>PVIW01002960.1:0-189880 GCA_004026585.1 Noctilio leporinus | reverse complement strand
CTGTCCCCCTCCCCACCCACCCTTTCCCCCCAAAGTCAATCCCACCTGTTGTCCATGTCCATGGTTCCTTTATACTAGGTTCTTGTCTAAGCTGCTCCCCTTCTTTGCCTCTGCCTCCCCCCTCCCCCCTACCCCTTTCCTCCTGACCACTGCAGGCCTATTCCTTGTATTCATACACTTGGTTCTGTTTTGCTTGTTGCGATTGTTAATTCTTGATAAGAAGTCATTGCTTCTGAAATCATTCATCTCTATTTTGATTTTTGACTTGAAAAAAAATTCCCCAATATTATCCTTTTTATACGCTATTTGGTATTTGATATTCTGGTTCCAGGTCAACTCATCATGCATTTTGTTCCAAAATCACAAGAATTAGTTTTTGACATGTATCATCACCCAACAGACCTGGTGATAATAATACCTGCCTGCTTTTCTTACTTGGGCACATTCCAGGAATTCTGACATGAAATCTATTTTCAGAATGCACCCCCCACCCCCATCTGAAATCAACTGAAATTGACAAAAGAAATTCCAAACAAAACCACATTTGGCTATAGGTTTCTGCCCACCACCATCCCAAGTGGCATATCCTTATTAATGTACCAACTCCAATCCATCTCCTTTTGTTAGGTAGGCACTTAAAAAAAAAAACACAGTCATAAATCCTTGAAGGTGTAGAGTGCATTTCCTCTAATGGTCTCAACAGTCTTAGAAAGAAAGGACACATGGATTTTTCAGAGGGAGAAACAGAGGTGGAGAATGATAAAGTGACATGGCCTTAGGTTATGAAGGTAGATAGCAAACAGAGCTGGAGATTGGATGACAGTTTTCCTTATCTTTTTTGAGTTTGTCTTTCTATTATTCAAATTCTTCAACTCAAAAAAAAAAAAAAAATGGTGTTAATACAAGTGGATTCTTGAGACCTAACAATTCATGGAATCATCTGACCAAATTGATAACTATTCATTTTCTATCTTATTCCAGAACAGATTATATGTTCAGTTAAATTGTTGATAACTTGTACTTTCTTAGAATTGCCTTTCTAAGGAAAAATAAAAGTTACTGATGAAAACAACAGGTGGATATATTTTCTGCTTGTTATTTTGGGGACTCATTATAGCTCTTTATGTCACTAGAGACACAGTGCAACTAAACTCACGGAAACTTGAAGTCACAGATAAATCTTAAACTTCATTTAAGGAAATAATTCAAGTCCTCTTTCCTTCAGGTAATGAAGAACAAAACTGGATGATCAAAGAGTTATTTTTAATAATCAATGGTGTGATTTAAGGAGAAAATGAACATTAGTGTTTATTCTTCTCCATTTATCCTTTCGATCGTTTTGCTACTTTTTCCCCCAAGACATTTTTCAAGTACTGCAGTTCAGTTAGCCCTTCACAACAACATAGATGGTGGTAGTAAGAAAAATATTTGCATCACAGTATGTACAATCATGACCTGCAGATTGCACACAATCCTATTAAACTCTTTCTCTAAGGGCTAAGGGCTTATCTCTACTGACATATACAGAACAATCCTATTTTTATTCCCACACATTCAGCCACATCAGAATCAATCTTTTTCATTCACTGTCATACATTTTACAGGACACGTTTGTAAATTAGTATGTATCCAGAGGAGCAGATAAGACAATGATTCTGGATATTGTACTTTATAAAAGATGGTAGAGAGAACTGGGTAGTTCGCCTTTCAGAAGGGACGTGGGGTGAAGATGATAACACTTTTCAAATAATAAATGTGGAAGAGAAAATATGTTTTCCATCCATATATGCTTCAAATGCCTTGCCTTTTCTTTACTTGAATCTTTAAACAACCCTATGAAGAATATGAGGTAAATATTACCAGCCTAATTTTATAGATGAAGTTTGTGTAGAAAGTAGCATGATATGGTCATGGTGCTAAAGGATGGGGAAAACTCGAAATGATTTCAAAACCCAGTGCTCTTCCAGGGAGAAGTTAAAGGAGGTGGACAAAATTTAGGCTAGGGGAGTTCTCAGAATTAAAGCATTTGAGCAATTGAAGGGATTTCCTAACAATCTGATGATTTCCCTTCGCTGAAGTGGCTTTTATGAAAAGGGCTCACAATCACCTAAAAAGATTATTTAAAAATGATCCAGGGTTTGATTTTTTTATAGCCCTTTGCAATAGTGTAAAAGAATGTGCAATTTAATTGAATGATTTTCATACATTTCTAAAGTTTAAAAATGTTTATAAGTACATTTCTGGACTAAAGATGATTCTAGATGGTCATTTAACCTTACTTTGTCATATATTTTTTTTCTATGATGAATATGTATTATTTATAATAAGATAGCCTTTTCAAACTACAGAAGAAAAAAATTTTAAGGTCACTTTTTTCTACTGTTCAAGGATACCAGATTTCCACAAACTTAGTATGCTAAAGACTAATTGCATTTCTAATGTTATAGGTATCGCAGTCTTGATCTTTTCTACGCCTATTATATTTATTTTCTTCCCAACTTAGGCTCATTGCCATTGTAATGCTGAATTCTTTCCCTGGTTCTTTCCATATTTATCTTAGTAGTATTCTTTTAACCCATCAACTTATTGATAAATCCATTCATGCTTGTTTAGTTCATTATAGCTATAATCATTTTCCCTAGATTATCATAGCAGTTTAAAATTTAAGTTATTAAAATGATTGCGATACATGACATATTAAAATTTCAATTTAAATATATAGTCTTCCATCTGATAAAAAATCCGTGTCTCATAAGAAGCCAGAGACTATATTTCTTATTGCTGTATACTTGTAAGAAGATCTCCAAATGATATATGTTTTTATGGTTCACTCATATATATGAATCTATACTCTTACTCTCCACAAATTTCAATTGTTTACATGTATGAAATAGCATTTATCTCTCTTGTGTCATAATATTCCCACCCAAAATGCATAATGTTGATGTATAAGAGTTTTACGACAAGAACTATAGCCTTACTGTGGTGCAAAATAAACTCTTTGGGCACGAGGGTGCCATCTGTCATATCATTTCATCCCAGTGGAATAGAAAGAGCATAACTCACAGAGGAGCTGGGGAACTTAATAGGAAAGGGAATGACCACATATTCAGCTCAAGCCCTGTATTTTCCCTTAAGACAGGATCAGGTAGCCTAGGTCTTTTTGATTCATTAGTTCGTGCTTATTAGATGTTAGCAAGGCCTCTGCTCTGTACTCTTAGTTCTGCGACACGGAGGGGAAGAGGTGCAGAGGGCAGAATCAGAGTGAAGGGACGATAGAATCACCTTTGACCAAATGAGTTCATGATATAGGCTAGGCAGTGCACATCAGGAGATGGCGGAAAGAAAATTTAATAGTGACAAATGTAGCTGGTAATAGCCAGAGCACTCCCATTATGGTGTCAGCCACTCCGATAACTTTCCCCAACCTGCTAAGGAAGCAGATCTAGATGGTCCATAGATGACGGTATAGGCATTGTACTCATTTGCCTCACTAGTCACAGATAGCAGACTGGACGGGCACAAAGTCATCCAACCTTTCACCCAGAGAGATAACGGCGGTTGGCTGCCCAGTGGATTTCTTTTTTTGAGTATCTCGACCTAAGATTCTGCCTGTCTATCTCTCTGTCTGTCTGTCTCTTTCTCCCTGTATTTTACAGTTGACAATTGACAGCAATGGCATGAGCTTAAAGAGTCAGAGAATCTGAGAGCAGAGAATATCCTAGTTAGGGTCAGGCTTAGAATGGTCACCTATGAAGTTCTAACGCAAGACAAGATGAGGGTCCAGTTGTTGCATCTTTCTTAGCTTCCGTGGGCTCTGTTTATTTTTCTCCTGTTTCTCTGCGTATTCTTGCCCCAAATCTCCTGATGCTTTAGGTAAGTGATGTGAATTTCTCCTCCTTGCAAAAGAGACTGAATGAGGAATTGAGGAATATGGGAGCAATTCCCATAATATCAGAAGTTTGAAGTTTAACTTCAAGCTGAGTTTTCAATGGTGGGCATAACTGCCCTGTCATTTGGTGCATGGCCTTCGATGTCAACACTGGCTTTGAATCCTGAGTATCTCACTGTTTTGGGAATTCCTGTTTTTCTTCTTGTGTGTGTGTGTGTGTGTGTGTGTGTGTGTGTGTGTGGTGTGTGTGTATGTGTATCTCCTACAGTGCAGAGTTCTAGGAGGATTACATTAGATTTTGCTTCAGAAGTATTACCCAGTGCTTGGTCCAGAGAAAATACTTGATAAGATGAGGGATCCAAGCTCAGTAGACCAGGCATTTAATAGAATATGCTGTGGCTGGCAGGGCCTGCTGAATTTCACTAGTCATTATTTGAAAGGGGAGCAAAAACTCCACACTGTTCAAGATGGATTCAGATGTGTTCTTTCTGGGACTGCTTTCAGCATCCACGGTGCCATCATTCAGAGTTGTACCTTATGGGAGAGACCTTGCTCACTCCTTTCATTTTAGAACAGATAGAGGGAATGTAATAGGAGGAGTATATGACTTTAAGGGGACCGATTCCACCAGTTAAGTTTATAAATAACCAGAAGTTTTCATTTTTTAAAAACTTCTGTGAAGAATAGCACTATGCAATGATATTATTTCTTAAACTCTGATCCAGGCTGTTGACAAGGCAGATTGGGTCACTGCCATCCAGTCGGGAGCCAGAATAAAAAGGAAACAGTCCTCACTACCCACCCCTCCCTGCCCCACCCCCCGCCCCCTACTCCCAACCCCCCACACACATGCCGCATCTGAAAGGACCCAAGGCCAGCGTTCCTGATATATTTGGAAGGGGAAAAAAATTAGTGCAGAACAGCATTTGACCTCTGTCTTGTTATTAATATGAATCTTAGGCTGCCCCAAACTTCCGAATGTGACAGATCTCCCTGCGGGATCAGTGACATGGGGACAGCTGGCCAACCTCAGAGTGGGCCCCAGAAGGATGGCAGGGCTGTCCTGCTCCTCCCCAGCTGGTGCCTTTGTGGGGACTTTCTCATCGAGAGATATTTCATAGCCAGGGTCGTGGAGTCACAGGTCTACGGGGACTTGGTAACAATAGGGTTATGTTCTGTTAGTCTCATGAATTCAGAAGTTCATGAATATCGAAGAAACGCATGTGGCTCGCCCTCAGAATATATCAATTAAACCTCAGGACCCAAGTGTCAGCACATTAGGAGCTCATAAAGTTAATTAGATTGATAAATAACATTGACCTCTAACTTAGGCAACAGAAGGTGACCTTAGGCAGGTAAAGAAATCAAAACCAGTAGAAGCTCCCTTTGTGCTTGTGAGGAGCTTTGAAGTCAGGGTCTGTTCTTTGGTGTTCCAGTTTCAAGAGGATTCTTCAATTTAACATAATATTTGTGTGTGTGTGCGTGTATGTGTTTGTGTTTGTGAATTAATTGGCAATCACCCCTAGAGAAGGTGCAAGACAGAGCTTAAAATATTTATATAAATCCTACTATAGGCCCCAGTATCTGGTCCTCAGCTCTCTTCTTGCATGGCTGCATTACCAAATAATCCATAATGAATATTCACTTGAACTGGGATACATTAGGAGAAAAAACTAACATCCCCCAATATTTCTTGTACCCTCCTAGCTGTACACTTGAAACTAATCAATGCAAAATAGATTGAATATAAAAAGAGAAAAGAAAGTATATCAAGATACTTTGTATCCACAATGATATGAAGCTAGAAATAAGCTATAGGGGAAAAAAATCTGGAAAAAAGACACAAATACATGGAGAGATTAAACAACATGCTATGCCCTGTCTGGTGGCTCAGTGAATAGGCGCTGGCCTGTGAACCCAAAGGTCCTTGGTTTGATTCCCCAGTCGGGGCACATAACCAGGTTGCAAGCCCAGTTTCCAGCCAGGTCCATAGCTGGAGGCAGGTGAAAGGTAACCATACATTGATGTTTCTCCCCATTTCTTCCTCCCTCCCGGCCCTTCTCTCTAAAAATAATAAAATCTTTAAAAAGATTTTTAAAAAACATGCTACTAAACAATTGATAATAGATCGATAAGGAAATCAAATAAAAAGCCACAAGCTACTGACAGATGAATCAAAATGAAGACATAACTTTCCAAAATTATTCAATGTAACAAAAGCAGGTCTGAGTAGCAACATAGTTATACAGGCCTAATTCAAGAAATATAAAAAATCTCAAATAATCTAACTTTACACCTAAAGGGACTAGGAATAAAAACCCCAAAGTAAGTCAAAGGAAAGAACTAATAAAGATCAGAAACAAAATAGAAACTATATATATATATGTGTGTGTGTGTGTGTGTGTGTGTGTGTATTTATTCCATACATATATGGAACTAAGAGCTGGTTCTTTGAAAAGATAAATAAAATGAACAAACCTATAGCCAGACTCATTAAGAACAAGAATCCAAATAAATAAAATGAGAAATATAAAGGATCAGTAAAGAATACTATGAAGAGCTATATGCTAACAAATTAGATAACTTAGAAGAAATGAATAGATTTCTGAAAACATACAATCTTCTAAGACTGAACCAGAAAAAAACAAAATATAAACAGACTGATTACTAACGATAAAATTGATGCATTACTCAGAAAACTCCCAGCAAGCATAAGCCAAGAATGAGACAGCTTCGTAGGTGAATTCTACCAAACATTTAAAGAACAATTAATAGCTATCCTATCTGGACTATTCCCTAAAATTGAAGGGGAAGAAATGTTTGCAAACTCATTTGATGAGGCCAGCATTACCCTGGTACTAAAATCAAACAAGAATGCTACCAAAAAGACAGGGAGAGTTTTATATTTTATAGGTCAATACATATTGTTATTGAAGATAGATGCAAAAATTCTCAACAACATACTAGCAAACTGAATTCAACAATACATTTATATGACAAGCCCACAGAAAACTATATAGTTTTCTGAAAGCTTTCCCCTGTGATAAGGAAGGAGACAAGAATACCCACTCTCACCACTATTATTTAATATGGTATTGGAAGTCCTAGTCGCAGCAATCAGACATGAAAAAGGCATAAAAGGCATCCAAATGTGAATGAAGGAAGTAAAACTGTCACTATTTGCAGATGATGTGATACAATTATAGAAAATCCTAAAGGATCTACCATAAATTAATAAATTAATTTAGCAATATATCTGAATAAAATTAATATTCAGTATCCGTCACATTTCTATGCACTAATAATGAATGATCAGAGGAGGAATTAAGAAAAATTTAATTTATAATTGCATCAAGAAGAATAACTTTAACCAAGGAAGTTAGATACCTGTACTAGTAACTATAAGACAATGAAGAAAAAAATTGAAGAGGGCACAAATAAGTTGAGGAATATATCATGGTCATGGATCAGAGGAAATATTCTTAAAATGCCCAAACTGCCCAAAGCACTCTACAGATTCAATACTGTCCCTACCAAATTATCAATAGCATTATTCTCATAATGAGGACAAATAATCCTAAAAATATACATGGAATCACAAAAGACCATGAATTGCCAAAGCAACATGTAGAAAGAAGAACAAAGTTGTAGGTATCATTCTCCTTGATTTCAAACTATACTACAAAGGTATAATAATCAAAACAGAATGATACTGGCACAAAACCAGACACATAGATGAGTGGAATAGACTAGAGAGCCCAAAAATAAGCTCTCAATTAAATTGGTAATTAATCTAGACAAAGGAGCAAATATATTGACTAGAGAAATAAATCTTTTCAACAAGGGTGTTGGAGAAACTGAATAAATACATTTTAAAAAACTGGATCACACTCTTATACCTGATATAATAATGAACTCAAAGTGGATTAAATACTTCAGTATAAGAATTGAAATAATAAAGTCCTAGGTAAAAACATTCATAATAAATTATTTAACATTAGTCTTAATAATATCTTTTGGGGAATGTCCCCTAGAACAAGGGAAACAACAGCAAGAATAAATAAATGGGACTTTATCAAAATAAAAACCTTCGCAGCAAAGGAAACCATCAACAAAATCAAAAGACAACCTACTGAATGGGAGGATATATTAACAAATGTTATATTCGATCAGGGAGTGATATCCAAAATATAGAAACAACTCATGGAACCCAATAACAAAAACTAACAATTTGATCAAAATGAATATGGAAAGGCTTTTCTCCAAAGAAGGCATATAGAAGTCCAACAGACATATAAAAGTTGCTCAGCATCACTAACCATCCAGGAAAATACAAAGCAAAACCATAGCCCCGGCTGGTGTGGCTCAGTGGATAAGGCGCCGGCCTGCGAACCCAAAGGTCGCTGGTTCGATTCCCAGCCAGGGCACATAATCAGGTTGCAAGCCAGGTCTCCACCCAGGTCCTTAGCTGGAGGCAGGTGAAAGGCAACTGTACATTGATGTTTCTCTCCCTCTCTTCCCCTCTCTCTGGAAATAATAAATAAAATATTTGAAAAAATTATTTTATTGTATTTTTCCATTACCATTTACCCACTTCCACCTCCACCCATCCTCTTCTCCCACAATCACCACACTGTCCCTGCCCATGAGTTCTTTTCTCTTTTTATTTCTTCTTCCCTCCACCCGACTTCTAAATACCACCAATTTCCCCCCGTTGCCACCCTTAGCCACCTAATAAAAGCTAAATCTAGAGTTTCATTACATTAACTGACAAATAGTTCAAATTCTTCAGTTCTGGCAGTATCTTCTTTAACACTTATTTATCTGTTTATTTGCTTGCTTATTTATTGAAGACCAACACCTCTCAGAAAGAATCTCAGACAGAGCCAAGTGATTATGCAACCCCAAGGTATTCACATAAAGAACAGAAAGAAGCCTAATTTTTTTGGTCTTCATGCCTGAGCAGTGCCTGCATTAAGCACCTTCTTGGCTTAGAAAAGAAATTTCAGACATTTCCTGGGCCCCAGCACATGTCTATGGGAACTTTATTTGTCTCTATAACAGGAAGTATTTGTAAATAATTTGAATATTTTATCTCTATCCTTATTTTACTAAATAACAGAAAAAAATTTTAAAATGCTGCTACAGGAGGTAGAAAATGTAAATCTTGCCAAAGGGACACATTTTTGCCCTGATGCTGACTCTCACTTACCATCCTTTCAGCTTTTATTTGGTTGTGTGTTCGATAATGAAAGCAAAATATTAGGAGATGTGTGGAGAGTTAAAAGTAGGTTGTGAACGAGGATATTTGAAAAGGGAGGTGAAGCTGAGGATATTGTAATGGTTTCGGCAATTTGGTAATGGAGCATCTCCCTTAGAACTATTTCTTCCTACGTGGCCTGTGAATTGTTTGCATCAGAATACCCTGACGCGCTTTCAAGAATGTAAATTCCTCTGCCTAGACCAGGAGCAAGGGTTGGATCCAGAAATGGCATTTAAATAAATTCCTCAGGAGAATCTTAGCCGCTTCAGAATCTGAGAACAACTGCCCTGAAAACTTCTTTTTCTACTGGTCAGCTTTCCCGTTTGGCATTCAAGTGGGTTTTCAGAAATGTGGTCAATTCAAGGAATGTCTATAGTACGTAATACGGCTGTGAAAGGCTATTCATACACCCCAGATCGTTTGAAAACTTCCTTCCACACGCTGATATTTCGTAATACAGGAGACCACCAGTTTCTCTTCAGCAGTATCAGTCATTGAGGTGGCATTGTTTTTCATTTGTCTGAATGGCAGTTTGTTGGTTATTCTCTGCTTTTTTTAATGGGAACCACAGGACAATTAGGTGGATGAGGTGTGTTTTATGTTTTTAAAGTTTTGAAAAAGATTTGCTTGTAGAGAGAGCGGAAGAGATGGAGAAAGAGAGGGAGAGAATCACCAATGTGTGTTTGCTCCTCTCAAGCCCTAGATGGGGACCTGGCCCACCACCCAAGCAAGTGCTCTGACCGGGAATCAAACCCGCCACCCTTTGGTTCACAGGCCGGTGCTCAATACACTGAGTCACACCAGCCAGGGCTGTGGGTGTGTTTAAAATGATCAATGTGTGTTGCCAGGTTATTTGCTTACAATTGCCTTGTGCGGCTCACGCTTGCCACCTGAAAGGCAGTGTGGCCTCACAAGGGTGTGTGGGAGAGGTGAAGAGGCAAGGCCACCTGGGTTCAGTCACCTGCTGACACAGCCCCCATGGGAGAACCCTGGACACATGGCCCCAAGTGAGGTGCTTTCATTTGCCTTGCTGGAGTCTTTTCTCCAAAGTTTCTTACAGCCACCTGTGTTTGCTGTCTTGTGAACTGTCTCATGTTCTATCTTTCACTTTTAAAACCGTAGTAATTTTTCCTGAATCCACACAGTAGCTCATTATATCATAATGATTTTAACCCTGTGCCTGGTTTATCATAAACACTTTCCCAGTATATGGCTTCCCTAGGCTGTTTAGAAAATACAGTCTGCAAGTTTGAAACTGTACGTTGTCACATTATCCATATATTTTTATGCTATTTCTCTCATTATTTCACAATTTGAAATAACGAAAGAAATTTCTTTCATTATTTTATAATTTGAAATAACGAAAGAGATTCCCATCCAAAGATAAAGTTTGCTTATAGTTTGTTTATTATTTGAATTATGAAATTCAAACTGTAACATTTTGATTTGATAAGAATCATTATTATATGTTAATATTAAGTAATATAAAGGATGCTTAGTGTAGGTGAAATACAGTTCATTGCATAGTGTAAAAGGATGATACTGTTAGTGTATAAAACTAAACCGCTTATTTATATTAGGTTAGATTTTTGCATATGTTAGGTAAATTATAGAAATCATCTTCCTATTTTCCTGCATTAATCAACCCATAACTAACAAAGTCCTCATCCTATTGGCTATGGCAACCTGCATAGTTACACTGATGTTAATGAACAGAGTTGATTGTTTCCTCTTGATTTGAATGGTAATGAGTAGAAGCTTGAGTGTTTCTCAGTTAAATATAGAGGGGGCAATTGGTTTAATATAAATGCTAGTTAATTATGGCGGCGAACCATTCTTCTGCGGTAAGAGTACTTTGAAAATGTACATAGTGTGCTCTCCTGCTCATACTCCTTCCTCAAGAGCCCTGGTGCCTTAGGATAGAGCTGAGGAGGTGAGGAAGAATGTATTCACGGCAGAGCTTTAGAGTTTCCAAACAGACCTTCCATCTTACCCCTGGGTGGACTTAGGAAAACAGGCAAATTCCTGGAGTTCTTCTTCTTCTTTTTTTTTTTTTTTAAGGTCATTTTTTAAAAAAGATTTTATTCATTATTTTCCAAGAGAAGGACAGGAAGAAAGGAAAAAAAAGGGGGAGAAACATCAATGTATGGTTGCCTTTCACTGGCCTCCAGCCAAGGACCTGGCTGGAGACCTGGCTGGAGACCTGGCTGGAGACCTGGCCATGTGTCCTGACTGGGAATCGAACCAGCAATCCATGGGTTCGCAGGCCGGCACCAATCCACTGAGCCACTCCAGCCAGGGCCCGAGAGTTGTTCATGTTCTGCTGCTGTGACCCTGCCAGGGCTGAGGGCAAGTGAGTGGGTACTGGCTCTAGCAGGCTTGGTAGGATCTTACTCGGGGACAGTGGGTTGAGGAAGAACCCAAGGGGTGAGGTCCACGCTTGGGGTGCTGGGTGGGGACCAGAGGGGACGAAGCGGCAGATGCCAGCGCAGGTATGTACAGCAGAATTGCACTTCTTGCGTGTGAGGTGATTCTGACACAGTCACAGAGGCTGTGTGAGAGGAGGAATACGAATGGCATCTCCAGACAGCCAGTGACCCAAACTGGAAATCCTCAGGTCACTTTGGCCTGCTGTCCTTCAGCCGATGCTCCTGAGTAGCCAAGTCTTATTGGACAGCTCTTGAGCCTCTTCCTCTAGCTCAGACCCTCTTTCTAGCTTTCCTGGACTTTTGAAATGACTTTCTTTCTGTCACTCTTCTCTCCCAACTCAGTGTATCAACAAAAGAATATCCACCCCCAGAAAAAGCCTTGTAAGAGTTTATTTGAGACAAACTGACAACCATTGCCAGGCAGCAGAAGCTCAATAGACTGGGCATATGCTCCGGAGAAGGACAGTTTTGCAATTGATTTTATATATTAGAATCAAAGGAGGCGACGTAAGGGGGTTTACATGAAACTTGTGGATGGTAGGTTAAGGAGGTGGGAGAAAGCAAAGCAGAGGGATCTCTGAGACTGAATAAAAACTAAATGGAGAGACTCATACATCTTTTCCAATGGGTGGAACGGGCTAGTTAACATACACAGTACACAGAGATAGTATGTGGGCAGCAAGATAACAGTGTGATCTCATGCTCTGGTACTGGGCTTGTGTGTTTGAGGGATCTGGGAGAGATTACACTGATATTTCCAAGGTATGCTATCTTAGATGCACTTAGGCAATAGACGGTTTTGAATTTAAGATGAACCTACATCAAGGAAGCTATATGCCAATGAGATGACTCCCCATGACCTACTTTTTATCAAGAATTTTGAGGTTCAGAGCACCCTGTGTGGTTACCTTGGTCTCTGGGTTTGTAAGGCCTGCCATGTAGGCCTCCCCTGAGCTGGTCAGGTTTCGTATGTGGCCCCTTTTTTGTTCATGTTCTGGTGGGCCATGGGCCATGGTGAGTGTTGATTGAAATGTATAGCCCTGCACTGTTCAATGTGACAGCCACCAGCCACATGAAGCACTTGAATTGTGGTTAATCCAAACAGGGATGTCCTGTAAGTAAGATATGCACCTGATTTCAAAGACTGCATATTTAAAAAATGTAAATAATATCATTGTTTACTTTTTATATTGATCATGTGGTGAAATGGTTCCACTTTAGGTATATTGGGTCAAATAAATGATTAAATTTTTATTAAAATGAAAATCTTATTTTTTAATTTGGCTACTAGAACATTAAAATTACACATGTGGCTTACATTACATCCTATTGGGCAATAGCAGCATAGATACTTTCTTTAGAAAAATGCATTTAATCACATATACAATTTAAATTTATATTTAATCGTTGGTATTCCTAACCTTATTTCAAACTGGTGGAATTCGGGCAGAGAACCATAGATGCTTTCTATTCTTTGGAATACTCTCTGACAGAGCTTTTAAAATGACAAGTATAAATATGACAAGGCTAAAAATATGACATGAATCTTTCATTGCCTACAAAATGAGGTATGAGTTTCAGTAGTATTATACTCAAAGTTCTTCTCAATGTGACCCTAATTTACTTTTCCAGTTTTCATTCCTGACACATCCTGACCACACATATATACATTCTGTCCGCCATCTCCTCCAAACAATTTTACGTCATAAGCAGACATGCACATGGCTTCTGTCCTTTCTTCCCCCTCTTCCATTAGCCTAGGTATGCCCTCCTTTCCATCCCCCCACCGCTCCCCCCACCTGTCTGAGTCCTCCTCATTCAACAAGGCCTATGCAAATATCATTTCCTCTTTAATGCTTTTCTGTCATCAAGCTTTGAGTTAGTTACTACTCTGTAATCTATCCCTCTATAGAATGCCCTCATCAATACACATCCATTTACATCATGTTGTAGTTAAATATGCATGTAGGAGTCGGCATTACACATAGATGCGTGTATCTGTCTTCCCTACTGTGATATAAAGTATGTTAACAATGGCTTTATACACTTCTTATTTCTCAAGTGCCTTGCTTGTGCTGTGTCTTCATATGATTTTTCTCCCTGTGCTCATCTGTGTCCCAAGCTCCTCTTCTTATGAGGACGCCAGTCAGATTGGATTAGGGCCTGTCTACCTTAACGACCCGGTTTTGATTTAATTACCTCTTTAAAGGTTCTATCCCTAAATATACTCATATTCTGAAGTGCTTGGAGTTAGGACTGTAATATGTGAATTTGGGGTTGGGGGGACACAATTCGGACCATAATAGGTGTTTTTGATGAAAAAACTATGTGTTATTATTTAGGGAGGCAAACTAACTTTGAAGCATGTTAAAGGACTAAAAGAAAACCTTCCATCAGAGGGTAAGCTCAGACACTCAAGTTGTTAATTGGTTTCTTCCAGTTCATGTAGTGAGTGGCAGAAAATTGCAAGTGCTAACCCAACATCCGTGTAGATTTGACCCTCCTCTGCACCCCACCCCTCTACCTCTTCTTTGTGTCGTCTCAGTCTGAATGTTTTTCATGTATAGAAACATGCCTTACCACTTCTGGTATTTGGAAACTGGATTAAGTATGTATGCTGTTATTTCAGTTAGGGCAGGAAGGCAGAGAAGCAAGTGTTTTTATAATAGTAATTGAATAATAAAAACGCAAAAGGGTGTGGTTGTCCCAAGAGGACAGCTTGCTACTGTTCACCTGCCTCAAACATCTACCAGCTCCTCTTAGCCCGAAAGCCAAATCCTCTAGCTTAGACCCCTGGGCCACACACGTGCCTGACCGATGGGGCAGATGTGGTCACATGCGACTTATTAGGAAACTGTCTCTGTCTTACAGATTGCCTAGAAGATGCCAGATTTCCCCAACTGCTCTGTTGGTTGGACTGTCCCTCAGCAAGTCTCAAGTTGCTATAGGTCCCCCTGTATCTGTCTCACTACTTCATGGTTGGAATGAGACATTCTAGCGGTGCCATGTGCTCATTTGGAGCAGGTGATCTATTTATTCCTGTCCGGAATTAAAGTAAACATCTGAAACAGGAGAGTTCGGAGTTTAAGCGAATAGACTTGAATTTGATTCCTGCCTTGTCCTTTGTTGGATTGCCAACTTGGTGCCAGTTGCCTCATCCATCTAATCCTATTTTTAGGATATATAGCAGTGTCTTCCCATAAAGGCCATTGTGAGGATTAAGGGAGAAAATGCAGGTAATACCAGTTATATAGCCTGTGAATATAATGTGTATAGTACTCAGTGAATATTAGCTATTATTAATATTCTAAGTCTTGAAGGAGGACGATAAGGAACATGGGAGAAAATAGCTGAGAAGGGAGCTTGGACTCATCATAGTTATTGAGTGCCTATTATTTGCCAGGCACTGTTCTAGAACCCTCCTAAAAGGAAAAAGAAAGAAAGAAAGATGGAAGGAAGGAAGGAAGGAAGGGAAGGAAGGAAGGAAGGAAGGAAGGAAGGAAGGAAGGAAGGAAGGAAGGAAGAAAGAAAGAAAGAAAGAAAGAAAGAAAGAAAGAAAGAAAGAAAGAAAGAAAGAAGGAAATGCAAATTCTGAAGGAGAGGAAAGGGCAGAAGAAGGTCTTCTACCCACCCAGGCCATTCATATCCTTCAGCTTCATGTGGGTGGGGTACACCCTCCATCCTGAACAGCAGCACCTTTGAGGGCCCACTCTCAAGTTTTCCATTTTTTCTATCGCCCAGTGGATTTCAAAGTAATATGTGTAAACTAGGCATTTCACTAGATGTTTGGTTTTAAGGGTACCTGGGATTTATTTTGATCAGCTATCATAAGGCCTGTAGACCCAGAGATGACTGTCGCGAAGGAAATTATTTATACTCACTGATCTCTAGAAGTTGGAGGCACAGGATGCCATGCAGGCCATACAGGGTAACACCGAAGAAACTTGAGAGGGAGGGAAGAACTTGAGCCTTTACTGTAGTTTCTGTGGGAGGAATGGGCGCAACATGCCAAGCAGTTTAGGATTGACTAGTTTGAATGATTTTAGTGGGCTCGGGGGGCCCTGTTTTCCAGTGCCTGGCTGTGGGTGATTAGGGCAGGTGGACAGTGGCCTAGATAAAGGAGGTGGTTGGCCATGGGCTCTGGATTGGTTGGTTTGCATATAAAAAGCATGCTCAAGGGAAGAATTATTTTCTAGCTCTAGAAATTGACAAGGCCTGTCAATTCCTCCAATGTGAAAGCATCAAAAATACAGAGAATAAAGAGCTATACTTTAATACAGTTTGAGAAATGGGAGTGAAGTATCTGTTTAATCAAGTTATTCTGTAGTAATTGTGTTTTTAGCCAAAAAACAAAACATATTCCTATAATTCTGCCTTTTTCTCTTCTATTTATATGCCTAGTTTGCTGCTTGGTATAAAATCATCATTCAAATGTGTTCAGTTTTCTTCCCTTTATGTTTATTTTATTTTTAAGATTTTATTTATTATTTCCAGAGAGAGAAGAAGGGAGAGAGGCAGAGAGGGAGAGAAACATCAGTGTATGGTTGCCTTTCACCTGCCTCCAGTTACAGACCTGTCTGGAGACCTGACTTGAACCTGGTTATGTGCCCTGGCTGGGGAATCGAACCAGCGACCTTTGGGTTTGCAGGCTGGCACCTTTCCCTTTATGTTTAAACATAATAACAATAATAGTAATAATAAATAACAATAATTTTGAACTAGTACATATAAACTAGGTAGTTTCTGTGTGAGCATAGATTCACTAGAACAATACTTGTCTTCAAACCAAGAGTTGTAATATTAAGTGATGCATCTGCACACATGGAATCTTACTCTTGGCATAATGAAGCAAAGAAAGAAGAACAACAGTGTTTTATATTGGTTAGGATTGCCAGGTGAAATATAGAATGCCCAACAAAACTTACATTTCACAAAAACAACAAAAATATTTAGTATATGTATGACCCCCAAAATTACCGGTCATTTTCTAAAAATTCAAATTTAACCAGATATCCTGTACTTTTCTTCCCCCTGAGTCTGATACTTAATGTGGTAGGCAGATTATGAAAAAGTCTCTCTTCTTTTCACAACTCTGCACTACAGTCTCTGGGATCTGTGAAGATAATAAACTTCTATTCCCATGATTATGCTTCTATATGTTGTCCTATAGAACAGAGCTGACCTTGAGGTAGGAAGATTTTCCAGTGAGCCTGGTATAAGAAAACAAGGTTTTGAAAGCAGAGGGCTTTCTCTGACTAATAGCGGAAGAGCAGAACAGAAAAGAGGCCAGAAGAGGAAATCAGAGAAATTCTAAGTGTGAGAATCTGACCTTATGGCTGACTTGGGAGATGGAAGAGGACACAGCCAAAGAAATGTGGGCAGCTTCAAGGAACAAAGGATGGTCCTTAGCTGACAGCCAGTGAGGAAACAGGGACTGTGGCATAAAAATGGCAAGGACCTGAATTCTGTCAAAATCTGAATGAGTTTGGTGATAGATTCTTTTCTAGTACCTCTAGATGAGTATGCAGTTCAACCAACACATTGATTCTGGCCTTGTGCACATAGTACTTAGAAAGCCCATTTGAACTTGAGGCCTACGGAAAGGGGAGCTAATATTATTATGAGCATTGTATTTAGCTGCTATGTTTGTGGTACTTCTGCAGTATAAGAAAATGAATATGCCTGGCGTGTATGTGCATTTTTTTTTTTTTTTGCATTTTTTATTCAAATCACTTCGTGTACATTTTACATCTAGATTTTCAAATGTAAGAGCAGCAGGCTGGGTCTTATTGCAAACATGCAGGTAAATCCCCTGATATTTAGAAAAATTAAATGAGTTGCTTAAAGTCTTGTGCCTTTGGAGCCACAAATATAAACCAGGTTCTTAGTAAGGTTTTTCTGGTTTGCCTTTCTTTCTTTTTCTCCCTTTCTTTCTTTCTTTCTTTCTTTCTTCCTTCCTTCCTTCCTTCCTTCCTTCCTTCCTTCCTTCCTTTCCTTTCCTCCTTCCTTCCATCCATCCTTCCTTCCTTCCTTCCTTCCTTCCTTCCTTCCTTCCTTCCCTCCTTCCTTCCTTCCTTCTTTCTTTCCTTCCTTCCTTCCTTCCTTCCTTCCTTCCTTCCTTCCCTCCTTCCTTCCTTCTTTCTTTCTTTCCTTCCTTCCTTCCTTCCTTCCTTCCTTCTTTCCTTCTTTCTTTCTGCTTTCTTTCCTTCCTTCCTTCCTTCCTTGTTTCTTTCTTTCAACAATAAATGTTGAAATAAAATATCCAAAATAAGACTTGGGTATTTGCAAAAATCTAGATCTTTTTGCTCTTTACTTTCTTTATCACCCTTCTTTTTTCAGGTATGGAAACTATGTTTCTGGAGAAGGCTTTTTCTCCCTTTGTACCATGGAAGACTTTTTTCTTTTCTTTTCTTTCTTTCTTTTCTTTTTTCTTTTTTCTTTTTTCTTTTTTTTTTTTAAGAGATAAGCTTTAACAGGGGATTGAAAACTAAAGAGAGTCAGTTTGGAAGCCTCAAGTCAAAGAGATATTAGGAATTAAGGGTCTATGTACAAAATACCAAGAGGAGATCCAAAACCATCCTGTCCCTTTGGTTGGAGAGATAATCTGAGGCCCTGTGCGCGTTCTGTAGATTCCTATCTTCGTATTAATCTCGAAAGCAGTATGTTCCACTCTTCACTCCCAATCTGGGCACGGCTGAGGAAGGGGATGCTTAGAAGGAGAGCCGTGGCTAATATTCTGACCTATGGGGCTTTGAGAACATGACCTGTGCTTTCACAGAGGAAGACGGACAGTGGGAGGTCTGCCTGTGCTGGCCTAAGGACCCAGGCTGTTTAGGCACGGTGTGTTCTGAGTACAACAGATAGGTGAGCCACCTATCACAAGCCTCACCCTAAGTGGCTTCTTAGAAGGAGGGTCATACCCTGGACCTCACCCTGGCTTCCTCTGATCCTTTGAGCAAAGCTCCTCTGCTTTCCACTATCTAGAAAGTCCATAGCCTCTGCATTCTGTGCTTCCTTTAACTAAGGAATTAGGATCATAAGCCCTAGAGGCAGATGAACTTGGATTCAAATTCTGAATCTAGAATGAACTGTCTACGTGGTCAAGTCACTTATCTTCTTCAAGGCTCAGTTTCACATCTGTAAAGTCAGAATAATCATCGAACTCATAGGGTGATTTAAGAAACCAATTATGTGTAAGTGAGATTAACACCGTTCCTGGACTGTTATATTCTTGCTACCCTCTGTCTTTATCGATGTCATTATTTTGTAATTAACCGTTCGTTCGTTTATATCCCTGACCTTTCAAGCCACGATCAGGTTTGAAGAGCAGTCATCTTATTTGCATTCATTTCCCCGAGCATCTGTCATGGTGTCTGACACATTAATAGGTGCTCAGTGAATATGTGCTGAGGGAACAGATTGATGAGTCAGCAATTGTTGTCAAGTGTCCCTGTCGGAAAATGTGTTCGGCTGCTCTTTTGAAAAATGGAAAGTATGCAATGGGTTTGGGGTAAGGCCAGCGGTTTTTCCTTACCGGGCTGGGACAGCACATTGTCAGCATCTTTGTGAACTTGGAGAGCGAGAATTGGACAGCATACCTTCCAGACATGGCTCATTAAGTGACAAAAGGCCAGCTGTGCTCCAGTCTTATCCCCATGGGCTTTTTTAATTGACCAGCTGGGGCAACTGCCCTGTCCACTGCTTTACCTTCCCTCTGCCCCGTCTGTTTCTTCCATTTTATTCCCATCATCAAAGCAAGAAAACAGCTCCTGAACTCGTGACCATGCGGAGCTTGGTGTTAGTTCATACACAGTTTGCATGAGGTGTTAGGACCATGTGGATGCACTTGAATACCAGGAAAGGCAAAAACGATTCCCAAAGGATTCCAGAAATTACTTTGGGAAGAACATTTTTTAAAAATCCCTATACGGATGTGCCTGGTACAAAAAACAAGCCGCCTGCAAGTGTGTATGGCCACCTTCCAGGTTGAAGTTTCTGTATCTCAACTGAACGCTTGTGGATTTGTTGTTTCCAGTGTTTGGGAAGATGTCTTCAACTGTATGTGTTCTATCCCATATATCTAAGTATCATGTTTAAGTGCAATTTTCTATTTTAAAATATTCCACATTTCCCCAAGGAAATGCTGCCGTTTTCCAATGCACTCATTATCCTCAGAAAGGAAGGATATCTGTGTCCCTGTGTACATGTGTGTATGCACACGTGCATGTGTGTAAAGTGGAAAGGCAGTGCTATGGTTGACTTTTCAAAAGATTTCGCTGACTTTTTAATCCCACTGCTAGAAAGATGTCATCTTTCACAGATGGACTCATGGTGGAAAGATTCTTTTGGTCCCAGAGAAACCAATCACTTATGCCTATATGGGTATTTATTTGTTCAACACACATTCATGGAGCACTTTTGTGCACAAGACCCTGATAAGAATTCTGAAAATAGGCAAAGGGATACAGCAAGGCTCTGGATGCGTAAAAAGTATATAATTACCTCAAATGCAAGCAAAAGCAGAAATTATATAGGCTATGAAGTTCAACAGAGAGTGATTATTTCTGACTCCATCGAGCTGGGAAAACTTCAGAGGGGGTGAAATCTGAACTCACTCTTGAAGTATGGGCTGGATTTTGGTTGGTGGCGTAGAAGAACAATGGCACCAGGACATTCTGAGAAGGTAGAACAACAAAGAACAAAGAGAGCTGGCAGGCTACAGGGATGCCCAGGGATACACGCAGGCCTGTTTATCCAAAGTAGAGCTTTCATGTGGGGAAGAAATAGGAGCGCCGTTTGCCAAGTGGGCAAGGGTCAGTAGAAAAGTCAAGAACGGAATTAATCAGGATTCATTAGTTTATAAGTGACTAAATATAAAATCAATTAAGCAATGGGTTAGAGCCCTTCAGGAAGAAAGAATAACAATAAAAACAACAAAAACAAAAAACAACAGAAAAAGACCCTCCAAGCTTAAGAAAAATAAGGTGTGTGTGTGTGTGGAGGGAAGGCAGGGGTGGCGGAATCTTCATTTATCTTGGAAACACCCTCCAGCACTTTAAAGAATCAAGAGAAAAATGCAGGAACCAGAAGAGTATAACATGGATTCAGTGGCTTGAGGATTCCAAATCTCTCCCGTTTCTAACTTTCTTTCCTTTGTGTGATTGCATTCCTTGCTATTATACAAGTCTTTTTGCGAATCAGAGTTGAAAGCAATGGCTACCCATAGCCCCCGCTACGTAAGTACCCTCCTCTATTTTTGCCTTTCATGGGCAAAGCTGCCTCTCTCATGCCCTGAATCAAGAAATAAAGGGACTGAGCTCTAATTTACATGGCTTCGGTCATGTGGCCACCCTAGTCCCATCACATGGCTATGGGAGAAATCAAAAACTTCCTAGACAGTCAAGTGCAGTCAGTAACAGCCACAAAGTATTGCACCAGGGTAAGAGTTTTATACTTTCATAATATATGAACTCGTTCATGTATTCATTTATTTGATTTTCATCATATAGACAATGGGAAATTATTAGCGGTATTTTACTTAGTAAACCAATCAAAGCAAAATTGGTAGCAATCTCTAGGATGAACTGTAGTGGAGAGGAGACAGCTATGGACTATCATACAAAAGGTGATGAGATCCGAACCAGGATGGCGTCATACAAATGAATAGGAAGAAAGCAACAAACTGGATAATTAGGAGGTAGATCAGGCTCAGTGGGTTGGCGCCGGCCTGGGAACCCAAAGGTCGCTGGTTCAATTCCCAGTCAGGGCACGTAACCATGTTGCAGGCTAGGTCTCCAACCAGACTCATAGCTGGAGACAGGTGAAAGGCAACCATACATTGATGTTTTTCTCCCTTTCTTCCTCCCTTCCTGCCCCTCTCTCTAAAAATAATAAAGTCATTTTTAAAAAGAGATAGATTATCTTAGGTAAAACTGAGACTGAAAAACTTAGGAGTCAAAAATGGCTGTTTATTGGCCAGAGTAAGGGGCATGATTGAGGCAGTATTAACTAACATTGGAAAATCACAATAAACATTACAGTGGATGAGAGAATAGTATTTCAGAATAACAATATTCTGGAAATAAGGGGTTTGAAATGACCAAGAGTCATCTAGGTGATATTTCCCACAGGTAGTTTACGAAGTACTCAAGAGGGAATTGAACTGAAAATTCACACCATGATCATTTCAATAAAGATGCACAAAGATGTTATGGGAAGGGACTAAAAATTCCATGGTTTCCTTTTTTTTTATTTTGTAAATATTTTCGTTATCTATTTTTATTTTAGTATTATTTTAAAAGATTTTATTCATTATTTTTAGAGAGAGGGGGAGGGAGGGAGAAAGAGAGGGAGAGAAAGAGTAATGCATGGTTGCCTCTCATCCGTCTCCAGCTCGGACCTGGCTGGAGACCTGGCTTGCAACCTGGTTATGTGCCCTGGCTGGGGAATCGAACCAGTGACCTATGGGTTCACAGGCCAGTGCCTTATCCACTGTGCCATCAGCCAGGGCTTTAGTTATCCATTTTTAGAGAGAGGGGAAGGGAAGGAGAAAGAGAGGGAGAGAAACATCAGTGTGTGATTGTCTCTCTTGCACTCCCGACCAGGGACATGGCCCACAACCCAAGAATGTGTCCTGAGTGGGAATTGAACTGGTGACCCTTTGGTTTCAGAGGCCAACACTCAATCCACCGAGCCACACCAGCCAGGGCTCCATGGTTTCCTTTTTATCTCTTGTGCAAGCAGGTTCTCTGTGTCATTCCCCTATGTATGTATGTATGTATGTATGTATTCAGTTTGGTTATTTTCTCTGGCTAATCTCATATCTATTTGATTATTAGACCAGCCAGAAGAACCCCAAGGGAATTCAAAGGTTTTTTACTCCAGTGGATAAAATAGGGAATAGAAAAGAGAAATTTCCAGAATTTCTTAACATGGGAATTCCTGAACCAAAACTCACTGGTGAAGCTCTGACTCAGGTTACAATTAGATTAAAAGAATATGGAAAAGTAATTAAAGATACAGAAATTACAGATAATAGGAAAAACAACTGTGCATTCAGAAGAATAAGATAAGTTTTTGACTGAAAAAAATATGAGATACACGGAGATGTGTTTTCATTAAGGGATGTGAAGTAATTTTGTCATGATTATTTCTGAATAAATGACAGAACTACTAGAGTGTTTGCTTTTTTTTTAGTTTTTTTTTTTTATTTTAAGATAATATTTATTATTTCTAGAGAGAGGGGAAGGGAGAGAGGTAGAGAGGGAGAGAGAAATCCATGTATGGTTGCCTTTCACCTGCCTCCAGCTACGAACCTGGCTGGAGACCTGGCTTGCAACCTGGTTATGTGCCCTGGCTGGGAATCGAACCTGTGACCTTTGGGTTCGCAGGCCAGCACCTTATCCACTGTGCTACCAGCCAGGGCCACTGAGCCACCAGCCAGGGCCTAGAGTGTTTTCTTTAAAAAAAATACAGAAAGTTATTGGAGGTTTATTTTAAAAACTAAAATTTGAGAAAGGAAATTTTATGTGAGGTCAAGCTGAATTAAGGTTGAAATAAATTTAATCAAGTAAGTTTAAATAGCAAAAGTAAACTGATGCCAAATTGGAGTTTGGTTTTTTTTTTCTGCTGAAAGGACTCTTGGTCTGCCACTGATAGACAATAGGAAACATTTTCTACCTAGAAAGCAAAGACCCTGTACTTTATCAAAATAATTTTCTGTGTTTTATGTTGTCTTAATCAGGTCCTTGATTACTTAAGAAAACTGAATCTCCTCCGTATCAGGAAGTAAGTTTTGGTAAAAATTATGTAAAGTTCTGTGTTTGTGTCTGAAATCTTCTATTGCCACTTTGGTTAAATAGATAATTATGTATGATTTAATAATTACTGGTGATTCTGTTTAGGCAAAAATGCAAGTCTTTGATATGTTTTAACCAACTTCCCCAAATTTAAGTTAGAAACAGAGTTCTGAGCTGGGAATAACTTTGAGGTGTTCCAGAAAGGCCTTTAGAACACCTCAAATGATGAGTTTTCTCTTCTTGCCAAAGAGAAATAAAAAGTCAATTAGGCTTCTTTTGGTGTGTGAAAATTACATGGGAAGAATTGTCAAATAAAAATAACATTGCACCTTCTTCATATTGTCTTTGTAAAAGTATATGTTGTAAGCATTCCAGAAATTGTGTAAACTTCCTGAAAATCTGAGATGTCCTGGCATAAGATGTCTGTCATCAAAACTATGTCACGTGTGGATAAAATGAATTGTTTTTGCAAAAATGACCCCCATTGTCAAACTTTTGCCATTCTGATGTCCTGGTAACATGGAAACAGCCTGCTCCTGAATCAGAGAAGTTAAGATGGGTAAACAATGGCTGTAAATTACATGAAGACTCTAGACTATGGGATGCCAAGATGGCCACTTGATTTTTCCTGGCATCCTGGCATTTTTTTTCAGTTTCTGCATTCCTTCATCCACCATAATACTGTTGAGCTGGACTTCATTCAACTGCCACTTAGTTGGGGTTATCAGTATGTTCTTGGTCATTGTATGGATGTTTTCTGGATGTATGGAAGCTTTTTCCTGCCACAAGGCTGACGTCCTTACAATGGCAAAAAATCTGTTAGAACACATGTTTCTCACTTGGGCTATATCTTCCAAACTCCCTAGTGATTGGGGAACACCCTCCACTGAGTCATATAACCGTACAATTCTCAGGTTCACTGCCTACCCCCAAGTCCCTTTTCCTCTAGAGAAGAGTTCAGTTTAATGGAAATGTTCTCTATCTCTTGGTTGCAGCAGAAGGAAGAGTTTAGGCTCCGGCACAGTTGGGGAATAGTGAGTTCTATTACATCTTTCCTACCTGAGCCAACCCCGACTCTCTTGGGTTGATACCCAAGAGATAAATTTTTTTTTCATAACCAGGAAGCTGGGTAATTATGAGCCAGTTCTAAGTTTTTGCTGTTCTGGGAATGATGTTCAAAACCATTGCAGTTAGCACTGCGTGCACGTCATTGTTTTTATTTATGGTGATGATAAAGATCCTTGCTCTCTTTCATGTGCTTGTCGTTAGAGGAAGCACTGGAGTCTAAAGGAATGAGGAGCAGCTGTCTTAGGTTATCACCTGATGATTGGGGGCCAGAATTGTAAGCTGCAGTCAAGAATTACCCTCCTTCACTTACTAATTAATTCATTCAGCAAATCATATTTCATGATTGTAATTACACGCCATACGTGGTATAGGAGATGCAGTATGGGTTGAGATGTGAATCAGTGAAATAAGTGGTAAATCAATAATTACAATATGATACTTGGTGGGCTAGAAAGCTCAATAAAATGTCAAAAGACCACCTATTTTGTCAGATGGTTTTTACTTGTCCTTGATCTGCTTTTCTGGTCTACACTAATTTAAATTACTTCAATTCATCCAGTTCCATTATCCTTTACATTCCAGAGGAGTTATGCTGAATTGAGAATGAATTTCTTGTTAGTGGCATGGCACTGATATTCAATGTAGTTACTCTAAAATGAGCCCTGGCTGGTGGCACAGTGGATAAGGTGCCGGCCTCAAACCCAAAGACTGCTGGTTCGATTCCCAGCCAGAGCAATATAGCCAGGTTGTAAACCAGGTCTCCAGCCAGGTCTGTAGCTGGAGGCAGGTGAAAGCCAACCATATATTGATGTCTCTCCCTCTCTGCCTCTCTCCCTTCCCTTCTCTCTGAAAAATACTAAATTTTAAAAAATCTTTAATAAATGAAATAAAATAAAATGATATCATCTATATCCGAATTCCCTCCTTCTGGGAAGAATCTTAAGCTTATTCAATTTTTTTCTCTTTTCTCATTTCTCCCACGTATCTTCCTTCTCTGTTTTTTCCACACAATTAGTCACACATATGGTGCCACTCTGTGACCTGTAACCATCCTGGTCTGGCTCACTCTTGCACACACTCACTGGCCTAGGCACATACACACCCCTTTCTCTTATTCTGCCAAAGATGCTTCCATGCTGAGTTGCTCCCTCCTTTTTAAATACAGCATGATCTCAGAGTTGTAATTCCCCACAGATGCCCTCTGTCCCTGGAGACACATGGTGTCTCTTTTAGGTACAAGGCCTTTCTCCAGCAGCCTTGCCCTCATAGGTGCACAGCCACCTCTGCAGGCAGACGTTTGCTGTGGGCCAGCCCCTCCCACACCCCAGGCTGCTGCTCGCTGGTGACCAGGGCAGGGACAAGGGACGGGAAGGGCAGTGGAGATGCCAATGTCATCTGCCCTCCACCCACATTTTCTTCTTCATTTGTTTGCTTTAATTGTTTTGCTGCCTTTCTGGTAGGCAGAGAGAGAACATTCTGCGTTGCATGGTATGACTTTTTCCAAATGCAGCCATGGTGCTGAGGATGGATGAGGGTGAAAAGGCATTTGAAGACCTCTTAGGGTGACATCCCCTGAGGGGCAGGGAGACACCTCACCGTTCCCAAAGAGGTCATGATTGAAATGAGATTTAAGTTTGGCGAACACTCCTAAATAATAGAAGACAGTGAAGCTGTTACAGAGTCAGCATGAGACAGCTAAACCACTGTACTATCTCCTTACCCATTTCTCTCTCCCTCTTTCCCTCTACATAAGCAAGTGTCAGACACATTGGGAGTGGGAAGAGAAAGCCTTGCTCTATTTGCCCTGCTAGATCTGCTTTGCCCTTTCCCCGTGGGTGGTGAAAGTAGACCTCAAGTACATTTTTGTTTATAAATATTGCTCCCCATGATCTGGAGGATAAACTTTGTGATCTTGTCAGTCCCTCCACTAGGTACTTCTTGCCATTTTCTGCTTCCAACGTTCCGCTCCAGCAACATGAAACTAATTCCAAATCTCTGAGTGCACCATGCTATCTCGTGAATTCCACATTTGGCTCATTTCTGCTCCTTTGGAATGTGTTTTTTTCCCCCTGTTGGCTAACTCTTACTTGTTCTTTAAGACATTATTCAAGAATAACAATTCTATGAGGCTTTACCAAACCTACTGGATAAATCAAGCCTCTCTTTTTGCGTACATTCTTATGTAACTTTTCCGTTGCTCTCATCAGCTTGAATTAAATTAAAACTATCTGTGCATCCCCAGTCTGCATGATCTATTCACTCCTTGAGGGTGGATACCTTGCTTCATTGTGTCTCTGAAATGCATGGCATAGAGATTGAAAGATGGTGGATGTCAGCAGATACCTGTTGAATCAATGAATTAAATTGTAGGTAGTATATTATCTGTTGCTTCCTGACAAATTACTTCAAAAGTTAGAGGCACCAAACAGAGGACATTTATTATCTCCTTATAGGCTCTGAGACCTGGAAATCTGAGGTTGGCTTGGCAGGGTGCTCCTGGCTCAGGGTCTCCCAGGAAGCAGTGGTCAGGATGTCAACTGGGGTTGCAGTCAACAGAGGGCTTGTGTGGGACCAGGGCACCCATTTCCAAGCCACCCACATTGCTGTTGGCAGGAGGCCGTAGTTCATCTCCACATGGGCCTCTCCGTAGGGGTCCCCGTGACAGGACGTCTAGTTCCCCAGAGTGAGTGATCTGAAAGAGAAAGAGGCAGCGCAATCTGGAGAAAGTCACCATGCCTTGTAACTTAATTCCAGAAGTGCTGTAGCATTTGTCCTACTGACCACAGGCCAACCTTAGTCCAACGTGGAAGGAGCTACACAGGACAAATATCAGGAGGTAGGGTCATTGGGTCATTTGCTACCACAGGCAAGTATTTGAAATGCTTCTAAAATTTTCATCCATAGATCTCTCTTTTGCCCACTTTTAAGGCCACTTCTGGGCACAGGTAGCATTCTAAGTGTGAACCATACAGGGTAAAGCCTCTGTAATGTTAGAAAATGTGTATTTTGTAATTAATGAGAGAGAGAGATTGATTCAGGGAGAGAGAAAATTTTCTATAGATATTATTGATTCAGAAGCACTATTTATATTTATTAGCCCAACAATAAGGTATTTATTATTACTTGTTCTAAAGGCTTACACTTGATATTTATGCATTTTTTTCCTCTCAATTTATCATCATGAGACATGTCATCCCAGGCTATTCAGAATGGAGGGACATTAAGGAACGGCACCATGGTTGACTATTGTATGCATGCAGGAGGCAGGACAAGCAATAGAAATGACAAGGTTAGATTGATGGGGTTCCTAAATAAGTAATGCTCAGGTCAGGGCTAAGGAGAGTTCAGTCAAGAATATAGCAATGGATGCAGTTTATAACGTGGTCTGTGGACAACAGTTCAGCAGGCTAAGCTCTTTTAGGGCCTGTTTGCGTGTTTAAAATATGAATTTACCTAAGTGGCATAGAACAATTAAAAAAAGGCTGAAATGATTTCCTAAAGAAAGATAAACTCTTTCTTGTCCTTGGACACGGACATTTTCTTGTTCTTTTTCTTTCTTTCTTTTTTTAATAAAAAGGCAAGATGGCACCCTGGCTGGTGTGGCTCAGTGGATTGAGCACCAGCCTGCAAACAAGAGCTTTCAGTTCAATTCCCAGTCAGGGCACATGCCTGGGTTATGGGCCAGGTCTTCAGTTGGAGGGATGCAAGAGGCAACCACACATTGATGTTTTCTCCCTCCCCATCTCTCTAAAAATAAAGAAAATCTTAAAAAAAAAAAAAAAGGCAAGATGGCATCTAGTCCTGCAGGGCAGAGGGTAGCTTTCTAAGTTTCAGCTTGTGTCCTAAACCTTCTTTTCTTCCCTAGACTTTCCCTCTAGTCTCGCTTTCCTTTTCAGGTTTATCTTTATTTTTCCCAAGTCCTTCCTTAATCTTAATCTCATTACTCAGCCACGCTTCTCCAGGTAATATTGTAGGAAGATGAAAAATGCCTTCAATGAGATAAGGATGAAAACCTTGGGCTATCTGAAAGGTTGCCTGTCTCAAATTGTTTTATTTTTGCAAAGAGTTTAGACTTGCGGGGGAAAAAAATCTCAGCTCATGTTGATAACTAGTTTCCCCTTGAACTCAAAAACCTCTGGTTATTATTTTTTTTAAACAGAAATAATTTATTTGCCTCAATAATTAACATTTTTAAATCAGCATTTGCTGACAACTACTAACTTAAGGATAAATTGGAGAAAATTTGTGAACATTGGAGAATAGGTTTGTAATCAAGTTTTCTTCAGTGAATGAATAACATCTATCATGCATGCTGTTGTATGAAAATATTGAAATCTGGTTTCTATTCAATACCACAACTCCTCTGTGCCTCGTACAGTATTAAAAATAAAAGACGATTAATAAAGATGTTTGTTGAATCCAGTTGAATGCGTGGTTTATACCCCTTCATGGTTCATAAAACTTTTGAGGGCAATAATGTCATTCCTGCATACTACTACTTCCTACAAAACGCTACACATCATGGTGATTATTTTTATTTGTCAGCTGATGGCTGTTGACACCAATTCCACGCCAACAAGAATCCACAATTTGGAAGGTGATGAAGAAGGAAACTTGATTTAGTGCAAACGCTCAATTCTGATACAGCAGGGTTGTGAGCACAGCTCAACAGTGCTATAGATCAATTATAAAACAGCATGACTGTGTTTAGCTAGACATCTCTGCTCTACTCTGGATTGGTTCACTCCAGTCTCCTTGCTTTGATCTGCTTCACATACTTTTCTACTCCCATCTGGTCCACTGTGGTCTGGTGAGACATCTTCAGTGTTTCAGCTCACCTGAGGAAATACAATCATCAGTCTAGTGAAAATAGGCAAATGAGGACTCCAAATCCTCACAGTTTGATTGGTCCAAAATGCACTGTCCTGACCGGTTGAACTGGAGCTGTTCTGATTGGACAGTGAAAATGATGATGATGATATAGCTTCATAGCTCTGATTGGAGCAGGGAAAGTCTCGATCTTACTGGTTGATGTACAATCCCAGGAACTCATTTATAAGGGTTGGTTCAAGCAGCCAGAATGCAGTGAAGGCAGGAAATTCAGTGAAGGCTTCTCCGTAAAGTGCAGGGTATCAGATGCATTTAGAAATGTCTACTCGCCTCTGTTTTAAAAGTTGAGCTCACCAGCAGCCCTTCTTGGTAGGTGTCTTCTTTCTTGGGGTCAACATATGGAATCAATGGATAGAACATTGGGTTATATTTGATAAAATGATGTAGAGGAAAGAGCTTTGGCTTGTACCTTTTAAATTGTATTTAAATTTTTAAATTGTGGCTTTATAGTAAACAAATTTGACCCCAAGAAATAAAGAAATAATTTGTCTCTTTTCAACCAGTTTTCTTTTCCCTCTCTTTTAGAGGGAAAAGAGCATCTAGTATACTGCCTAACACACAGTAAGCATTCATTAAGTATTATTTTCCTAATAATAAATAAACAGAAAAATAAATTATTTTCAATAACTAAAAGCTAGCCGATTTATTATATGACTCAAGAAAAAAACTCCATTTTATGTATGTCAATTTTTTTTTTTTTTTGGTCTGAAGACATATTATCTGTTTTTGGCTTTTTTTCTCAAACTTTGGCTCTGGCAACACTGTTTAGCATGCTTACTTCATTTCCAAGCAAATAATTAGAGTATTAAATGAGTATGAAGAGTTATCAACACATCTTTTAGCACATCAAATGAAATCCATTCTGAGCCCAGCAATTGTACATGGAGTAATGGCTTGAAACTGAGAAGTCCATTTGATTTTTAAAAATTAGGTCTTCATGATGTGATCAGTTGTTCTAAGTGGCCTGAAAATGTCAGCAATGTGGTCTCAGCTCCAGTCAAAAGAAGTGAGTAATTTTTAGTCACTTGTCCAGTGGTTCAGCTAAGAAGATAGTAAATATTTATAGGCTTATTTTTGGGCGCTGGCTCACTGAGTGCCTGGACTGCTTCTTAGAGCAAATAAACAAGAATCCCCTGTGGTATTTAAACTTGTCCAATATTTCTCAGCCAGCTTCTCTGTTTCCTCTTCACAGTAATTATATACCACGCATTTCCAACCACATCTTAATCGCCCTGCTGCTGGGTTATAACAAGTATTTCAAAGGAGATGGAGTTGTTTTTCTTATGTTTTGACCACATATTTAGATGATCTGAGCCATTGTGTTTATTCAACATTTTTAATCCGTAGTTTGCTTATTCTAGCTCAATGGGCGAACAACAATGTTTGCATTTGCTCATTGAGCTTTTTGAACATCGCACAAAGTATCACAACAGAAAAGTATTTAAACAGTAGAATATATAAACTTATCAAGTAATTTCACCTGAAATCAAATGCGTAACTTTTCAAGAGACTTGAAATTCAGAGGCTGATTTAATGAGATTCTGAGAGCTCATGGAATTTAATTTCCTGTTTAAATATGTAATGGGTTATGTTAATAAAATCATTTTTGTTGCAAGGATTTTCTAACCGTGTGACTTTATTTATTTAAAGATTTTACTTATTTATTTCCGGAGAGAGGGGAAGAGAAGGAGAAAGGAAGACAAACATCAGTGTGTGGTTGCCTCTCATAGGCCCCCAACTGGGGACCTGGCTCACAACCCAGCCTTGAGCCCCGACTGGGAATCCAACTGGCGACCCTTTAATTCATAGGCTGGTGCTCAATCCACTGAGCCACACCAGCCAGGGCTGTTTGCTTGTTTAAAAAGAGTTTATATGTGAATCTTCATGACTAGTGCTAAACTTTCACAGCTGGGAGAAATCTTAGAATTCATCCACCTATTCCAAATTCCTCATTTTACAAATAAGGCCACGGAAGTCCTCAAGTTCTGGAAAGTTAGTAAGAGATATAACTCCAGACCTAAAGATTATTAGTGAAATATACTCAGTTTTCCTAAGATGAGCCTCCTAGCCTTCTTGCTAACAGTTTACTATTTTATCAGCATGACATCCATCATTTCAAACTTGAAAAGAGAAAAATCTTGTTACCAAACTATGTTTTTAAAGCCCCTAATGATGACTTTTTTTAAAACCTATTTTTGGTCATAAATCCCTTTGAGAATATGCTGAAAATGCTGGACCCTCTGGGTAGAAAAACTCTCATACATATAAAAATTCACATCCCATTTAATGAAATCCATAGACGCCTGAAACAATTATTTTAGATTTACTTATTTATCTATCTATTTATCTATTTATTTACAAATGTTTATTGGAACAATGGTGGCCCAATTATATTTTTATATTTGAATCAATTTAGATATTAAATGCTCTTTGAAGTATTGTGATGGTTATTCACTGAATGATAGTTATGATTACTAGTAAGAGAAAATGAGTACACTCAGCCAAAAAAATGTTTTCCATTCCTATGAACACAGGAGCAATACAACTATTTCCTATCAATTTCAACTCAAGTAAACAGGTATTGTGTGACATGGTGGGATGCTTTATATGATAGATAATAATAATACACAATAAAGATGCTAGAGATTCCCTAATATATATTTCTGAGATATCGACAGCAAACACCATGGATTCACATTTAGGAATGGACAGGAGAGGAACTGTGCATTGTAGCCGTATGTGTGACCTGATATTCACTGGCCAGATTGTGAGGAGGCTGGCCTGAATCTCTGACCTTGAGACAGGTCACATCACCCCCAATTTTGTATTGCTCCAAGATTCATGCTTCAGAGCTCAGCCAAGGCAATGTCCACAGAGCTATGGGAAAGACATTCACAGTTAAAGACAAGAAGAGAGGTCTTAAATAAGAAGGACATCCTGTTAGCAGCTTCTAATCCTACTTCTCCTAACGAATTTCTCACCAAGATACCAAAAAACAAACAACAGCAAAAAAAGAAGAAGAAGAAGAGGAGGAGGAGGAGGAGGAGGAGGAGGAGGAGGAGGAAGAAGAAAACAAAAGAAAAGAAAAAGAAAAGAAAGAAACAAACCCAGGAAAACCAGCATATGAAAACAGATAAATCTGCATGAAATGTCTGCTACATGAAAAATCGACTGAATTCCATTCATTCAAAAGTGCCTAATTGAAAATACGCAGGTGCCAGTGTGATTCCACCAAAAAGAGCAAGCGCTTGCCTGACATTAGGTGGGGGAAACAATTCATCTTTCCCCAACTGGTTTCCCCCTGACTAGGGGGAATACAGTTAACAAATGTGGGCAATACAGAAAACTGCACAACTTGCCTGGATTTTGCTCTTGAAGGCAGGTGTGTTCTCCCAGGTGCCTTTCCTCCCAGTTCTTTTCCTGCACCTGGTGGAGGCTAACTCCAGAAACAGGAAGAGGAAAGGGGAGGAGGCAGTGGCACACGGTTGTCCTAGAGGGAAAGTGCTCACAGTGCAGCCCAGAACGTGGACAGAGGAAAACGCTGAGTGACAAGTGCACTCATTGAGAACCAGGTTGTCAAGAACTGAGTTCCCTCCCAAGCAAGGCAGAAAATCCAGCCACAGGCAGCTGAGTGAGACCAGATAACAGAAAGCCTCTGGGCTTTTGCAGTTGGTTGAGGGTCTTTGCACATCCGACTCTCTTTCGCTCCACAAACAGGAAAAGTGGATTCAACCGGTGTGGACACGGGTAGAAGGAGCCCAGGGTGATCCAGGCGAGCTGCGGAGTTTGCAGGGGTGAGACTGGCTGTCATTGCAGGGGATGAGGGAGGAAGGATGGATGTGATAAAGGGTACGGGGCCAGGGAACAGAACTGTCAGCCTCTTGAAGAATCCCAATAAAAGAGCAAACGTCTGAATATGATTTAAACCAGATACAGGAAACGTTTTTGGCAAACTGCTGAACAGTTTGGCAAGAGGTTAGAAGACACAACCTTATGTAACGCAAGGCGAAGCCATTAAGGAGAGAGCAATTGAAAAGTAGGATTTAAAAACGAGGCTAGGTGAGCGAAAGGAGGCAAGAGACTTGACAGCCAATTCTGACTTATAATCAATTCACATTGGATGTGTTGAAATTGCAATGAGATGCCAGGGGGGTGGAAATTACATGGAGGGCAAATGGTTCCCTATCCAGACGGCAGAGGAAAATAAAATGTATGAAAATAATGAGAGTGAAGATGTTGTGAGGCTGAGAGGAGGGGGATAATCTGACATTTTGCATATCCCCGAGGAAAACACCCTGCAAATTGTAAGCAGTACCCAAAAAGGTATTTAAGGAAAACATCCAGCCTGATTAAAATCTGGGTATGTGTGTAGACTGAAATGCTGAGAACATTTCTAAGAAAAAGAAATGAATGGTAAGAGAAACACACTAGACAAAATGAGGCAAGTTGTCTGCAAATAATAATATTAAAGAAAAATACTTAAAAGTATGTGAATAGAGCGAATAAATATTTACCTTGAAATGTACATGTATCAAACTGACCTTAAACTTATCTATAGTGGAGGGACTTACAAATGTTGGATAAAAAAATGCTATGATTTAGAATTTTATTACAAGCCAATCTGATTTTTATATGGTAGGGAACCAGAAATATGTGATCAAATATACTACAGATATGGTTGAAGAATACTTGAAAACAATGAAGAGGTTACAACATAGATATATTATGGTTCAAAATATTTTAAAATATGGCCCTGGCTGGTGGCACAGTGGATAAAGAGCCGGCCTGCAAACCCAAAGGTTGCTGGTTCGATTCCCCAGCCAGGGCACATAACCAGGTTGCAAGCCAGGTCTCCAGCCAGGTCTGTGGCTGGAGGCAGGTGAAAGGCAACCATACATTGATGTCTCTCTCCCTCTCTGCCTCTCTCCCTATCCGTCTCTAAAAATAATTTTAAAATTTTAATATAAAAAAATATATATTTTAAAATATCAATTGAAAATGATTTAAGTCTAAATGATTATTGTATATGGAGTTACAAATAAAATTATAACTATTTCTGGAAGAAAATACCTTGTTAAAACAATCATTTAAAAATAATCTGCCCTTACTTAGTGCCTTCAGGATTATTATAAACAGAATCTGTGGACAAGATTGAAACGACATCACAAAAACAAATGGTCTTTGTTACAAAAGAAACACAAACATAAACAGCAAAAAAGCATTAAAAAAAACCCCAGAAAATGTTAAACTACATATGAATGTGTTCATTGTGTTCATGATATGATATTAAGTATAAAAATCAGGGCACAAATCTATATATGCGTTATGAACTCTATTTCAATTTAAAATAACATAGGCATCTATATACTCAAATATATAGTATACCTAGACATTACAGGGTAAAACTGCAGATTATTTTTAGTTTTATTATAGCTTCCTATATGTCTTTCTACAATAAACATATATTATGTTTATACCTCTCCCCCCAAATAAACCAGAATAAATGTTTAAGAACATTGGCAAGGAGGAATAATAACAATTGAAAAAACTCTCCAATTCTGTTTCTGCCCTTCTGTCCAGAGAGAGGGCAGGAAGACTTGACCCTGTGCTTAGCATTTCGCCCTTGATTGGAATGTGTTGGGATCCCAGGGTGAATACATCAGTGGTTATGTCTTCTGAGTTTCGAGTAATAAATGATTAGACATTCACTTTCAAAGTACTACTCATTATTTGCAACATTTTCCAAACAAACGGAAAGCTTATTAAACGTGTTTAGTTCCTTCAAACAATACTACGTAGGCCTGTGTGTTACTGTTTGAATGTTTTTTTTGGTGAAGTCCACTGTTTCAGGGTTCCTAAATGTTTTGCATTTTAAATTCTGTGCTTTGGCAAAAGCATTAGATTCCATTGAGGCTATTGTCGATAATAATCTTGCTCAGGGATTCGTGATCAGCACACTTAGACTTTGGAGATGGTTGTGCTATTTGTGGTAACCGGCAGCCCTTCCTATTCAGAGAACCGAGCAGTGACAATGTGATTTTTACTTCCCCTCCATAAACAGACCCAAGCTAATGGTACTGGCTTGTAGGCAGTTCAGTATTTGGACTTACTAGAAACAATTGAATGTTTCAAGATAAGTCAGGCAATTCTCAGACACTAGTAGAAGCCACGAGAATATATCCAAAATTTTGGTTTGTGTTTTTCCAGTTGCGTGGGCTATGGCAATGTAATTAATCTCTCTACATGGGAAATAACAATTTTTATACCAGTTTAGAACAATAACTCATCCGATTTAAAAGTCAGCAACACTGAAGACTGTCCTGCTGACTTGTCCAATTTGTTTACTTTCCAGCTGTTGTTTAGAACTAAAAAAAATAAAACAAAAACCTTAGACACTGAATCTCTTTCCCATTATTGAGAAGAAAATTGATCAAAAACTAAAAACAAAGCCCTGGCTGGTGGTTCAGTGGAATGGTGCCGGCCTGCGAACCCAAAGGTCGCTGGTTTGATTCCCAGCCAGGGCACATAACCAGGTTGCAAACCAGGTCTCCAGCCAGGTCCCCAGCTGGAGGCAGGTGACAGGTGACCATACATTGATGCTTCTCTCCCTTTCTTCCTCCCTCCCTGTCCTCTTCTCTAAAAATAATGAATAAAATCTTAAAAAAAGAAATCCAACTGGAAACCAATCTGTGTTAGTTCATCGTGGAATATAAAAATATCCAGTAAACTTGCAAAAACAGAGATTAGCGTGATGGTTACCGGGGCAGGGGTGGGGGAACTGGGGAGATGTGGTTTAAGGGTACAAATTTGTAACTAGTACATAAGTTCTAGAGATCTACCTGATTATAGTCAACAGTGCTGTATTATAAACTTCAAAGTCACTAAGAGATTAGACCCTAATGGTTCTCGACATGAAAAAGAAATGATAAATAACGTGACAAGATAATGGTGGTAGCTAACGCTACTGTAGTAGTCATGTCGCACGGTCACCTGAGCATCTGTTCCATGGGACTGATCACACTGCATTGCAGTTGTGTGGCTTTGTGTCTTTACTACCAGATATAAGCTACTTCAAGTTGGTGATGGAAACTATCGTTTCCTCAGTGCTCACAATAAACTGTGATGGTTAATTTTATGTATCAACGTGGGTAACCCGTGCTATCCCCAACGCCCCTCCCCTTCGACAGTTGTCAGTCTCTTCTCTGTGTCTGTGAGTCTGTTCCTGTTTTGCTTGTTCGTTTATTTGTTCTTTAGATTCCACACATAAATGAGACCAGATGGTATTTGTCTTTCTCGGACCAACTTCTTTCACCGAGCATAATGCTCTCTAGGTCTGGGGCACAGCTGGGCGGCCCTGCTTTTAGCTGTGGAAGTTCAATGTGCCAGCGAGGCGACTTCTTCCGCACAACAGAGGACTGAGGGGGCAGCTGCATCACACAAATGCATCTCAGGCCTCTGTTTGTCCCACGCCTGCCAATATCCTGACAGCCAAAGAGAATCACAAGGCCAAGCCCAAGGCCAGTCCATGCAAGGGAAGCTTCGTGCTCCTGAAATGGAGAGCAGGGGAGTGATGTGTTCTGAACAATATTAAAATCTACCACGCTTGGTAGAAAGAAACCTGTTTCTGGACGGAGTAAAGTAGCTTCTATGAGACTAAGGCTGTCACTGGGAACGACTATACAATCTAGATAAGTTACCTCAAAGCAACCAGGACTCAAGAGGCCAAAGTCCCAGGGACAAGAGAAGCACACTGAGCTGAGGACCACATCTACCTTCATCTTCTTTCCTGAGAGCACCTGGGTAGGGCAGCCCTTGAACTAGAGGCCAGATGGGGCTCGCCTTGCACATCAGTGCCTGGGACGGACAGATAAGGATGGGAGATCACAACTTCCAAGGCGTCCAGTTCTTACGGAATCAGATCTCACAGAGAAGGAAATGGAACTTCAGGCACTTGAACTTAACATTCCGTATAATTTCTTTTTCTCAAGGTTTCTGTTGATGTTGAACATGTGCATAGATGGGGAAAGGAATACCTGGGAGGGGCACAAGCTAAGGGAAGGTGTTGGCAGTATTAGAAAGACAGAAATCAGTAGGAGTTTAGGGCATTCCAGGGGCAAAGAGCTTCTGTAAATATTTAAAAGTCTTGAGTCCTCTGGTAGAAAACTAGAAAATCCCTAAGTATGTGGAAATTAGGCAATACATTCCTAAATGACTCATGCGTTGAAGAAGACATCAGATACAAGTTAGAGTATCAATAAGTAAGAAAATATTTGAATGATAATGAAAAATAATATATAATTTGTGAGATGCTGTTAAGCAGGGTCTAGAGGAAAATAAATGATTATGTTAAAACCGGAGAAATGCTGAAAAGAATTAATCATTAATTCATCAAAGAGGCAAGGAAAAGGATAGTAAATTAAGCACAAAGAAAGAATAAATAAGTAATACAGTTAATAGAAAATATCAGTGAAATCGCAAACAAAATGTGTGATTTTATTCTCTGATAGGACAGCATTTCTAATTACGAGCCAGTTGCCTTAATTAAAAACACAATTTTTCCTTTAATCATTGCATCATATGATTAACACCATGCCTTTATAGCGACATTCTCTAGAAATATTTCTTAATTATAGTCTGAACATAAAAGTTTGATCCTACATCTGCAGAGATCACGGAGTTCAGAGGTGAATCTGATTTGCTCACACATGTAACCTCTCCCCACATGCAGATCAGCCAAGTGTTGGTAATGACTACTGCGCAAAAACCAGCTTTGAGATGGTGCCAAGGAACAATAAATCGTGGGATGGCACCAGGCAAACAAGTTGTTCTCGCTTCTGCTTCCCTAGAAGACAGAAGAATTACAGGAATTATCCTTTATCACTAAACACATCACCCCCTGTGCAATCAAGGGCCTCGTTGGTTGGTACCTGAATAGCTCATTCACCTTTTTAACAAGCAGGTCACAGTTGAATTGTTTTGACCAGCAACTAAAGGACACTAAGTTTTCTAAGTGCTGGTCACTTTTGCCCTTTTGAAATAAGGCAGGGCCAAGAAAGCCTCTCTCATACAAAGGACACCAGGGCTAAAGTGACGCCCTGGTCTAACTTAGGAAGGAAACAAAATGGAAAAAGCCGCCAGTCTCATGGTGTAGACCCTGGGAATTCAGATCAAGCACCTTGCACTTCACCATTTATACCTCTTACAATAGACTGAATTTTGACCACCTCAACTCTATTATAACTTTCAGTTGGCACTAGGAGAAAAGATGGAGAAATGCCTCCGTTGGCTGTCAGAGCAGGGATTAGAATTGGTCTGAAGGCCATGCTTTCTTTCATTTCCAGCTAAATGAAAGATATTTCGGAGATCTGGGGTGTTCTGGTATTTTAATTTTGCACATCATGTCAAATAACAGCTATCTGGACCTACCCTGCTTTCCTGTCATTAGCCTTGGTCCTAAGTTTTAACTTGACAAGTATCAAGGAAACACACAATTCATCCTGTTGTAGTTTTAATGTGAAATCTGTGCCGGCAATTCTTACTTAAATTGTTTTTACGTGAGCTGTGCTGAATCTATTTGTCAGCGAACGAATGGTAGGCACTCAGACCTACCTTCCATTCTTGTGTCGAACCGCTGCATCTGGCCAAGGGGGAGAAAAGACATGGTGGTAGTTCTGCTTCATTGTTATTGAGCGATTCAGGGTCATGAAGCTTGGGGCATCAAGCCCCTGATGTTAAATTGGTTAAACAGAGCATTTCAGGAGATTTCCCTCTGTCCACTACGCTGAGAAGAACTCTATTAGGAAGAGAGTTGAGGCTTCAATTGTTCTGTATTTTCAAGGCTTTGGAGGCCGCTGTTGAAGGCAGAGGCTGCCAATTCAACCCTGCTACCTTTTGGTTCTAAGGTTTTGACTCATCTACCTGTTCTGGTTTTCTTTTATTTTTTTTTTTAATCCTCGCCCAAGGACATGCTTAGTGGTTTTAGAGAGGGGGGTGGGGAGGGAGAGAGAGAAGGAGGGAAATTTTGGTTGCCTGTCACACGTGCCCCAACTCCGGGTCAAACCCGCAACCCAGGCGTGCGCTCTGACCAGGAATTGAACCCGTGACTTTTTGGTTTATGGGACCATGTGCCAGCCAACTGAGCTACACTGGCCAGAGCTACATGTTCTGGGCTTTAAGTAGGGGGCATATCATAGCAGAAAAACAGACGAGTGAGTCTGGGTCATAGATCAGTTACAAACATAGCGGCTCCTGAGGATTTTGCTGCTCTGTGAGAACTTGAGAAATCGGCAACCAGGAAACCCTGGATCACTGCCTCAGGCACCGCACACGTTTCCTACCTGCAAATAAACTTCCCTTCCCTTGCTTCTTGCTCACTGGTTTTCTGTCTGTGATGGGCAGCTCTTCCTTTTTCCCCGAATGACAGTGGTAAATCCTTGTGCTCTTTCCCCTGAGATTATAATCTGAATGGTATCCATTGGTTTCAAAAGGGTTTTTCTCCCCCTCCTGCCTCGGAACATGGCCAGGCATCTAGACCACTCCCAGCGCAAACTATGATTGAGAAAAATGTATCTTACCATTGGGGAGACATTGCTTCATGACATGGCAGGGGACTGCCCTAGGTAAAAGACAAGAAGAGTGACACAGTCAGGCAATGCCTCTTAGAGATCTTACTGGCTCAAATGCTACCAATGAGTAGAGATAGAAGGAAACTGCCCAAATGCTGAAGTGCCAGTTTACAAGGCAGAGCATGGGAAATTCACCTCTTCTTGATATACCATTGTCTTCTCTTATTTTATTTACCTAGTGGTTTTTTCTTTCTTTTTTTTAAGGCAAACTAAAAATCAATGGTCCATCATTATTCTTTCTGTAGGACACAGCTGATCACTATCTCTCCCCAATAACCATACCTTGCCGTACCTTCTCAGGATTTGCAAAACTCATTTTGAAAAAAGGAAAAAAGGAGACTCTGCTCTGTGTAGGAGTTATTAACCTGTATATGCAAGAGAACTGTATGTATTGTTGGTGGACTTTCGTGAACTGAATGCTAAGTCAGGCACGGATGCAAACTTTATGTTCCTTGTGAAGGAGATGCATCATAGCTTTCTTCAGATGCTCCCAAAAGGTTAAGAAACTGGGAATAGAATCGATTCTTTCTGCAAACACACCCAGTCTCTGGGTTTTATAGAAAGTTTTAGGCCTCTCCTGCTTGCCTGCGCCACCAGCATTTATTTCTTCTTATGTTTTAAACTATCCAGAGGAAAGGGATCGTGTTGTTTTACATTTTGTGTTTTCTCTTTTATTCTTGTCTATGTCTGGGTGACTTTCAGAAAAGCAGAAATCCGTGTTTGGCCTCTCATCTTGCTATTTTAGGGCTGGCAGAACAGCGACTGCCCACCCTGGTTTTTACAGAAATTTTTGTTGCTCTTGTTAAGTCTTATCTGCTTCTAGGATGCTTTTGAAATTATCATATTTTCTTGTTTCCCTCAAATGTTAGCTTCCGTAGCTCGCAAGAATTCATATAAATTATATGCTCTCTGGGGATTTCATGCTGATAGATTCTAGAAAGGTCTTCTCTGTTTTCCTCTCTCCATTCTTGTATACAGTGATAATTTCAGGCTTATCTTAAGAAGGGGTATTCTGCTTCCATAATTCATTCACTTCAGTGAAACTTCCAAATTTATAAGGGATTTGCTCACTCCAACTCTGAGGTCAGAAATACTCCATTTAGTCCAGAAAGATAGTACTCTTCCTTTGTCCTGGCTTCGCTTACATCACACACCGCAACACCCCCAGCCTCACAATATTCTCCAAGTTCATACTTGAATTAGACCAAGATACCAGGTTCAGACCACCCATAGTTTCCACCCAGAGCCTCTGGGGCAGATGACTTGTCAATGGCTGGGCCAGAAGACAATGGACTGGGATAAAATTCAAAGACTGAAAAGTAGATTTTTCAGGGTGATTTTAAAACATTTTCAGACTATCAGACTATTAGGGGACATCTTTTATTAACTTGAGCCCCCCCCCCCCTTTGGGTACTAGGTTCACATTTTGAAGTGGCAAAATTGATCTGAGTGCCATTTCATAATTAGTATATTAGGGTAGATGAAAGCTGGTAATTTAGCTAAGACTACTTACCTTCTTCCTCATCAGTTAATATTTACGTGGACGGAACCCAGAGGCTTAGTAGCCAAATAGCTGACCTTGCTAATGAGGCAACTCAGAAAAGTGGCTCCAGGGAACATTCTTTCTCTCTCCCAACTTTTGCTAGGACTTCAAGGGACTGTGACTACCTCTACTGTTGTGCTTCACCTGAAAATATATTTGAGAGTGTTTTTCCCAAAACCAGTTTTTCTCTATTCAGGATTCATTCCCTGAACCCAATACCTGATCGATCATTCCTAGGCTGAACTTTTGCTAAAATGGTTGCCCTGTTTCTGAAAACAGAAAGCCAAGGGCGGATAAAATAAATTGCATGTTAAAGTCTGAACTCCAAGTCAGTGACCAGCTAGAAGGGGTCCTGCTCAGTAATGAAGTTATTTTAATAATGCTGAGTTGCAGATATGAGAAGTGTTGGACCCACAATCCTAATTTCTTACAGAGCTGATGGCATGAAAAAATTTAACGTAAAGTCGCCCCGCGTTGTCATACCTGATCACAAAGCCAACTGATCAGGATAAATACCTCCCTACTGATGATAAGAAAAAACAAACCAAGTTATCGTTCTGTTAAATTACGAAAAGCACGCAAAAAAACTAATTGACCTTCTACAGATTTTAGCCCCAAGAAGAAAGGATATGAGTTATTTAATAAATCCCCAAAGATAAGAGTAACTGTCTCATCTTGCTCGTTTCCGCTGTTTCTGCCGTGTTTCTGCTGTCCACTTGCCATTCAAAACGGGAGCAAGTTCCCAAATGCCAACATCACTGCCCCTGCTGATGGCTTAGTGGCTTCAACCTAGATAAATGGGCCCATTAATGTCCAGGCAGTTCTGTTTGTCTTTCTTCTAAAGAATATTCATTTGTACTTTAAATGGCATCTTCCAGTTTATCCACAGGATGAGAGTTGTTTACCTTCCAGGATTCCAGGCTTCTGAGCTGAGCTAAAAACAGGGCAAGTTTAAAGGCAGGAGTTTAGAGTTGTTCACAGCCTCAGAGAGCTCGGAGGTGGTCCAAGGCCAAGTTAGTCACACCCAGGTTGACCTCTGGCTTCTATGCTGTGCGCAGCGGGCTCCCAGGCCCTTTCTGCTACCTGCAGCTCCACGGAACTTTTTGCAGAAGTGGCAGTGGCCCCGTGGCTGACAAACGCTTCCAAGTATTGTCCGGCGTGGGGTCAGCCTTCCCAGAGAGGGGGGTCAGCCTTCCCAGAGCGGGGTCCAAGGCGCAACAGCCCTTGGACGCCAGGGAAGGTCTGCCTGGCGGGGTCCACTCAGGCTCGAGGGCAGCTCATTCTCCTGCCCCCAGGTCGGCTGCGCTTCCATGAAGTGAGGTGTTTCTTCATCACGGAGAAGGGCAGGAGGGCGGAGGTGACCAAGGTCTCTTAAAAGTCCGTGGCTCCGTTCTAGCGGCGGGCAGGCTCGCCAGCCCACCAGCTCCTTGCTGCCACCTGCTGGACTTACTCCGCGTTGCGGGCAAGACCACGCCGGCTCCGGCGAGGGGGAAGGAAGGGAGGAAGGATGGGGTGGGGCAAGGCGGAGGGAGCTCCTTCGCCTCCCAGAAGATCCCCACAGTCAACGCAGCCAGGGATTCATCTCACCAAAGCAGCCGCCTTTTCCATTACAAACGAGCCATAGTGATTTTTCAGGCATTAGGATATAGGTTTTTGTTTGTTTGTTTTTAATATCAATGTATGGTTGCCTCTCACATGGCTCCCTGCTGAGGACCTGGCCCACAGCCCACAACCCGGGCAAGTGCCCTGACTGGGAATCAAACTGGGGACCCTTGGGTTCACAGGCTGGTGCTCAATCCACTGAGCCACAGCAACCAGGCGGGGTATACTTTCATTTACACTAAAATGTGGTTGTGTGGTTATTTCCTCCATCTTATAAAAAGGGAGGGACCCTGGCTGGAGTGGCTTAGTGGACTGGCACCTGCCTGCGAACCTAAAGGTCGCTGGTTCGATTCCCAGCCAGGGCACTTAGCCAGGTTGCAAGCCAGGTCGACAGCCAGGTCCCCAGCTGGAGGCAGATGAAAGGCAACCATACATTGATGTTTCTTTCCCTTTCTTCCTCTCTTCCTGCCCTTCTAAAACTAATGAATAAAATCTTTAAAAACTAAATATATATATATATATATATATATATATATATATATATATATATATAAATAGAGGGAGAAAGAAAGGGTATGTGGAAATAAATATAGATCAGGTTCCATCAATACAATTTAAGGTGTCTTATATATTTAAAAATGAAATCAATGGGTCATTATGAAAAGTCTTCCCATTTGAACTTCTGAATAAATGTTGAATTAAACTATAAGGTGAAGGATTACTGCTAAATAAGATACTAAGAGTAAATCTAGTTTTTTAAATGATTTTATTTATTATTTTCAGAGAGAGGGGAAGGGAGAGAATCAGAGAGGGAGAGACACATCAGTGTCTGGTTGCCTTTCACCTTACTCCAGCTAAGGACCTGGCTGGAGACCTGGCTTGCAACCTGGTTATGTGCCCTGGCTGGGAATCAAACCAGTGACCTTTGGGTTCACAGGCTGGAGCCTTAACACTGTGCCACCAGCCAGGGCTACTAAGAGTAAATCTAAAAGGTGCACATCTAGAGATGATCAACACTTTTGTTCCTGAAGAGGAATTATGTCATTCTCCCTTCCAACAGTGCAATCACTTCACTTTCTCTCTAAATCGGAACCCTTAAGTGAATCTATCCATTTCCCGTTGGTGAATTAATTTCCAGGTGTCCACTCTAACGTGGCTTCCAGGACAGCTCCCAAGGGGAACAGGTCAATTTTAATCTGAATTCACTGATTGTCTTACTTAGTACTCAATATGGAAAATGCTCTCTGTGGTCAGTCTACTCCACATCCAGTTTCCTGGACAAAGTCTGCTGGTTGTCTCTAGAAAAACTCTGCTCTCTCCTTATTTCCCGTAATGGCCTTTTCACTGTTTTTCTCTGCTGTCTATTGATACTGTAAATTCAATCCATTGTGCTAGATTGGGAACCGCTGGATATTGTAAATGCAAAGAGAAGGCTAAGTTTTGTTTGCTCTAACTGTAGGCAATAGGAAAGTATCCAAGCTTGAACTTGAATAGGTTTTACAACTCCGACCTTATTTTCTTCCTGTCCGTTTATTGTTTCAATAATGATGTTTTTTGTTAATTACATAACAGAAAATCTCAATACTGCCCTCCTCAGCATTGAGTTTCTCACATCCTAACACTGTTTCTTGAGATAAAAAATAGCCTTGTCCCATTAAGTTAATAGCATAAACCATACAAATTCTATAATAAAGATTATGGGATAAACTGAAGAGAATAATCATGTACAGATAATATTTGGCTTTTGAGAAATAATGATGTATATGATTTTTATTACCCAGTGTTCCATATACGCCTTACTGAAGTATCATTATTCTTTGAAGAACTATACTATCTTTACATATTCAATTAATAACAAGAAAGATTTTTTCATTCTTAGTTTTGCATAGGATGTCATAAACTACTTATTTCTTTTTAAGATTTTATTCATTGTTTTTAGAGAGAAGGGCAGGGAGGGAGGAAGAAAGGGAAAGAGAAGCATCAATGTATGGTTGCCTTTCATCTGCCTCGAACTACGGACCTGGCTGTCCACCTGGCTTGCAACTGGTTGTGTACCCTGACTGGGGAATAGCGAACCAGGGACCTTTGGGTTCTCAGGCCTGTGTCTTCTCCACTGAGCCACCAGCCAGGGCTCATAAACTGTTTCTTTAACTGCAGGTTGCTAACACAGATACATCCTCTGATAGTTTATTTGGTAGCTTGTCAATATCAGGCAAATTGAGAACAAGATACCAGTAACAACAATCCCTTTGTGAAATCTAATAGACCTTATAGCATGGAAATGAGAAAATTCTCATTTTATTGGCAGGCTGCTGTGATGTGTGATCTATAGATAAGAAAGGATTAAGTGAAAAAAAAAAGAAAAAAGAAAAACTCCTAGACACAGACAAGACTATGGTGATAGCCAAAAGGAAAGGGGATGGGAGAGAGAGAAGAAGGTAAAGGAAGAATAAATAGTGACTGAAGGACACTTAACTTGGGCTGGTGAATACACAAAACCTTATATAGATGATGTATGATAGAATTGTACACTGAAAACCTATATAATTTTATTAAGCAAGGTGGCCCTAATAAATTCAACTTAAAAGCACACACACACACACACACACACACACACACACACAAAGCTTGGATATATGCAATGAGCCACATACCCAGATCATCCAGCAATGCGTATCTTTAAAGACAATATTTTGAGAGTATTTATTGGATTTTTCATTATACTCAAAGTGCCATTAGTGTTCTCACCACAGAAAATAGGGAATTGTGTAATGCTATGGAGGTGTCAGTTACCTATGGTGACAATCATTTTGCAGTATGTAAGTGTATCTGTTTACCTTAAACTTACACAATGCTGTATGTCAATTATACCTCAATAAAGCTGGGGGAAAAGTGTTAAACAATATAACAGGCACTGATGGAAGTAGAATAATATACTGAACACAGTGCCTACTGCTTTTGTGAAAGTTACTTACCGGTAGTATCTCAAAATAGTTTCATTCTTTTGTGCTTTGATTATATTCTGTATAGACTTCTATTGTGGATCTATAACTCTTGAAGTATTTTTAAAAGATTTTGTTTATTTTATTTTATGTTTAGAGAGACAGGAAGGCAGGGAGAAAAGGAGAGAAACTTCAATGTATGATTGCCTTTCTTGCTCCCCCAACTGGTGGCCTGGCCTGAAACCCAGGCATGTGCTCTGACTGGGAATCGAACCAGTGACTCTTTGGTTCACAGGCCAGCACTCACTCCACTGAGCCACCCCAGCCAGCATTAACACTTGAACTTTTTGTTTATATCTGTCTCTCACATACCAGACTGTAATATTATGGAAGAAATTGCTTTAATTACAATCAATTTCCAGGCTCCGTTGCCTTGCACATAGCAGATACTTAATAAATTCATTGACTAAATGAGTTGCCAATTTCTTACCTCAAACTACATAGCAGAAAAGGTTCAAACACTTGAATTACAAAAGAGAAATGCAAAAGTATGTGCCAACTCCTCCTGTAGATGGTATATATCAAGATTAAAACTGGAAAACAATTACTGTTATATTTTTATATTTTTTCTTGTGTAGTCTAATATCTTTATTTTGCAAAGAGGAAAAGAAAGACTTATAAGGTTAAAAGACTTAGCTAATTAGATGCTGTATCTGTTTAGAATTAGTACTTAAGTCTCCACCTGCTCTGGAAATTCAACATATTTTTCATTTGCTAGTTGTGTGTTTGCCATGCAACATTTATTACAGTTCTGAGAAATGTGAATATATGGGATCACTCATTAAACATTGTAGCTTTTATTAAATCAAACTCAACTTAAGATAGTAATAATTATTACTATGTCATTCTTTGCCATGTATGAAGACATACAATTAATAATAGCAACTTACCTTCATTGAGGGCTTACACATTACTATGTATGTGCCATGCACCCTTCTAAATGATTTACATATAGTAATTTATTAATCCTGTTAACAACCTCTTAAGTATATGAAAATGAAGGAACAGAAACAGAGCAATTATGTCCATTGGCCGATAGCACAAGTTAGTAAATGAAGAAAAGGATTGGAACCCAGTCTTGCCCTAGAACCTAAGCAATTAACTTGTAGAATATTCTCCCTCAAATGAGACATGGTCTTCATCACCAATATGTAAACATGTGGACACAGCACAAGGCAGTAAGTTCTAAAATTTAGGTATCTGGGAATCCAGAAGAAGGAGTAAATAGATAGTATTCACTAAGCTTCTGAATGTGGTCATAAATCAGCATGGAGCTGTGTACACACTGCCATCTGTGAGCCTGTTCGGTGATAAGACCTTGTACTTGACTCTCTTTTCCTGGAGGCCACTTTATCCTCCTTGATTCCCTCTTCTATCTCTCCCTATGACAGGATCCTGAGGCAAACGTCACTCATCTGCAGGGCAGGCCTTTCTAACTCTCTGTCCTATAGAACTGTGTTCACTGTTGCAGGGCTCTGGCACTTGGGAACAAGGAAGAGGAAATTTGACTAATTCCATTTCTTTCTGGATGTCTCTATTCATGAGTTCCTTTACACTTTATCCTTTTCAAAACTGCCAACATACCAGATTTATGAAAAGGTCTTCTTGGCAGAAGATCAATATTTATAGAATTTTGATTTATAGTTCAGCAAGTTTATCATCAACATTAACCTAGTCAAATACATATTGGAATTGCTCTGTATTATAGTTGAGGTCCTGATAACATATTGACCATGAGGTTGCTTTGAAGTCTGTCTTTGAATTCTCCTGTCTGGTGCTGTTATCAATTTCTTCTTTATTTAAATTTGCCCATTGGAAATTATAATTTCCATAGAAACTTGAAGTATATTATTGGCACTATTTTGCATCACATTACTTCATCTGCATTCTCTCAAGGTTTAGTGATCCATGAATTGGGTTAAACAATTAATTCCACAACATGTGAACCAAGCATAATCAGCAGAGAACTGAAAAATGCAGCTGATAATCAAGCACATCTTATTAATTGGCTTGATTGGAATCCAATTTTTGATATTATGAAAACTTTAAATAGGAATATTAAAATCATTGAATAATCAATACTTATACCTACCACCGATACTTTACCTTAAAAGTTTTAATCCACTTTATCTAATTTCTTTCTTTCTTTTTATAGAGAGATGGGAAGGGGGACTGGGGGAGAAATACCAATGTGAGGGAGGAACTTTGATCAGTTGTCTCTCCTATACACCCCAATCATAGCCAAAACCTGCAACCCAGGAATGCGTCCTGATCAGGAATTGAACCCACGACCTTTCAGTTTATGGGATGACACTTCAACCAACTGAGCCACCCCAGTTGTGACTTTTATTTCACTCCTATCTATCAATTTCTCTCTATATCCACCTGATGGTATATATGCTAAATTAAAGTAAGTTCCCTCCATTAAAATACTGAGGATAAAAATAAGAACTAAAAAACGCTTCTCCTAGAATGAAACCAAAAGAAAGAGCAATGTTTCAAAACTTTTAAAAATAATGCTTCGTGTTTAATGAAATTGGTAGATTAATTTTTTTTTTACCTCTAGAACATTTATTATACTTATTTTAATAAGTGAGAATATTTAGAATTGTAGAACTGAAATTCTACAGGGTAGGGCAAAAGCAGATTGAAAGTTGTTCATATGGAAAATAATACAATAAATAATAAATAATAACACAGGAATAAAGCCTGTGTTTGATAACTGTAAAACTACTTTCGGCCAACCCTGGATTATAAAATCAGAGTTCAGCCCTCATAGCAGAAGACACATATGTGCCTTATTTTTCTAATTTGGGAGTGAAGCTAATTAATTACATATTTTGTCTTCTATAAAAATTACCTCAAAAACTATTCTCGTATGGACTGAAAATATCCCATTTCCAATGGGTTACTTTGACACACAACTCAAATATTGGGTGAACTGATCTCCCGGCAAATCTTTCTTGGCCAAGTTCAAATCCAAAAGATCTTTCTGCTCAATTGTCCTATTATAACCACTTGACATGCTGTTAATGAAAACCCAGGTGACCACGCTGGTAAGGCACATGGTTGACCAAGGCACTTTTCACATTTCAGTTGGGTATATTTTAAAAACCAGCTTAGTAGCTGTGTGATACTCCTTCTAGGAATCAAATATCCAAGTGCAGTTTTCATTTCAGTTAAAACTGTCACAAAGAGAGTACAAATAGCATTGTACACACTGTTTCTGTATTTTATATATATATATATATATATATATATATATATATTGTTTGTTTGTTTGTTTGTTTTGCAAGCTCTGTCCATCTACAGTAACACCTTTCAGGCTCTGAACTCTTTCTTTTGCTGCACCCAGTTTCATGGACTCCTCCCTCTCTTCTCCTTGCGGTGTCCCTGGGATTATTCCTGCCTCCTTGTCATCTTGTGCCTTCAAACAGGCTATATTGTAGCACAGCCTGTGTCTGTCTAGAAAACGCTCACCCAATTATCTTAGCCTCAAGATGGTCTGTGATGGGGAGACAGTCTGCCGTAGACATCTGGAGAAAACACCTCTTAAGCAGTTGAGAAGGGAATACATTGGAGGCGTGCAGGTCTTAAGTCTCAGTGGAGAGGTTGCCTCAGGTGAGAGCAGGGAAAGCAGGTATGAGCACTGACTCTGGGGTTGTCACACGCAAGGCGCCATCAACATCCGATAGGAAGGGGAGCTGAAGTGCTGGAGATCCGAGAAGGGAGTGAGAGAGGGGTGATGCGAACAGCAAGGAAGGATCACCCGATTTAGCTGAATGCCTGCTTCATGTCTGTGGTCTTAAATTGGAGATGCATCCAGTTATTTGGGTAGTGTGACTTTTCTCAGACTATTTCACCTATGCCGGGGGGTGGCACGTGGTGGGGAGTAAGCAGATGTTTGGTAGGTGTGACTGTAGGGGAGAGGAAGAACAGAAAAAGGGATTGCAAGGTCATGGTCGTTGAGCAGAAGCAGGGAGGCCAAAGCTTGTCAGTGAGGGAAGGACACGTAAGGTAAATAGAAAATGGTAGCGTGCATGAGCTGGAGGGCTCCACGTGAGTGGAGATCTGTTACAGGGTAAGAACTAGAGCGAGCTGAAATGAGTGGGAAGTGAGGCTCAGATACAAGATGCTTAAAGTGGAGGTGTTATAGGTGGTAACAGTAATACAGTCATGAACCACACATACCACGAAGTTCATTTGAGAGTATGATAAAGCTGAAAAGTCCCTACCGCCTAGTGACATCATAGCAATCACGCTATCATAGCACATGATGTTCCTCGTGTGTTTGTGGTGATGCTGGTGTAAACAAATCTACTGCAGTCCTGGCTGGTATGGCTCAGTGGGTCGAACACTGGCCTACAAACCAAAAAGTCTCTGGTTCAATTCCCAGTCAGGGCACATGCCTGGGTTGCAGGCTGGGTCCTCAATTGAGGGTATATGAGTGGCAACCACACATTGATGTTTCTCTCCCTTTCTCTTTCCCTTCTCCTCTCTCTAAAATTAAATAAATAAAATCTTTTTTAAAAATGACTGTACTGCCAGTCGTATAAAAGTACAGCACATGCAATTATGTATATTTGGTATTGAAATAACAAATAATAATGTTGAATGTGATCATGGACCAGTAATCACTGGTCACCAAAGTTCAATAATGTCTAAGCAGCCTTGAATGAGGACAGAGTTGGTATTTTCTCTTCCAGCAGTACAACTCTCAGTTTATTTGAATATATAAGGTAGTGTATGGAGGTGGGGCAAAAATGAGAAACATACTCATATGTGCCCCAAGAATAAAACCAAACAAATGAGTTAGTATGAAGGAAATGTAGATGGAGTGCCAAAAGCCTAGACAATAAGGAAATAAATAATAAAGTAAAATCAGAATCTTTGGAAAACTCATTTAAAAAAAAAAAAAAGAATGTTTATGGCAGATGAAAAGAAGACAATGCCCACTGAGTAAATATAAGACTACAGAGCAGCCTGGCTGGAGGAGAGGAGAAAGCATGTCTAAGAAAAATGAAACAAAGCAAGTGAAAGAAAAACTACTGGACTAGAATAATCAGATAGAAATACAGAAAGCGGTGAAGTCCAGATCAGAATAAGAATTAGAGATAAAAAACAATTGTTAAACATGCTGTTATTAACATAATAAACTGCTTTAGAAGTCAACATCAAAAACTTAAAAATCAACACTTGGGCTGTGAAATGTTCTCTTCCTTTCAGAAGTTGTCTAGAGTCACGGGTGTATCTGGATAAAGAGCGGGCCATCGTGTTGTCACCAACAAACATTGTCACTCTAATGTTCAGCTCTCTTGAGGTCAGAGCTTCACCAATTCGTAAATTTTAGTTTGATAATTTGGTTGCAATTAGGGTGTTGTGAATTGGTTTACATGCACGTTTTTATTTAACCTAGTTGCCAATGATTTCAAAAGTCCTTGACAGCCAAGGGGAGATGAGAGCACATTTTCCCCAATTTGGCCTTTCCCATGTTTATTCCTCTTTGTAGACATAAGGCTGGGATGGAGCCAAGCGCGCCAGCTGTTTGGATGGAGCCAAGCGCGCCAGCTGTTTGCATCCCTTGATGAAGTATTTAATCAATGGACTTCGTTAAATCGCTAGATGAACTTACTGTAGTCAAGATGCACCAAAGGGCAATTCTCTGACACTGTTTCTTATGTGATATCAGAAAGCACTTAGACTAATGGTAGATTTCTAGAACATCATTACGGTCTCTTGATAGCTAGCTCTTTCCTTAACTCCTACTCATCTTTCAAGTCTAAGTTCAAATACCGCTTTATGCAACCAGGCATTTCTGATGCCCTTCTGCTAAGTTAGGAACACCTGTTTTATGCTTCTGTAGCACCCTGATTCATTAGTAATGTACATCACTCTTATGACTTACTCAGGGTACAACTTCCCAACCCAGTTACAAGATTCTGTGACACGTTCAATGCTGAAAACCCAGCATCAAACACATCAGCCTGGAAGATGGTCATCCCTTAACAAGTATTTGTTTAGTGTGTGATTCAGTAAATAAATGGGTAAATCAATGAATATAATCTAGAGAAAAATTGGATAGTCTTATGAAACACTAGAAACATTTTTCATGTGTTTTTTAAGTCTTTGGATCTGTCTAGCAGTGCTTTGAGGCTGAGGTGGGGAATCTTATACATAAGGACATGGATAAATTACCCCATTTTAATGTGATCCCAAACTTTGTACTTCTGTGGCAAAGAAAATGTTCATCTCACAGACTTCATGTTCATTTATCTGGACATGTTATGACTATAAAGCTACATATGTGCATTTTTATTTGGCTTCCAACCTAAGCAAATTTCATATCAGCTCCTCATATTTGGTTTATCACTTTCTAAATTTAGTTTGAGGTCTGTTCTGGTATGTTGCCTTCTAGCCAGCTCACTAAAAAAAAAAAAGAAAGAGAGAGAGAGAGAGAGAGAGGCCAGACTTTCAACAATCCTGAAGAACCTTGAAGAACTTTCACATTGATACAAAGGGCCAAGTTGTAACAGATCTGGATGGAACCAGGTTATTTTATTCAATAAAGCTTCTTTGAACACAAATGACAAGAAAATGGCAGGGATTGAGAAAAGGCACTGTTATTGCTTATAAATCTTGGCAGATGCTGGATTTTTCAGTCACAAAAAAATATTTGACTATCTCATGGAAATCTACTAATAGCTCCCTCATTGCCCTGAGAATTAAGTTCTCAGCACAGAATATAAGCTCTTTTCCAGTCTCTCTAGGACTAACCTCTCTATTTTCATAACCAATTTATCCCTTTCAAGTACTGTATTCTGATCACACCAGGTCAATATAGCATGCCCTTCTCCATTCTGGGTCTCCGCCAGAGCTCATTATTCTTTCTCCCTGCAAGTTTCTTCTTGAAACACCCTATGGTCATTAGTTTGCTCAGGCTGCCGTACAGAATAATAACAAACTGGGTCACTTAAACAATAGAAATCTATCTTCCTACAGATGTGGAGACTAGAAGTCCAAGATCAAGGTGCCATTTAGGTTGGCATCTAGTGAGCTCTCTTCTTATCTCACAGAAGGCATGTTCTCTCTGTGTTTCCACCTGGTCTTTGCTCTGCGCACATGTGAAGAAAGAGTGATCTCTGGTATCCCAACCTCTTCTTGTAAGGAATCCATTTCTATAGAACTAGATCTTTACCCTTTTACCTCATTTAACCTTCATAATCTTTGTAAAGACACTATTTTGGAATACAGTCACATCGAGGGTTAGAACTTCAAAATCTGAAATTTGGGAGGAACATAATTTACTTCATAACAAAGCTTCTCCAGAGAAACTCTTACTCACCCTGAGAGAGAAACACAGAATATTTAGGTGCCCAGGAAATGATCATTCTAGGGTTATTGAAGGGGAAATTTTAAAAATTGGTTTATGAAGCTGTGAGACAAGGTATAAATAAGCACCATGAAGGAAAAGGGGAGAGGTGGTGGCAGAGATGGTAGCAGTTGAGTGAATGGTCAGTGAAAGAGGCATTTTGCCTTAGTAACCAGACTTCTTAACTGACAAAATGAAAAAGACTAAACCCAGCATGGAATAACATACCCTAAAAATAGACTTTTCTTTGCCTTCTGAACGTTATTAAACATCTTGAGAAACCTGAGACAGCAACTCAGCCTCTGGACTTTCTTTGAAAATATTCCTGACCTGATGCCCTGGAAAGTCATTGAAACTTGCTAAGGTGGAGATAGTTACCAATAATACTGAACCACCAAGCACATGCACACTTCTGGAGTTTCATCTAAAGGTGCTAGATGACTCCTTAGAAGTAACAGCAGGCCCTGGCTGGTGGCACAGTGGATAAGGCGCTGGCCTGCGAACCCAAAGGTCACTGGTTCGATTCCTAGTCAGGGCACATAACCAGGTTGCAAGCCAGATCTCCAGCCAGGTCTGTGCCTGGAGGCAGGTGAAAGGCAACCATACATTGAGGTCTCTCTTCCTCTCTGTCTCTCTCTCTCTCTTCCCCTCTCTCTAAAAAATAATAAATAAAACCTTAAAAAAAAAAAAAAAAGATGTAACAGCAACAGGTTCTGAGGACAAATATGTGAAACCTATACACTTTTACCCCACCTCCTTGGCCAATTACACAGAAAGTTCCATTTTGCCCCCTCTGTGGATTCAGGAGTCCCATTCAAGGTCAATTCTATATGTTGAAAGTCATTGGTGAAGGCTTGACTGAAAGAGGTTGACATCTGGTATGAACTTCTAGTTATCATACATAAGGCAGATTCTTCTTCTCCAAGGCTAAAATAAATTACGCTCTCAGGATTAGAAAAATCCCCTGAGTAAACCAGAAAGCAGTTTCCAGAAGGAAGAACTTATCAGGGAGAAGGTGTTTCTTCTTTTTTTGGAAGTGTCTCTACCCCCAGAACAGACATTCAAGAAAAACCTCCTTGGATGGTGTCATGCATAAAATGAACAAAAAGCAGGGATGGTTTTCAAAATTTCCATTCCCTTTCTTTCCAGACAGGCGTTTACTAGAATCATTGATCACGAAGGCACCAGCCTTCGTTTTCTAAACTTCAGAATGTAAAATAAACAATGATCAGTCTCTTGTCTCCCTTTCCACCCTTCCTACTGTGGAGATTTAAATAGCACATTCTTTCCCACTAGACCAGAAGCAACATAACACAGAAATTTTACTGACAGTTTGAAAATGAATTACTGGCTACAAAAATAACAAAAACAGTCCCACAGCTTAGCCAACCGGCCGAATGTTTTGCACGTATAAAGTATGGGCACAGCCAAATCCCAGATTTGAAAGAAAATAATATTTAGATGCTATTCGAGTTTCCATTTAGTGAAGTGCCTCCAGTGTACTAGCTGTTACTTTCCATAACTATGGCTCTTGTCTGCAGCTATGTACCTATCTGTGCAAGGCCAGGCTCTCATCATCTTGTGCCTACGTGACTGTCTTTTCCTGCCATTTTCCTGCCATTCAGGAGGCTGGCTTCCAACCTTTCTTCACTTTCATCCTTAATTTGATTATTCAATCCTGAACATGACTTCTTTGTGTGTGTGCGTGTGTGTGTGATTTTTAAATTTAATTTTATTGTTGTTGTATTACATCCATCCCCTTTTTCCTTCCCTCTGCCCCCTTCCCCACCCACCCACTCCCCCCGAAGTCAATCCCACTTGTTGTCCATGTCCATGGTTCTTCCATACTAGTTCCTTGACTAAACTGCTCCCCTTCTTTGCCTCCTCCCCTCCCCTTCCACCTCCCCCCTCCCCCCTGCCCACTTGAGATCTATTCATTGTATTCATGTACCTGGTTCTGTTTTGCTTGTTGTTTGTTTTGTTCATTATTGTCCTGAAATGAGTAAGATCATATGGTATTTGTCTTTCCCTGACTGGCGTATTTCACTAAGCATAATACTTTCTCGTTTCATCCATGTTGTTACAAAGGGTAGGAGTTCCTTCTTTCTTTCTATTGTGTAAATGTACCAAAGATTTTTGATCCAATCATCCACTGACAGGCACTTCGGCTGTTTTCAGGACTTGGCTATTGTAAATAGAGCTGTTACGAACATAGGGGTACATAGGTTCTTAAGAATTGGTGTTTCAGGGTGAACACAACTTCTTGCATTGAACGGCATGAACTTGGGATGTAAAGATTGGTCATAGTCCACTCCCATGCGCTTGAGTGCTCTGTCTCCTCCCAGTCAGTCCCCACACTGGGTCCCCTACACATTTGGACACGGCCTCCCGCATAGGCTGGTTCAATGCCTTTTTGTGAGCCACTGTTCAGCACTGCTTTACCTTGGCCCAGAGTCCTTCCTGAGTGGGGTCTACTGAACTTTCCCTCTTCTTCCGCAATTGTTATTGATCTTTTTCTCCTCTATTTTACTCAACATCCATGGTTTTTTTCTCCCTTCCAACCATTGTAAGCTGATGTGTTTGTCAGCCTGGTTAGATCTGAAGACAGACCTCTGTTGGTTTCCAAGTAGTTCTTCTCCCTGCAGGATTAAATACACAGGGTGGGGCAAAAGGAGGCTTGCAGCTGGGAGTATGCAAACCACAGAGTTTACTCTATTGTTGTTTATTAATTATTTTTTACTAAGTATTTACTTTTAGAGAGAGAGGAAGGGAGAGAGAGAAACATCAATATGTAGTTGCTCTTTGAGAGCCCCCAGCTGGGGACCTGGCCGGCAACCCAGGCATGTGCCCTGACTGGGAATCGAACCAGCAACCCTTTGGCTTGCAGGCCGGAGCTCAGCCCACTGAGCCACACAAGCCAGGGCTTGTTTATTAATTACTGTATTCTTTTTTCTATATGAACAACTGTAAGCCTCCTTTTGCTTCACCCTCTATAGTCAATATTGTAAATTAACTTAAGCTCAGCCAGGAGTCCTGAAACCCTTATTTGCCACTGTTCTCAAACTTCACTGAGCAATAGCGAATAATAGACTGTTTTTCATGCCTTCTTTTCTCCAGAATTCTCTCAGAAAGGTTACTAAGATGAATCAGTGAAACAGGGAGCACAAGAGTGTACAATAAGAATATTGAGGAGAAGATGAACTCCACATGCAATGTCCTAGAAGAAATTAATTCATGAATTCTGAGATAAGTGAGAGATCTTTGGTCTTTGGAACATTTTCCATGTTGTAATGTTTTGGAGTAGAGATTCTATCCCCAACAGCTTTGAGGTGTGTGTGTGTGTGTGTGATACAAAGGAAAGGGGTCTTTATTCAAAAGCTTCACAATTTTGGAATAACAGCATTTCACATGCATTAGTCACGTGATCCTATCAATTAGCACTAAACTCAAGTCTTTAGTTACAACTTTAATCACTTAAGACTGTCAATTAAGGCTAAACTTTTTTTTTTTTAATGTTTTATTTATTTTTCGAGAGAGGGGGAGGGAGGGAGAAAAAGGGAGAGAAACATCCGTGTGTGGTTGCCTCTTTCGTGCCCCCAACTGGAGGTCTGGCCTACAACCCAGGCATGTGCCCTGATTGGGAATCGAACCGGAGGCTCTTTGGTTCATAGGTCTGTGCTCAAGCCACTGAGCCACATCAGCCAGGGCCAAAGGCTAAACTCTTAACACCTGAGTTTCCCTAGCATTTTCCCCTGTTAGCTTTAATTAACTCATTTCCATTGGGTTAATTTACAAACTAAAACAACGTAAGATGCAAAAGCTACACAATTCTGGAAGAACGGTAGGCTTCTCCTCAGAGCCTGTCCCCTCTAGAACAACCAAAGAAGAACAACCCTGCCACCCTCTGCCAGGTCAGCCTGATCCCAGACTGCACCCAGAGCTCCCTGACACCCAAAATACCATGTGTTGGAAAATGCAGGCAGCTGCAGCATGATCTTCCAGGCATATTCAAGGAAGAAGAGCCCCAGAGCCAGATGGCCAGCATCCCACTCTGAGGTGGTTTTCTGATTACACACCCTCCTTCTATGTCCTCTCCCTGCTGCATTCCTCCCTCCTGTTTACCACCCTGAACCCCTCCCTCATGTCCCCTGACCTGTAGACTTCTGCCTTGCTGCTTGTTCAGCGGCTCTGCCAAGATGTGTAGAAGACACGGTATAGGGATCGAATGGAAAGAATGAAGATGCTTAAAACTTGGGAGTAGACTATAAAGAATCTTTACATCTAAATTTGATGCAATTCAAAGTAGGTAGTCATTCTCCAAACCCTCTGGGCTTTTGAGGAATTTTAGAAATCTTAGAATCTTAGAAATGTCTTGTCACATGAAGGGGCAGGCACAGAGCATTTCGAGGGACTGTACTCACTGTAGGATTGAAAATCAAGCCTTGTGCCCGCTGACTGTGCTAAACATCTCTATCCAACTGGCTTGGATCATTCCGATAAAGCAAAAATTATTGGATCTACATTTTCCAATCCCTCCCTGGTCATTGCTGGATAATAGGAGAAACTGTATCAGCATCAACTTGACTTTGACTTGAACACAGAGACATCCTAGCCTGGTAGCACATCTCACTGCACTTCTCCAAATCAGATCAATTGATCAGTCCATTCACCATCTACACCATTTAATGTACGTACCAGTATCATCTCAAAGTCATCGTGATTTCCCACCCTCTCCACTAGGTTCTTAACTCTTCTGGAAACTGAAGAAAGAGAGAGCAAGTTCTCTGAGAAAGATTCACTCTTGCATGCTCTCCTTGGTCCTCCTATAATTTATGGTCCTTACTAATAGACCTCTGTACAGGCTGTTAATTTACCATCCTTCCCCCATTCCAAGCTAGCCTTATCACTTCCTTTCATCTCCCAAACAGCTTCTGAAGCTAGACCTTCTCCAGGAAATGTTCAGGTTAAATAAAATAGAAAGGATCCCTTACTTTCATGAAATCTGCCATAAAATGAGTATTTTGGGTCTTCCCAAATTTCTATGTTCAAACCCAATATGATGGTATTTGTACGTGGGGCCTTTGAGAGATGATTAAGGTCATGAGTGGAAATTAGCGGTGGTGTGAAAGAGACTCCAGAACGCTCCCTGGCCCCACGTAAAAACAGGGAGAAGACAGGTGCCTAGGAACCAGGAAGGAGCTCCTTAGCAGACACTGAAAGCCAGCGCCATGGTCCTGGACTTCTCAAGCCCTCAGAACAATAAGAAATGAATTTATAAGCCACCCAGTCCATCTATTCTGTTATAGGAGCCCAAATCGATGAAGAGGCAATCTCATCTTGTCTCAATGTGTGTTAGCCTTCTTTTCGGTCTTTCCATAAAATGTTACTATTATTTTTTCACTTAGATATAATTTAAGTGTAGCACTTATTTATTTCGCAGGGTAATCTGTTTCCAGAGTTTATACAGTGCCCACATCTGTTGAAATGTCAGTGCCTTATCTATTGGTATCTCCACAGCAAGAACGGGTGCTGTAACCAAGCTTGAAAAACTCAGTGCCAGACACCACCCTGGCTGCTTTGATGTGCATTATTTGCCTGGGTTCCACCGGATAAAGCTACGTTCATGTTGCTTTACCCTGCAGCACGTCCAGTAAATCACTACGGACTGATACGTACACAATCATCATGTAGGAAGAAGGTGACGTAGCGGAATGATGAAACACTTCATTAAACCACAACAACCAGTAACAGCAGCCAGAACACAGCTACCGATGTTATCTCTTCTCTCAAAATATGCCTTCCTGAATGGAGAAGGCCTCTTCCCAGGGGAAAAGAAAAGTCCTTTTAAGTCAGGAAGGTCTGTAAGTGCCGTTGGGGCACATTGTTTCCTTGTGACTGGAAGCAGCTGATGGGGACTTGAGCCCCCTGCTCTGCACCCCTTGCTGTCTTGAGCAGGAAAGGCTGGAGGAAGAGAAAAAGGGTGGTAGGTACTTCTGTCCCACAGGGACTGGGCACCCTCTGAGCGCTCTGCTTTTGTGGTTCAAAGTTAACAAAGCAACATCCCTGCCTGCTGCAGCTCGGTGGATTCAGGGCCATTCCGTAAACCAGAGAGTCGCCGGTTCGATTCCCACTCAGGGCACTTGCCTGGGTCGCTGTCCAGGTCCCCAGTTGGGGGCCTAGGAGAAGAAACCCCACGTTAATGTTTCTCTTCCTCTCTTCCTCGCTCCCTTCCCCCCTTTCTAAAAATAAAATAAAAGCTTTACAAAATTTTTTCAACTACAGAAAATAAAAAAGTAATAGCTTCCCCAAAAGCCTTTCTGAACAGGGTTATTTACGCCGTTTTCACCTTTTCACAGGTCTGTCTTCTCCCTGCCTCTGCCTCCTTCCCCACTGCTCTATTCACGTCTGTCCCCAAAGGTGGCTCTAAGGCTGAATGAAGTCTCGGTTTAGGGTTGGAGTCGCATCCATTCCCACCCCAGCAGGCAGGCTCCAAGCCTGTCTCTTTGCAGGGGAGGCTGTCCGTAGCAAGGCCACATATTTCAGACGTGGAGGGGTGAGTCTGGCTCCACCGTGACGGACGATGAGATTCCAAAGCCCGCGCCGCTGCGCCGGGTTGGTGCGGCCGGCACCCTGCTGCTCCGGGAAGCGCTTGGCACTGTTACGCCCGGACTTTTTTGTTTGTCACTGAAGCCGGTGATTAATGGTGGGACCCAGGGATCTGCAAGTTATGCAAATGCTCTGTGGTCTCCAGGGAAACTGGCGCCCATTTCACCAAAGACGTTGCATGAGACTGAGCTCTGAGGCACTTGTCACTGAGCTAGGTACTTGCGGGGGAGAGAAGACAAGAGAGGGAAATGATGTCATCTTTAATTTCCAGGGTGGCTGTGTCTATGAGAGAGAGTATTTTAAAATTTCTTGGTAGCAGTCACCTAGGGAAAAAAAGCCTCTGAGACTCTGAACAGCACCTGTAAGTCAACTAGGCTGGGTAGAAATATCGCCGCGTGCCTTACACGATGTGCAGGTAGAAAAAAGAATAAAAGGAGAGAAAGCAAGTCTTGCTTCCAAAGCATGGGGTGTATGATCGTATGGAACTTTCAAAATCCCTTAGCCCAGGTAACCCAATGGGTAGCTAACAGGTGAGTCGGAGGGAAGGCACAGGAGGTTTTCCAGTAGCCAGGTGGAACAAATACTTGGGGTCATCGGTGTGGGAACTGAACAGAACTTGCTTCCAGATTGTGTCAAAATCACATCACTTCTTCGGGGCTTAGTTTCCTCATCTGTGAGGGGTGAAATAAGCACCTCGTGGCGCTGTGGTGAGAATTGGAATGAGACAAAAGCTGTGGTTACCCTGGCAGTAACAACGGGTGACCGACCCATGGGAGAGAATAAGGCCAGTTGAAGATGCAATAAATACAGAAATCTACACCTGTGTTCAAAGTGAAGCGGGCTACCCGTTCACTGGGTGACCTTGGTCAATGACGTCACCCCCTTGGGAGTCAGTTTCTCCTTCTGAAAACACAGGATCAGAGCACATGTTAGTTTCCCTTTCGATTCCACTGTTCTGGGATTCTTTACATGGATGTTATGTTCCCTAGAATAATCCCCTTCGACCAGGACTGGAATAATCCTGGAAAAATAATTGGAAAGGTTCAAACTTTCACTCATTCCCTGTTTCTAGTGAGGATGTAATTATTGTTTTCCTGAGGTGAAAAAAAAAAAAGGCTACAGTCTGTCCTAATTTTACATTCTGCTGTGGGACCAAACATGTATTATTATTCTTTGCTGTCCCTGCATACTATTAAATAGATGCCAAATGCAACTTGGCATTTCAAAAAAAGGATGTCAGAAATGGAGACTGCTTTGAGAGGTAACATTTTAATGTAAATATAAGACATAAATACATTTCAAAGCTTCAGGCACTTCAGTTTCCAGGAGAGAAAGGTGCTTATTTTGGGTGCTAAGTATTTTCAGTGCTTAGTACTAAGTATTAAGTACTAAGCTATGAGGCAGAATCTTTGACCCCCAATAAACTTTCCCTGTCTGCATAAAAGAAGGAATTCTGAAATAGTCTTCCTGTGATCTCGAGGGTGCATGAGGATAGACTTAGCTTTTCTACTGCCTACTTCTGAGAGGTAGGCTTGCATTTATCAGCCCCAGGGCAAAAGTAATTATCAACACGGAAGAGAAGGCCCCTAAGATCAGTTACCATGGCAACTTTATAGCGTCTTCTTTCCTTCTTCTTCTTCCTCATCAATTCTGTGGAACAGCTTTTTAATTTATGTCACCCAACTCAACTCCCAGGAATGTTGTATCAATTTGCTTTCCCAAAGGTAAAGTGAACACAGAGCCCCCAAAACTGAAGAAAACCAATTTTATTTTTCCTGGAGGTGAAAAGAGGAATGGAGCAAAAATTAAATTGAGAATGGGAAATTTCTCATGCCCTTTGAAACCTGTCCCCTGTACAAAGACTGATGCTCTTCACTAATATGTGTAGCTGGACCTAGTGTGTGTGTGTGTGTGTGTGTGTGTGTGTGTGTACGGGGGTTAAGGGCAAACTCAGAAATTATGGGTTTGGGTTGCAACTGAGTCCAAATAAAAATGTACCTCGAAGGAACTGGTAATCAGGAACTAGTGTTCACATGTAACATAGATGATTTATCTCTAAATAACATTTACTAATATATTTAACTGCTTTAAAAATAATACATATTCATTATAAAAAGTTTGGATAAAATGGTGAAGAAAAATCAGAAAAAGGTGCTGTGATCCCAACACCTTGAAATAACATTTTATGTTGATAGATTTTTTAATAGAATACATACATATATTTCAGATTGCAGTTAGTTAAATAGAACATGTAGATTAACATGTACTTAAATTTTCATGATGCTGTCTTCTATTTTGTATTCTGTTTTAAACTTAATAACAAGTTACATGTCTCTGTCCACTGAATATTCTAGCACAGCATAGTCAGCAAACATTTTTATTTTATTTTATTGATTTCACAGAGAAAGCGAGAGACATTGATTTGTCGCTCCACTTATTGATGCATTCATTGGTTAATTCTTGTATGTGCCCTGACTGGGGATCAAACCTACAACCTTGGTGTGTTGGGTTGATGCTCCAGCCAATTGAGCTACCTGGCCAGGGCAGTAGCCTTTTGTGAAAGAGCAGAGACAGGAAATATTTCCGACATTTTGAGCCAAAAGTTCTCTGCCACAAATAGTTAGCTTGGCTGTTGTTGAGAGAAAACAGCCATAGACAGTACGTAAATGAGTGATATTGGCTGCATTCCGATAAAACTTTATTTATAAGAATAGGCAGCAGGCCAGGTTTCAACCCTGCTCTTAGAGCATCATTGTAAGTGACACCATACTTTATTCTATGAATGGGCTCAAGTGAAAACAAAATGCATTATCCCCTCTAACTGAGCACAAGGCTTTTTCAGCATAGTGGCAATGTGCACTTTTCTAAGTAAATCTTTTTGTGGCTCTATAAGATTCTTTTCTTAGAAGGGGAGATTTGAGGGGTAAGACTTATGCAAAACGTTGTGATACATACTGAAAGAGCTCCCTTTAGTTCTGATCATTCATTTTGGAAGAGAGAACAAGCGGTGTAGAGTCCTAAAAGTGACCGAGTGTAAGGTCCATGAAATTTGCCGGCCGTCATTCTTGCTGCGAATATTTATTTGTGGTGTTTTCTTTATTCTATATGGGAAGCCTGAAGAATTTATTTATCAGTTCTGATGACTTACGTCATTGATTCATGTTAAGAAAGTTTTCCAGCCCCTTATAAAAAATATCCTTATCGTCCCCCAAAATGCTCTTTAATTTCCATTTTTATATTGAATACATTCATGCATTTTCAATTTACTGTGTGGTTGGGTATTAAAGCCAAACTTTTTCTGTGTTTTTGTGTTTCTCTCTTCTTTTCCTCTATTCTTCTTTTTCTCACTTTCCTTCCGACTGATAGTTAACCAGTAATTCACACTATTGAATAATCCACTTTTTTTTTACTCTTAGAAATGCTATTTAATAAAATATTAAGTATGAGTGAGTTTGTTTCTGAGAGATCCAGCATTGAATTGTTTTATAATTTTGGCTTGAGTATGTCTTTTAAAGCATACACATTTTCCTTTTGAAAGTTGTCTTCATTATCTTCAGTAATTTATTCTTTAAGAGCTTTGGGAAAATTAAAAAGTCAGTCAGAATTTTACTAGTAATTGTATCACTTTATAGATTGATTAGAGAAAAACCAATGCATTTCCAGTATCAATTCATCCCATCTGGAACACAGTATGTCTCTTAATTTTATAAACTCATCTCTTAGTCTTTTGGTAATCATTTATATTTTGTTTCTAAAAGTTTCCCATATTTTAATTAAATGTATTCAAAAGTATTTTGTACATTTTTGTACTGTTGGAAGTTGTTTCACCTTCTTTGATATGTACTATTTTAAAAAATGTAGAAGATACAAAGAAAACATTATTTATTTATCTGTAGAGGGAGAAGGAGGGAGGGAGAAGAGGGAGAGAAACATCCATGTGTGGTTGCCTCTTGCGCTCCCCCAACTGGGGACCCAGCCTGCAATCCAGGCATGTGCCCTGACCAGGAATCTAACTGGCGATCCTTTGGTTTGCAGGCCAGCACTCAATCCACTGAGCCACACCAGCCAGGGCTGAAATCTTGTATATTTTTGTGATTAGCCAACTTACTGAACTCTCTAATATTTGTTACAATAGTCTTTCACCCAATTTTCTTGGGTATTCTGTTACATTTCATCTCCTTTTATATGAGAATGTTCTCATTTTTCTCATAGTCCATTATAGAGTACTTTTAAAAAATGTTAAACTGGTAATAGCAAAAAATATATATTTTTCTCATATGAGGTCTGTCCAGGAAGTATTGAGCCATATAATGTTTTAATTATATTTAGATTGGCTCTATTGTTTTTGACATTTAAGATGAGGTTGCCTATTAGTTGACACATATATGCTTTATCATGTTAAAAATATCCTTCTGTTCATGGCTTACAAAGAGATATTTTAAAATTATAAATTGATGCTAAATTTTATGAAAAGAATTTTTGCTATCTTTCAAAGTTAGCATATAGTTTGTCTGCTTTGATCTATTGATAAAACTATAAATATATTTTATTTTAAACCATCAATATTATAATTATCACTGCATTTTTATTCAACATTTGTACAATTATTATAGTATTTAATTCAGATGTTCATAATAATGTATATAATTCTTGAAAATTAAAATAAGTTAAAATGTCTTTTGCTTTCAGTTATTAAAAGAGAGAAGTGCAAGTTATAGGAAAATATATATAATTTTCATTTTCAAATAACCCTATACATGAATATATCTACATAAATACAGAAAAGCATAAAAGGATACATATTAAACCACTGTTTTATTTCCCTGAGGGATAAGGAACAAGAATTAGCCTGGTTGGTGGCTCAGTGGATTGGCGCCAGCCTGCAATCCCAAAAGTCACTGGTTCGATTCCCAGTCAGGACATATAATCAGGTCTCCAACCAAATCTCCAGCCAGGTCTCCAGCCAGGCCCGTAGCTGGAGGCAGGTAAAAGGCAACCATGCATTGATGTTTCTTTCTCCTTCTTTATTCCTCCCTGCCCCTGTTTCTGAAAATAATAAATAAAATATTTAAAAGAAAAAAAAGAAAAAAGAATTAGAAAGTAGAAAGGGGAGTCTCTTAGGTGTATTTTGTGTACTTCTACATGGCTTGATTTGAAATGAATATGTGACATTATGTATTACTTATGAAATAAAAGAGCATGACCTATTTCTTTAAAAAAATAAATTAAATGAAATACTCATGGCAAACCCTAGCTGGTGGCACAGTGGATAAGGGACCAGCCAGGGAACCAAAATTCGCTAGTTTGATTCCCAGTCAGGGCACATAACCAGGTTGCAAACCAGGTCTCCAGCCAGGCCCATAGCTGGAGGCAGGTGAAAGGCAACTGTACATTGATGTCTCTCTCCCTCTCTGCCTCTATCCCTTCCCCTCTCTCTAAAAATAATAAATAAAAGCTTTAAAAAAATACTCATGGCAACCTCATTTCTCCCCAGGAAAGCCCCCCAAAGTAGTTATAATCTGGCACTTATGGCCAAGTAAACATTTGCAATATAACTTCTTTCCTTTTTATCCAAGTCTCCGAGATATGTGACATTATCTTCATCTTACAAGTGAAAAAAATAATTGTGTCCTTTATTTCATAAATAGGTATTGCTATAGGGTCTTTCTATTCCAAATCCACTTTCTGCCATCCCATACCACCTGGATAGCACTGCTGGGATTCTCTGCAATGTATAAGTCAGATTTTTCACAACTTTCTATGTCATTTTTGGGTCTTGCTATTCTATATACCTCTACACTATGGTCTAGTAGTTCTCAATCAAACTGTCATGTCAATTAAGCACTACTTTATGAATTGAGGGCAAGAAATTAGTCATCTTGCTTTCAGAACACATAGAAAGAGACATGGAACCACATAATGATGACTAAATTATAATTGTTTTTTTTTTACTTCCTTCCCTTTACCTATTCCTCTTCTGAGACAGGAAGGGTAAATCTTGAATATGTGTGATTCGCATTCTTTCCCCCTAACACTGCTCAGGCGCCTCCTTCCTCATGACTCCCGACCCTTTCCCTGTGACCCCCATTAATTGTTCTGACCTCCCCACAGTCCTCATTTGTTCCCCTGAGTATCCCCTTAGATCTGTAGATCACTTTGATTACTTCCACATCTGGGATTCGTCACACGCCCGCACTAACCACGACCACGTGCAGAATCACCTGGCAGAACCAAGGAGACACTCAGTCAGAAGAATCATCCCTACTAAGAACAACATCTGGAAAACATTAAGAGAAACTATTCCCCATTGAGAATCCTCTGGAAATGTATTTACGATGTAGGGATAGGCTGACTTTTTAGCACACAGGCGTGTGCTGCTGCTCTTTCTTTCCTACGCACTAAGGAATCGGAAGATTCTTGACTTAATTATGCACCATTGATGCAAACACATGGCAAGTTCCCAGATAAACAAGGGATTTTCTCGCAAAGTCTTGTTAAGAGCCAGGCGTGGTCTCCGTCAAATATGCCTGCATGGCCTTCTCTGATACCACGTGTGTGCACTAAGCAAGATTTTTATAAAAGACAGAGGGGTAGTGGGCCACATTTTCCTGAGTTGGGTCAATGAACATCTCCAACTATTTTTCCAAAGCTTTGGGGTTGGCGAAAGCCCACAGTTCCTTTGCCAAGCATTTTCCTCTTAATTTTTAAATCCATGAGCATTGAAGGAAATTCAATCCATATGTTTCTGATGCATTTACAGTTAACTCATCAAAATATTGTTGTGTAAGAGCCATTTGGCTGATGATAGGACTGACGAGTTCTTTTAGCAGCACACAAACAGGCAATCACATGCGTGGGACGGTAAGACACATGTCCTTGGTGGTTTAGGCTCAAGAGTCGTTGCGTTAACCTGAACCCATCCCCAAATGGTTTTTGCTTTGGTAAATCATGAGCATTTAATTGCACTTCAGGGGACAGAAAGATTTACCCCTTACTCTTCTGAGAGTATTTGGAATGAGTTATTTCAGGAGTTCCAACTTCAGGTGCTTTGAATGAGTAGCTTCTTAAAAGAGTTCACACTGGGCGGGACGTAGGGTTCGAAATAGGGCAGAGTGGGTGGAAACAAGGAGTAATAGTCAACAAATGGGTGTAATAGTCAACAATAAAAAAAAATTAAGAAATTAGGACACCTTGTATATGTGCTGCTGCCACCAAGGAGTGTGTCCCTGACATAAATTCAGGAGATGGTATAGGTAAAGAAGGATGAAAAAATACTACTTTTTCCTCATCCTCATCATAAAAAGAGCGAATGTTCAGTAGCTTGGACTTTCCTATATTTCTTTAGTGCAAATTGCAATACAAATTATGTTGGTTGGTTGAAAATAGATTGCAGTTAGTTCAGAGGAGCTCAATGTTGGTGATGAAGATTTGGGAAAGTTGGGTACAAGCACCTCCATGGAGATTGGGGAAGAGGAGAGCCAAGAAATGCATTTGAAGGTGTAGAATTTCGGGAGAATGTGCGAAGATCTTGTTTTTATTTTCTCAATGCCTCAGTGTGAAGAATTGGGTTACCTGTAGCCCTACTTTATGATAAGCATTACAGAAGAGTTATTGATGTTAAGAGTTAGAAACCGTTAGAATGTTGTCTTATCAGAAATAGTGAAATATGCAAGGCCACCTAACTGCATCTCATTGCTGTGTGATGAAGCTTGGGGTACCTGGAAGCCTAAGAAACAAGCCCCGTTCTATGGGGCAGATGGGAATTTGGTGTGGTCATTAAGAAGGCAGAAGAGAGCTCAACTGGTTTGCTAGGTCAGAGAATGACCCCCATTCCTTTCCCCACGACAAGCACTAGAGAGTGGGTGAGCTCAGTTGTGTTTTGCAGATCTACATGGGAAGAAACAGACTATTTGCAAAAACATGTCTGTGGCTGGTGACAGCATCTTTTACAAAGAGATCTGTCTTTTCCGTTATTAGAACATGAAATCATTTGTTTTCCCTCACTTCTTTACAACTAATGTTTTTCTCTTCTTGGGGGAAATGATGATTGTTTAATTGTGTTTTTCTAGTTTGACAGCTTGTAGTCTTTCTTCCTGGAGCTGGCACCTTATCGTGGACAATTTTGTAAGACTCAAACAGATTTTTGCATTTTTGAACATTTGTAAGGTTTTCTAAATATTTATTTCCAAATGAAATTATGCTTGTTTAATTTTGCTTAGGATTAAATCCTATTTATAGTTCCCTTCCAAAGCTATGAAACAGAGTATCACATAATGGTTTTTATAAAAGAAGTACATTTAATAGCCAAGTAGATTAACAGTTTACCAAACTATGTTGTATGTTTTTATTTTTGAAAAAAAAAAATCCTGTTTCCTGAAGCTGAAGTTCTTCAACTTTGTTTCTCTCATTTAATTGAAACCACTAGTTTCAAGGGAAATGGAATTAAAGAAAGATGACATTTTCTCACTCAGTAGAAACTTGTGTTATGTGAACAACAGACTCTCCATTGACATAATTTTACCTTTATTATTTTGTGTGAATGAAAAAATAAAAAGCTATAGTAAGCCTGGAAATCCTACTTTTCTTAAAGCAGAGATGATAAAAAATTCCAAACATTCAAGTTTCTTTTTTTCCTGATCGTTCACTTTTACCCCCAAACCTGGGCCATTATATTCTCTATTTTCCTACACTTGGTACCTTCAGGCAGTACGGCCGAGAGCCCTGGAGATACAGCACTTCTCCCTCCTTTTCCACCAGAAAAATCTCTGCGTAGCCCATGAAGACCGGTTCAAGGTCGCACAAGGTATTCTTTTCTTACCTTGCAAAACAATTCATTTGTCTTCCAATCCTGAACAATGAGAACATCGGCCACCATTTACTGAGTGTTCAGATGTGGCAGCATTTCCCACAGGTGAATTCACCCTCCTGAGGGCAAGCATTCCACAATTGTTGAACAAATTAAACACAGAATTATTTGAGATCCGGACTTCCTGAGCTCAGGGATTGGTCTGCTATCATATATACCTACTCCATGTTAACTGTCTTAAATAATAATATGAAAGTTGTAGCGATGAAGCTATAGTGATGAAGTGGGATGATTCAGTATCAGGTCAGGCAGATTCCACGTCACATACCTAAGGTATAACCTTTATAAAGGCTGAGTCCATTGTTGTTTCATTAAAGAATTTATTCAATTTGTTTGACGTGGCTCAGTCATTTATTTAGCACCTATTAGCTGAGTGCTTACAGAAGGGCCTGGCACTGTTTAAGGTCCTGGAGCTACAAGAACAGGACAATTCTTCAGTCTCATGGCTCTTAGGTTTTGTTCGAAAGACAAATGAACAATAAATAAATTCTATACCAGATGATATGGATCCTAGGGAGAAAAATAAGACAGTGCAAGAAGACACAGCAAATGCAAGGAGTGGATGGAGGTTCGGGGCTTGCCATAGAGGGAAGGAGGGAGATTCCACTGTAGGGACATTTGAGCAGAAGCACAAAGAGAGTGGAGGGGTTGGCCATGCCCATATCTGAGGGCCAGCGTTCCGGGCACCCATCTGAGGAACAGGAGGAGGGGGTACAAGGAGAGGGCAGAGGAGGAAGAGAACAGAAGAGGGTGGCAGTTGGGCTGCGGTGGGAGATGCACTCAAAGAGGATGGAGCCAGATCGGGGGTACTTTTAGGGGATGAGATGGGAAGCTGGGGGCTCTGACTTGTAGCTGAAATGAAATATCCCGGATGCTGTGCAGGGAAGAGACTTGAGGACCAAGGCGAGAGCAGGGAGACCTCCCAGGAGGCTAATGCAATAATCCCGGTGACAGAAGCTCCCTGGCTGTATTGCAGATGGTGAGAAATGGTCAGATTCTGGGTGTATTTTGCAACTGGAGTCCATAGGATCTAAGATATTAGCTCTGTAAGAGCAAGGGAGGAACCACAGATGCCTCCAAACGTGGGGGCTTGGAAAACTTGAATGCTGGTGTTGCAATTTATTGTGGAGGAGAAGATTGCAGAGGAAGGAAGCAGGCGGGGTGGGGTGGGAATTGTCAATGTCACACACAAAAGATAAGCCAAGGCCAAAGGCAGGATTCCACTGAGTCTGTTGGTGAAAAGACACTTAGATTTCGACATAATTACATAGATAAGGGTAAGTCAAAGGTTTGGTGTGTGGGTTCGTTCTCCCACACACCAAAATGATGGCCTGGAACCAAAGGGGCTGGATGATGGTGAAGATGTGGGCGTGGGACAGCTCTGTCCCGCGAAGCCAGACCTTCAGTGAAGCAACTTTTATAGCCCCCAGCTCTGCTGTCAGCGTGACCGGGCAGAATGCTCCCTACTTCGTCCAAACTGGGGGGGCCAACAAGAAACGGTCTCGTCAGCCTTCCACAGGTGATGGGGAAGTGAGCAGGGAGGCCTCTCCTCACGGTGTGTTGTGGGGGAATCACACAAGACTTCTCTGGCTGTGGTTGCAGCCTCTGCGTATATGGCTTATTTGGCTACACGCAAGTCACCAGGGTGTCATGGTGAAGCCCTTGGGCTATGGGAATCTAGACTTTGGGTTTTGAATATATTTGAGGTCCACATGGGTGTCTGAGACTGAGGTTATGATGGGGGGCGGGGGAAGGGGTACTAGAGTTTGGCCAGGAGATTCTACCTTTGGGTATCATTGGCATATATATTTTAAATTAAACCAGGAATTTTGATGAGATGGCCTAGAAATAAAATGAAGACAGGAGAGGAGGTGAATTCTAAAGTCAGTGTAAGCATATGCACTAATTTATATTTATTCAATTTTATACTTACTAGGAGGTGAAGCCTAAGTTCAGCATGCATTTATTAATTTGCATTTATTCAATTATATATTATTAATTTTCCTCACTGAAGCCTATAACATAGGTTTAAGATTCAGATTACCTTTGCTTGTATACAATTTAAATAATAGATAGCAAAAAATAGGAAACCGAAAGGACTTTCTAATTGATCAATCAAAGGAACTGCAAAGAAGCAAACCTGAAGTAAAGAAACAAGTGTTGCCTGGCTGGTGGCACAGTGGACAAGGCACTGGCCTGTGAACCCAAAGGTCGCTGGTTCGATTCCCAGCCAGGGCACATAACCAGGTTGCAAGCCAGGTGTCCAGCCAGGTCCATAGCTAGAAGCAGGTAAAAGGCAACCACACATGGATGTCTCTCTCCCTCTCTGCCTCTCTCCCTGCCCTTCTTTTTGAAAATAATAAATAAAATCTTTAAAAGAAAAAGAAGCAAGTGTTAAGACCCTCTGTGAAAAAGGAGAAAACCTGGGTGGGAGCAGCAGGAACAGCAGAGGAGCCTCTGCAAAGATCCAGGCGACACCATTTACAGGTCACTGTAGTTGCGATTTAAAAAAAAAAAATTGTTCTTGCATCTGACATTTTTAAAATTTAATTTTTATTGTTGTTGTATGACATCCATCCCCTTTTTCCTCCCCTCTGTCCCCTTCACCACCACCCCACTCCCCCCCACAAAGTCAATCCCTCTTGTCCATGTCCATGGTTCTTCCGTACTAGTTCCTCGACTATACTGCTCCCCATCTTTGCCTCCTTCTTCCCCCTCCCCAGTTGCAAATTTTTTAAATGTTGATTACCCCACAGAGGCATTTTTCACTGTGTCACACTTTCTTTAAAGTATCCTTTTTCAACATTTATTTGAGGCACAGGCCAGGGTCAGAGGGGCACCCTTCAAGAACGAAGGTCTATATCCTTGGTGCTTTGAAAGAATGAAAACCATTTCTTAAACACGCCAAGGAAGGCAGGTCCTTCTAGAGAAATATATTTGATGGTTTTTACCCTCTCTGCTCATACGTTATTATTAACATGAAAACCCTCAGTCTCTGAGGTTTAATTCCTGCCATCCCCAAAAGGGGGACAGTAAATGGTAATTAGCTCTTGTAAGGGAGCAGATGAGCACAGTAAGTTGGGACAGGTGGTTGGTACTCAAACGAAGTCATGATTTTTAAAGGGCAGATAATGGGACTCCAGCTACAACTCTGCCTCACCTGCTTTAGGCAGAAAAGGACGTGGCCTACTTATACTATATCCAAATGAAATGTCTCTAAACTGCCATCCTGGTGTTGTGAGAAAGCCTGTCTTTCTCGTAAGAGCTCATCTGGCTGTGATTATCTTACAAAAAGCCTCATGGGTATTTCTCAGTCCAAGGGGTCAGTCCTAGATAGTAGCCCTTTCATGGGACAATGTGGCTGTTTTTACTGGTGTGGCGGTGGCTACGCCACAGTCTTGCTGTTGAAAGCATCTCCGGTGGCCCAGGGCAGACACTGGCCCCTGGGTCAGCCTGCAGGTGACCTGATTGTGACGAGTTCAAAATCTGTCTGCCGTCCCAGGGGCGCCGAGGTCCTACACAACAGTGCGTCAGCGACAGTTTCTCAGCTTGGAGGGGGATCAAGAAGCCTCCTTAACCTCTTAGCATGAAACCTGGCCGCCCTGGCTCACGGAGCAGGGACGGGGCACCCTGGGCGCTGTGGGCTCTGTGAGCACAAGGACTTCGCGGGCGCGTCGGAGCGACACGGTCCCAGACGTCGGGCAGCTGGCCCGGGCTCACTTAGCCCCTCGCGTGAAGCAACATCCTGGCCGGAGACAAAAGGGAAAGTTTCTCCCCGTCCTGATCCCAGGCCGGCTCATTTCCTGTTCTGGCTCGGCTTTCCAGGGCAGGCAGGCAGCCCGTCCTTAAACAACCAACGACCATAGTGAGCCGCGACAGTGCCAAGGCTTCCTGACCCTGGGGCCCGCGTGCCCCACACCGCCCACTCCCACCCACGCCTCTTGGTGTCACTCGAAGAAACACGCTCTGGGCCGTCCAGTCAGTGTGTCGTCGGATCCCCTTACTTCTGGAAGCTGCACTCCAGTGAGTTTGGACCAGAGTAGTTCTGACTCAGGCGCCGGACGGCAGGACCCTCCGGGATGTTCTTAGACATCAGGGCGATTCAGTTCTTCCAGAAATTTTAAGCTAGTGTACAAACTGGACAGCATCACAGGACTTTTAGAGAGACTCAAAAAAGCCTGCCGGGCATTTCAGGTCCAGCTGTGCTTGTGGCCTGGGGCCCAGAATATTATTATTATTTGCTTGTTTATTTTATTTTTATTGAATTTATTGGGGTGACATGGATTAATAAAATTATATAGGTTGCAGGCATGCAATTCCGTAACACATTATCTGTACGCTGTTGTGTGTTTAGCACCCAAGTCAGGTCTCCTTCCATCACCATTGATCCCCCCTTCATCCTCTTCTACCTCCCCTCACCCCGCTTTTTCCATGGTAATCCCCATACTGTTGTCTGCGTCAATGTGGTCTTTCTTCCTTCCTTCCTTCCTTCCTTCCTTTCTTTTCTTTCTTTCTTTCTTTCTTTCTTTCTTTCTTTCTTTCTTTCTTTCTTTCTTTCTTTCTTCCTTCCTTCCTTCCTTCCTTCCTTCCTTCCTTCCTTCCTTTCTTTCTTTCTTTCTTTCTTTCTTTCTTTCTTTCCTTCCTTCCTTCCTTCCTTCCTTCCCTCCTTCCTTCCTTTCTTTCTCTTTTTCTTTCCTTCTTTCCTTCCTTTCTTCCTTCCTCATTTAATCCCATCAATTTTTCCACCCAGCCTCCATGCCACCTCCCCTCTGACAGCTGTCAGTCTGTTCTCTGTATCTATGAGTCGCTTTCAATTTTGTTTATTACTTTATTAATTTATAATCTTAGAGTAAGTCACCAAGTTTCCCCCAGGTTGGACCCAAAGGAGAAGAAAGGCCAGAGCCCCGTTGTATCAGCGACCATGCAGCATGGAAGGGGCCACAGGTCACTGTGACTTCTAATGACAAGTAATCTGTGTCTTGGAGTTTGCCCTCTGGTCAGAAAAAATGGTGGATTGGAGGGAGTAAAGGTTTCATTGCCTGGCCTTTCTATTCTAATGCACTCTCCAGATAGAAATGATAATGTCCTCCAGGAACAAAACAAGATCAAAGAGAGGTTCATTAACAATTCACAGTGGATGCTAACTAAACTTTTCGAGATAATCATTTTGCAATATGTCAAAACATTATGTTGTACACCTAAAACTAATTCAATGTTATATGTCAATTATGTATCTCGATAAAACTGGGGAATGCATTTAAAAAAAGAAAAAATTTGCCAGTCAAATAGCAAATAAAATCAGGAAGTTCTTGTGTTGTCTTCTTCAACTTATGGATCATCATTTAAAATGTATTTTTAATAATACGAGTTGACATGATGTTTATTTAATAATATAATTATTGTTTATTATTACCCCATCATTATGCCTTCATCATAGAGGAACAGTTGCTCTTATCCTCTCCCTCTCTCTGTTACGGTGTGTCAGGCTATTATCACCTAAGTACGAAGAAAAGGATTTAGGAGAGCAATTGGCATCTACTAATGTTTTTTATAAGAATCTGGGCAACTCAGCAAGTCCCCGAGCCTCTCAGTTTTCACCAGCTTTAAGTATACCTGTTTCTCAAGGTTGCAGAGAAGACAGTGACGTTTGAAGCATTTAGCATAAGGCGTATCACACGGTATCATCACGTAAAGTAGTTATTGCTGAAATTATTAGAAACATGCACATTCTCCTTTCTCTGTCGCCTTTTTCCTGGTGAAGCGACTGCCTGGAACTCACGTCTTTGGGCCCATGCCACTTAAGCTACAACCAACACCTGAATGACTTTTACAACTTAATCTGTGGACCCACTCCATCAGTCAGAGCCGCGCTTTGGATGTCCGAGCGCATCGCCATTGCAGTTAACAGGAACCGTCTACTTTAGCTGCTGCAGTACTACCAATTGACCACTAGATGGAAGACTTGTAGCACAGTTAAAAACATGCTCCATTTCCTCCCGCGCCCAGCCCTCAGAAACCACATTTTTTTTTCTCCTTAGTCATTTTCTGTGACTTTGACAACTCTTTCATGAGGTCCACGTTTCTACTAGTTCAGAATGTTTCAGTTTTGAGAGCGGAAGCTGCCTCTAGAAGCAAACATCAATATGATTAAAAATAAGTAACCAAAACTCTATGTTTTAGACATCAAGTCTCTTGGACTAAAAAGTCTCTATTTTTCATTTACTTGCACTGGGACCCTGAGGTGGGCAGTGGGGAAGGGAATCTGGAATGACCAAGGAGCTGGTTAAAGAGCCGTTTCGGAGGAGAGTGCCTTTGATAATAATGTCAATGTCTAACCCAAAAATTCTTGTACATGTTGTCGAACACACTGATGGAAACACGCTCTAACAGGACCAAGTCAAGAATAACAGAAGAAGAATGAAGGACCGAAGGGAGCCCTCTGGGATAAGAACAAGCTTGCCAAGGGACTGAAAAATAAAAATACACATGTTGGACTTAGGTGCTTTTGCTTTTTCAAGCTGTTGGCTATAGTTTTTAAGATCACAGTGTTACCTTAACTCTGAAGAGTGATGTAACCTGACAGGAATGGATTAGTTTAAATAAAGGCCTTGTTGACAAGTTTGTTCTTATCCCAGAACAAGTGTGAAATAATTAAGGACCTGTAGCCTAATGAAAACATCAAGATGTATTCATCTATTTATTAATCAAGAGGAACTCATGTCTACCCAGGAACGAATACTTTTTTGAAAATAAAGTTACAAATGTTCTACGTTTCAGCTCCAGGAAAACTTCCCCAGGCATTCAAAGGCATATGCAACCGTTTTGTTTTGTTTTTTTAAGATTTTATTTATTCATGTTTTAGAGAGAAGAGAAGGGAGGGAGAGAGAGAGAGGGTGAGAAACATCAATGTGTGGTTGCTTCTGGCCCACCACCCAGGCATGTGCCCTGACTAGGAACTAAACCGCAACCTCTTGGTTTGCAGACCAGCGCCCAATCCATTAAGCCACACTGACCAGGGCTGTTTCCGTTTTAATTTAACTTAACAGCAAGGTTATCTCATGTTGGATACATCATCTTGTGCCTTTTTAAAGGTTAACTTGGGTTATAAAATTCCCAATAAGCACATGGTTGTACAAAATATATGAAATACCTGAGTATAAAATACGAGTTTAGTTCTCTCTTCATCCTTTCCATTCATCAAATGTTTAACTATCTCCTTCTGTTTCTTAAAATGACTTAGAAGATGGGGCAGTACCTTCGGTTATCTCGTGCCAATGTTATATAGGGTCTTAGAGTATGCAAAAAGATAGTCATAGTAAAATCAGTGGATATTTCAATGTGCTCTTTCAAATACATATTGAAGGTCACAAAATCCTATGTGGACAGATAGTTAGTGCATGTAGGCTGGACTGAGTATATGCAAGTAGCCAGGGCAGACCTTTCTTCACACCCCAACACTACTATTCATAAATCATGACACATCTTTAAAGAGAGGTGAGCACTTAACCAGGAGAATGGGAGAAGAATCTGCTAGTCCCGAATAGCACGATCAACTCAGACATTTGGTAAAGAAGAGGGAGGGTTTCTGCCTTTGTTTATTTTCCTGGCTTATGACAGGAGACAGCATGGGTGAGGTTGCTATGTGTTTCTAATGCTCTTCCAATTCAGGCATAAACCCTTGTAGGAAACATACCGTGACATTGCAAAGGAAAGTAGAGGCCCATACAATTGAGAGGATGAACTGGATAGTTTCACAATGTAAGTGTGGCAAGTCTGGGCCACTAATTCGGAGGATGACTTTTTAAATTGCTTTACGGTAGAAAAGCCTTCTTAGCCAGTCACTTCATTAGAAGTGTGAGACATTTTCACCTGTGCTTTAGAGATCAAACTGTCCCAAGACGGGGTGGGTGATAGTTGCCATGCATGAGTAAACTGCTAAAAAAAATGTTTAACTTCTAAACTTTTCTATGTGCTTCTCCTGAAATACCACCATTGTGTAGCCCAAGTCTCATCTAAGCCTAATAAGTGAAGTCGTTAAATCGAGTAAAGCTTTTCTGTACTTGAACCCAGAAGCTGACATACTTTTTACTAGAGCTCCTGGCCTGAGGGTAGATACTTGCCTGAGGGTTTCTCTTCTTGGTCCTCTGTTGCCTTCGTTTCTGTAAAAATCCCTGATTGGAAATTGACTGTAAGGAGGGGCTTTTAAGGACTGACAATTTGTGAAAAATAGCCTCGAAAATAACCAGTCATGTTTGTGCAAGAATCATTGCTTTTGCATCATAGCCTTTGACTAGGGTTATGATGGTTCTTCCAAGGAACATTTCGATCAGCTCAGGTTTCAATCTAGCTTCAGTGCCAGCCCAAAGCTGTCCTGAATTAAGTCTTCTGAACGGGAGTTCAATAATTCTATAAACTTTATTTGCATTTTATCTCCTGCTTTTACAAAGACCTGTGGACCCATAATTAAATCTTCCTGAAACTATGCAGAACGTTCAGATTATAGCAATGTGTACAAACGTCTCCTATCAAGTTTCTTCCAATTTTTTTTTGGTGGCAGTTTTATAAACTAGCTAACAGATTCCACTATTGATTCCTCACCAGTATTGGTAAACTTTGTAAGAATTTAAATTTACCTGGTTATTAATAGATATTAATAACAGACCTCTTTGAAAAATAAGCAGAGTCTGTAATGCCTTGGTGGATGTGAAAGCAAACAGGTAGGATCCCTATCCCAGCTGGAAAACTTTTTGTGTCACTGATCTAACCTTTATAGGGAGTCAGTTTTCTTATCAGGGGCCCAGGGATGAGTTTCACAGGGCATTCTGTGAAATGTTCTCAAAACAGTGCAGATATTTCCAGTGGAACACTGCATCTGGATTTTTCACTTAACTTACCGAAAGAAGTTGTGTGTTAGGGCAGATCAGCGCTGTAGAGCACATTTGAAGATCTTAATACAGTGGCAGACACTTGGAAAGCATTCACCAAATGTTAGTAATTACCATCAAGTTCTCAAAGGAATTCCTCATCATCCAAGAGTTAAGAGCCACCGACCTAAGGCAATTTTAGAATGATGCTTTAGAAACAATCAGCTCTTGAGTTGAGAAGTCACACCAAAACCTAATTCTAAGGGAATATTCATTAGCAAAACGTAGAGATGCATATTCATAATGAGAGAGAAAGGCCTCTAGGTGGTTCTGAAAATGTGAAAGTTCAATTTGTGTTATTATTATTTTTTTTTCATAGGAAAAAAAGGATGTACCTGGCCCTGGGTTAGTGCCCGAACTAGACACTTTCCATCTGTCCCTAGCTGTGCACCATCCAAGTTTGCCTTGATGCCCTGAACTTAAACCTGCAGAGTGAGAGTTTCAATTGCAACTCGACATGTGTTGATGCTCTCTGAGCATTTTCTTTTCCAGTTATCACAAAAGGCAGAGGTTCCAAAAGCAACGAGATTTGGCATCTTTTAATGAAAGGTAAACCAACAATATAAACATACACAAATTTACAGAGAAGGAATCCACTTTAATCCATTTGGAGTAAAAGGTGTTTCTTATTTAAATACGGTATAAAAATAAATGCAAGAAACATTAACTAAGAATGTACAGACAACAGACAAAGGGATGAGCTCATTTATGGCTATGAATACATTGGGGAAGGGACACTTCCTGTGCTAATTGATTGTGTGACAAATGTGAAGCCATGTGTGTATACTTATTGATACATGATTTTTTTTTTTTCTTTCACAATTCTTCCAGTTTGTAGCTGACTGAATTTTCAGTGAGCTGTGTGTCTAGCGGAAGCTTTAAGAGAAAGAGAGAGAAAGGGGTGGGGGGAGGGCGGAATGTAAAGGGTTTACTTCACTTGAACTTGGTAAAAAGTAAGAGACACAGATCCAGCTTGGTACAAGAAGGAAGGAAGCAGACATTTTGAGATGGAGGCATCGAGACAGTCGGGTCCCTTGCAGGTGGCAATGCCTTACTGCACACAAAGGAAAAACAATTCAGGTCCTCTGCTCATGCAACATCTTGGCCTAATGTCCTCTGTTCCAGGTAGTGACACAGAGCTACAGAGAATATGCAATGACTCAGTCTGGTTCCATGCTACGGGAAGGTCCTTTTAGTAAGACTGAACAAGACTCGTTAACCTCTTTGACGTGAGAGATTTCCCCTGGGGAAAAATATAAACAAGGGTGAAAACACAGTATGATCACCGGAAAACCGACTTATAAAGAACATCGATTTATGACAGCTTAGTTTTGTACAAAGGCGAACACGGAACCCTTCGGGTAACATCTTAGTTCAAACTTCATGACCGACTTCCCTCCCACCAACACATCGAACAAAAGGATCCCTCCTCCCACCCCTGCTGCCCACTTCCTCCCCCTGCAAACAGACTGATGGGTTCACAGCACAGATTAGCAACTCAGAAAACATGGCCATAAACATTCCATCAAGGCTTAGCAATAATGCAACACCTAGGTTAGCAACTGGGAATGAACACATTACAACCAAACTAGTAGGCTGCTCCGCCAGACAGCAATGTGAATGCATTCTTGTTCAATTGCTGGAATTCGTGGATAATTCTGTTATAAATATTCAGATATGCATAGGGTGTAATTTGATGAAATATAATGCATTTTTGATGGGTGTGGTTGGTGGAAATGCAAGGTTGGTTCTGTCTCTTGTCTTATATAATAATGGAGATAAAGGCACCAATTATACATTTAAAGGTAAAAAGCTCTTTGCTCCTTACTTCCAACATGAGGTTCCTCTCTGCGCTTTCCTACCTGATTTCCTCCAACCCCAGCCCCAGAAGTATCCCATTTATTGTGATTCCACATATTAATACTTGGAATACATGTTCATTTTGGGGGGGAATATTGAAAGCTAAAACTGTCCCCATTGATTACAAGTACTCTAGAGAGGTGAGACATACAAAATTTCTGATCAGAGTAGCAGACTGTCAGTTTCTGTTTCATCTCCTATTGTGTATGTTCTAATACGAAATAGAGGGGCCACTGATTGAATGGAATTTGTGGTACCTCTTAGAGGTTAAAATGATCAAGGAAACTCAGAAGATTTTTAGAAGAAATAGAATATAGTAGTAATAAATTAGTCAAAGCAATAGCATAGATTTATGACCTGATATGGCTCTGAGTTTAATGATGGGGGGTGGGGGAGTAACGTTGAGAAAGAAATCATCACCCGTGGCCACATTTTGGAAAAAGAACAGTATATTTAAGAAATAATTAATACTTTGAAAATCGAGCTTTCTCTACACCCTGCACAGAAACTCCCAAGGGCTCTTTTGTTGCCTTCAGAAGTTGCTTTCAGAATGAAAATCGAGCCCTGCTTCCTTTTAATTGGGGAACAGAATTCACAATTTAGCTTTCAGCAAGCGACAGCAGAGGATGCCGGAGCTCAACCAAGGTCTTCCTCATTTTAGGCTTTAGTTGCATTATGGGGGAGGAGAACAATGAAAGAAAAGGCAGAATGTTAGGAATATACCCTACTTTACGTGACGTACCAGCCTTATAAAGAAAATATATTTTGTTTCTTCTTGGCAGCACTTCTATTCTTCTTTACTCACCCATCACATGGGGGCAGTAACAGGACCTCCTTTAAGATCTTGTTGAATAATAATACAAGTAAATTGCTTTAAACTATTCTTGGAACATCCCATGTCCACTGTTTAGGTTGGCTATCTTCTCATTAATTACTTTTAGTATTATTAATGTTACATGCTTTCTCATTGGGACAGGACACAGAGACCCAAAGTCACTATTTGGACCCGGATAGAGGCTGAGAATTGTTGATGAATTGGAAGCTGTAATTAGGAAAATAACCCTCCTCACCCAAAAAACACCCATGTGTGTGTTCTTTGCTTTTGCAAGTTAACTATCAGCAGTTACAAATTGTACTTGATTTTTAAATTCTTTCTTGGGCTTCAAGTAGGAAGAGAAAGCTGTGCAGACACGAATCCATAGAGGAAGAAGAGGGAAGCTACATTTGTTTGGGTGACCACGATGCTAGCGCTGTGAAGGCGCCTGGCAGTCCTTCCCAATCTACAGACCATCAAGCAGACTAAGGGGAAGTGAAGGGGTCGATTTTGAGAAGACAGCCTTGGAAGAGCTTAGAGAGAAGCGCAGGGGATTGTCAATGTCTTCTGGACTTTTAAAAACTCAATGCTAACCTCCACTGGAGTTCTCTTACAGTTTCTAGCGTTTGTTTCCTGTCTCTGTCTCCTGCCCTCCTCCACACGTTGCTGTGGATTCAGAAGCACATTTCCTGTGTCAGGCTCCTCTGACGGACTGGAAACCTCCAGCCCTTACCTGGAATACAACTGGGGTTGTTGAGTCCTTGATTCCTCTTTCCACACCTGGTTCTACCCTTTTATTTTTTTATTTTTTATTATTCATTTATTTTATCCTCCCCAAAAACATGCTTATTGATTTTAGGGGAGTAGGGTAGAGGATGGGGGGAGAGAGAGAGAGAGATCGATCAATCGGTTGCCTCCTGTGTGTCTATTGGAAATAACTAATTTAGTGGCATCCCCAAATTAGTTATTTCTGCCTATACCTCTCCTCTTACAAACTACACGCTTCCTAAGAGCAGGTCTACGTATTCTCAGTTGTAGAGCAAAGTACCTGACCCATAGTAGGTGCTCAGAGGTGTTTTTATTTTGTTGGACCAAAGAATCCAGTAGTGCTTGAATACAGGGGGAAGTTGTGGGTTATAAGTGTGTCACACAGAGTCCCCAAGGTGGTCTCCAGCTACGCAGGTTGGTGGGACCTCATAGCTAGTGGTGTAAACGCAAGACCTCGTGTATATGAGGATGGTGTAGGAGGTACTTAGGGCAATGCTATTGACAAGTCTGCCTCTGACATAGAGAGCAGTGAGGGGCAGGTTTCCCACCTGGAGCAACCTCCAAACACCCCTTAGGAAGCCTGGGTTGTATCGGATGCTCTCTGACCAAAAACCACTATGCAATTCAGTTTATCGAACTTGAATGGTGATTTAAGCACTAATGTGGTACTAGGGGAAAATGAAGATATACTGTCCAGACTAAACAGGCTATGTAGTCTGACACATTTCGTAACAACCGATTTACATGCTGCGGGGACCCTAAAATTGCTTCCTCAGACAAGTTATCACCACAAGCAGCTTTGGTTTCAATAAAACAAGATAAGTAACCCTAGACGTCAACAACAAAATGATAAATGAGATGAATTTCAGGTCCATAAGAAAGAGGAGAAAACAGTTCATTCTTGTCCAGACTCACTTTATGTGTTTACTGATAATATCTATGGTAGGAAACCTGATGACAAGCTTATAAATTATACTGATGTAAGGTGCCCTAGGAATTTTCTAACATAGTTTATCTATGGGAATATATCTATAATCTCAAGGAATAAAACCTATAGCACTCAACCAGAAACGAACGGGCACAAAGTCTCCCTTAAATTGCACGGACACAAAAGCAAAAATCTTCTTTTTCACAGGTCCTGACCTACTTGTAGATCATGAGGGATGTTTATGAGAATCTAAAGCTTTGCTTCATATGAGTGATGTTTGTGTAAATCAAAGATCTCACTCCCTCCATGGAGGTCTCACATATGGCTTCACTAGTACGAATATAGTCTAGAAAAGGAGTTTTCTAAATACTCTGAGGTTTGTCTCTATTTCATTGTGGAAGAAAATGCTATCAAGTGACTTGAAAGTAAAGGCAGGGATCTGACTCAAAAACCAAATTCATTTTTCACTGTGGGCTTGGCACTGTCTGGAGGACAACTTTCACAAAAGCAAGTTCTGCAATACACCATTTCTGTGATATATTTCATAAAAATTGCATTCCAGAGTGAAATAAGTATTAAAGAAGAAAAACTCTGCTTAATTTTGCTACAATATATCTAAAATACTACCATGTAACATGTAATAATTATGTAAGCTATTGGCAGATTTTAAATTTTTTCGTATTAACTCTTCAAAATCCAGTATGTACTTTAAATATGTGTAAAAATATGTGGTTGTAAATGTATTTTTGCATGTGTTTGGGAATATTGAAATTCATATTACTTAAAAGAGTAATTCTTTAAGCAAATGAATTAATGTAGGCATTTTGGAATAATGAAAAGAAAACTTTATAGTAATATGATTTGAGAAGCTGACAGAAGGCAGTAATTAAACGGTGAATTGTCTGGATGTGAAAGGGGGAAAAAAAAGTACACATTGGTGGTTACAGAATAGACAGGGGGATGTTAAGAAGAACAAAGGAACTAGAGAAGCCAAAGAACTTACATGCATGACTCATGGACATGAACTAAAGGGGGCATTGCTGGAGGGAATGGGGTACTGGGTTGAGGGGGGCTAAAGGGGGAAAATTGGGACAACTGTAATAGCAAAATAAATAAAATATATTTTTAAAAAAGATAGGCTGTGTAAGACTGTGTAAGCAGTCAATGAAAGTGACCTCCGTTCTCCACACAGTGAAGACCAATTGGTGAGGACAGTCTGTTATTAAAGTGAAACATCAATCAAGTGATTTTGGAAATCAGAAACACAGTCTGATTTCTGCCTCTACAAGAAGTTACTTTTCCCTCTGTTGGGTGAGAGAAAAAGTAAAGGTGAGAGAGAGAAAAATAGGCATCTTTCATAACTCTGCATTCCGTGTAACCAAGCAATTCAAGTGTTCATAAATATAAGAAAAAAGTCAATATGCAACTTTATGTAGTCAATGGTTAGAGTCATGTAGAAGAATATGACATGGCATGGAAGATAGTTACAACGCAATTTAGGTAAATAAAGCATATTTCAAAAGCACATTTAAAGCATCATCCCATTTCTTTCATATTTATATGTATCTGTGCTAATTGGAGCTATTTCTGGGTAGAGAGATTACAAGGTGAAGAAACTGCGGTTCAGCAGATTAACAGATTTTTAAAAAAAAATTCCTTTGGGAAGAAAGCGTGGGACTAGGTTTCAATCCTAAATATTAACCCTTTGAACTTACAGACCTGGGCTCTTTTTACCACATTTTGCTGCTGATATGAAATCTGCATAAACTATGTTAGTCAGCAGCTCCATAATAAGCTTAAAGAATTTAATAAGATTTAACCAAAATTAAAAAAAAAATTCTAAAAGAACTAAGTATTATTTCTTTTTCACTTTTAACTCTTCGAACAAGTTACAGGATTTATATGTTCATGTGTCCTAAACAGTATGTACACGGATGAGTTCCAGTGTGAAGTACAGATTTGTTCCCAAAAGATCAACTGATTTCAAGGGCAGCTCAGTCCTTTTGTCAAAATTCTTTCATGGAAGTTCTGTAACTCCTGGTAATTTGCTGCAATCTCCAGAGTTTACAGACTCAGAGCTGAGATGATTTGCTGATTCTTTCAAAGCCTCGGTAGAGAATTGTCTTTATTGAGCTAGGGTACATATATTTTGATTTATAGATTTTGATCGAAGGCCTAATTGATACACCCTCTCAGCTTGTTTTTATGTTTATTTCCTATCTGCTCTCCCTGAAGGTCTATGTGGGCGGGCAGATGCTATTTTAATTTAATGGTTGGAAAACTGATAACAACAGTCGCACTCAGCAAAGCAAGAATATGAACTTTGTCAAGAGAGACAAACTAAATAAGTCAACTAAATACGAGAAACATTTAAAGGCATGAGAGGACATAGCAACTCTTAAAAGACTTTAAGAGACTTCTCTGATGACAAGAAAAATTTTAGAAAGAGTAAATCACAGGAAAAGAGATGTCTTGAGATAACAAGCCAAAGTGAAGGGATAATAAAAATGTGAGTTATTTTTATACTTCCAGTGTTGGGCATAATGATAAGAAAATGAGTAATCTATAGAGTAATGGATTTAAAGTTAGGAAAATTTGCTTCCAGTCCTGGTTTTAACATTCAAAACTATGATATTGGTGAAGCAAACTTATCTCATTATTCCTCAGATTACTCCTGGGTAATAGGGCTGACCACCGCCCAAGATTATTGTTATATAAACAACATCAACAAAACAAAAACAAAGTGGAATGAATGTGTGTCCTTGGAACACTGTCAAATGCTATGCAACTGTTAGCTGTTTATTATAATTATTTCCTAAAGTGACCAAGAGTTTATTAGTCTTAGCAACCAACTGAAGTTCCAATGGTATTGGGAAGAGGTGTCTGGCAAAACATTAGTATATAGTTGGTACTTGGTGTATAAATTTCGACTAAAGATGTAGATGATTAATCCTCTCTTCCCCTTACTTCTTACTATTCCTTTCTTAAATTCTGCAGTGTGTGACCATGTGGTACTATTTTTAAAAATTAAAGTACAGTTGCCATAAAATAGTATATTGTTTCTAATGTATAACATAGCCATTTTGCATTTATATACCTTACAATGTAATCGCCGTAATAATCAAATAACCATCTGTCACTGTACAAAGTTATTATGATATTATTGGCTATATTCTCTGTGCTGTACATTTTTTTAAATTTTATAATTGCAAATTTGTATGCCTTAGTTCCCTTCTTCTTTTCCACCCATCCCCACTTATCAAAAATGAAAACTAATTTGAAAACATATTTGCACCTCTATGTTCATTGCAGAAATATTTGCAATAGCCAATCAAGATGTCAATTGATAGATGAATGGATAAAGAAGAGGTGGGATATATATATATATATATATATACACACACACAAATAATGTATCTATTTATGTAATAGATAATATATAATAAAATATTCTTCAGCAATAAAAATAATGAAATCTTGTCATTTATGACAACGTGGTTGAACCTAGAAGGTATTATGCTAAATAAAGTTAGAGATACACTAATACCATATGATTTTACTTATATGTGGAATCTAAAAAAATCAAAACAAACAAATGTGCTATTTTAAGAGATGGGAAGTTGCTCGGAATCAGGGATGGTGTTGGAGGAAAGACAGCCATTTTGCTTCCCCTTCCATCTTCCTTAAGTTGCATTATTATTATTATTATTATTATTATTATTATTTAAAGATTTTATTTCATTATTTTTAGAGAGAGGGGAAGGGAGAGAGGCAGAGAGGGAGAGAGACATCAATGTATGGTTGCCTTTCACCTGCCTCCAGCCACAGACCTGGCTGGAGACCTGGTTTGCAACCTGGTTATGTGCCCTGGCTGGGGAATCGAACCTGGGACCTTTGGGTTCGCAGGCCGGCGCCTTATCCATTGTGCTACCAGCCAGGGCCACATTATTATTTTTAATTCTGTCACAGAAACTTCCACTGGAGTCTCAAGAACAATATGCTGTCAGCATTACATTAGAAAAAGATGGATGTGAAACAATTCTTAAACACTACACCGACAAAGCACTGTGCACCCAAGTGTTAAGGCATTTCATTTACATCATCTTCTCAAGGTGACTTATGAGGTATCTTGAGGAAAATTTGACATTCAAGGTCAGAGATTCCAATAGAGCCAGCCCAAATTTTGTGCAGTTTTATCGTGCGATTAATTCCCGGAGTCCTTCATTTTCCAGCCTATTAATTTGTGCGATCACATTGAGTGTTCAAAGTCTATTTTTGCTTTTCAGTCTTGCAAATACTCTGTGCATGGCCACCATTGGCAATTCATAAATAGAACTGATTAGCTTTCCCCACCACAAAAATCTTGGAAGGAACCTCAACACAGAAACCGTATCTTCATTGAATCCGATTTGCTTACATATCAATACACACAACCCCACTGAACTAACCATCACAGCAAAAATCTTCATTGAATCCAATTTGCTTACATATCAATACACACAACCCCACTGAACTAACCATCACAGCAAAAGCCACAACACGCCACACACACACACACACACACATACACAGCAGCAGCGTGGAGCTAATCACACAGTTCAACGGACAATGCAGACAAACTTGAGTATAAACCAAGATTTTTCTACCTCTTTTCATAACAGGTTAGTGCTGGCCCTCAGTGTTGGTGTACAGTTTTTATGGCATGGGAAAATAGGAATGTTTCTGCCCTACAAAAATAAATGTGTTGAAGGTTTTAGTTTGCGCTTACACAACGTCAGAAAGTTCCACAGGCACTAGTACAATACAAAGGAAATAAAATAGGAAAGAACCCCGTAAACAAATATATCACCGACACACATGGCAAGATAACAAGTGGTATAAAAACTACTCATCTCCTGAATGATTTATGCAACCGTTCTCAACAGTTTCCTGAAAAATAAATAATAACAGAGGCCCGGTGGTGGGTCTTTGGGAGGGTGTATCTCATTACCGACCACCATTCATACCAAATCTTTGGCTTTAAACTCTAACTGGGTCACTTTGTCTCTACAGAAGTAGAAAGCACATGCCCCTCATTGTTCTCGATCTTTTAAGCTTTAGGAAGAGCCAAGGAGAAAAGCAGAGAAATGCATGTGCTACCTTTAATACAGAAAGGGCTATAGTGAGTAAAACTAAAAATATCAAAAATTGTTTCTTCATTTTATATATTATAATATATACTGCTTTCCAAACCTTAGTTTGATACATGTAGTTTTTCATGTATAACATCTTTATCTACCCTGGAATGGGCTGGGATAGTGGGATTAGTAGCAAAAATCTGAGTTTGAATAAAAACAATACCTTGGCCGTTACAAAGGACTCAAGGTGGGCCGTGGGGTTAGAAATGGGGGAAATTTCTTAACTGGACCTGATTATTTGTAATTCCTCCAAAAGTTAAGACTTACCACATTTTGTGCAAATTTCTCAAGAGAAGTTCTGCGATCCATTGAGCATTCCGACTTAGGTGTTTGTGGGTGTGGGGCAAAGCGGAATAGGGGAAACACACACACACACACACACACAAAGAAAGCAGGGAAAACAGAGCAGAAAAAAAGACAGGAAAATGAAATCATGCAACACTAAATTATGTCCTAAATCAGAGGGACCAGAGAGGGAGGAGAGCTGCCCAGCAAGGTCTGTTTTTATTAATAGTTTTATTTGAAACACCAAAATTCTTCTTTCTTAAACAATACGGTGTGACTTCAAGGAAAACTACACTAAAAGGAAGCAGATATGTGAAGTTTTTATGCTGACATTTGCGAAGTCTAAATATTTGAAAATCTAGTGGCATTTCTAATAATTTTCTATCGAGACCAGATTGCTGCTGGTAACAGTATTAATTTTATAAAGCATTACTATCCTGTCAAAATTTCTGAAAAAATTGATATTTCATTCTATGCTGTCCCCTATTTCAGCAGCCTTTAGATGTTATCATTGAGTATTTAATATTTGGATAGAATTCTATGTATTCTTAATTTAAATGTTCATTTAAACAACCACGCATGGCTAGTAGCTGCTGTAGTGGACAATGTGGCTCTAGAGTATCTATTTCCGGTTGTAAAGGCACTGGTCTTTGAAAAATCCTGTTGGCCTAAATGATGATCATGAATTACACAAAATTACAATTTCATTTCAGAATTTCAAGAAGCTATGAACTCTTTTAGCATTAAGAAATAATGAGTGATGTTGATGTTTATATCCAGACATTCCACACTCTGTTATATGGATGACATAGAATGCTATTGATAATGGGACTTTGATTATAAACATTAATTGAATAATGAGGTCTACTGTCTGTAACTCTTCCAAAATGTGCTCGGCTACCATATTGCTGTGTAAAATTCACTGTGGAGATACCAAGTGATTTAGGCTACACACCAAGTGAAAAATATTTAGAGGCCAACATTACTATATTTTGACATCTATCACAAAGAAAAATTACTTTTAATTATGGGTTACACGTCTGATAACATAAATTCTAGCTTACTGAACAAAGAAAACCCTCTTCAATTTTTTTTTACCTAATGATATTATCCTTTTCCTTTCTTTATTGTAATTTTTTTATTCCCTTGAATTAGGCATACAGTAGAGTAATATGAAACATGAAAACAGGTTGTAAAAAACTTTGAAAGCAAGGCCATCTCCAGAAACAAGCCAACAAAAAAGAAAATAAGCAATCCACAAACAGAAACAAAAAATAACTTAAATGGCTCTTAAAAATGCAAAGGTTCGGGAGAGGGTCTTATGTTCACTTACCATTTATTTGTGCAACAGTTTGGGCCCAGTTGTGAGAACTACTCCAAATAATTACAACTGAGAACCAAATGTGAAAAGGTCACAAAGAACCGATACCTTTTTCTTTGCCTGTAGAAGCTCCTGATAGGCACTGGATCTTATAAAACGTGGGTATGAATCGCTTTTCATCAACTTGTAAATGTGCTCCTAAAAAGAAATAATGGTTAAGGGGCTCCTTCATTATTTCTCAGGAAAAATCAAGTATGCTGACAAGAGTATAACATATGGTTCAGAAGCAAATCTGGAGGCAGCTAGAAATCATGATAGTCATGCTCATGAGAATACTTTATGTCTATAGATCATGCGGATTCTCAAATTCATTATTTTATTCATGAATCAATTTTCAAACTGGTTGAGGAGCTACAAAGAATGCAAATCACATCCAGTCCTTTAAAAAAAAATGCAATTTAGTTAATGGTATGTCATAAAGTGATTCCAAATCAAGTTGTTGGTTTAGATGGATTATTTCAGAATATAAATAAATTTCTCTCTTGAAATGACTCCAGGCCCAAAGCGAATGGTGTGAAGTCATCTTAGGCATCTCGGTCATCACATGTATTTGTAGGGTGGGACTGGCCAGATGAATCATCTCTCTTTAGTGCAAATAGTATGGAAAATTGTTGCCCCCATCCACTTGGGCCAGAGCACAGGTAAAAGAATCACTAGTGTAATATTCAATGGCTATATCTCCCCATTTGTATGCTCTTTTTACTTATTCGGTGACAAGTTAGATAAATATTTAATAATATAATTCTAATCAGTTTGTAATATTTGATATTAATGATACATATTGGTAAACAAAGAAGTGGAGGGAAAAATGATGTATTGACCCAATTCAGTGCTCTAGGCCCAATTCTGGGAGACTGTGCTGTGGTCTATTGCAACTCAAGAGAATGTAGATGCTGGCTGGTGTTTCCAGTCAAGGGAAATGGCAGGTGTAGAGTTTTGAAGCTTTGGCAAGTATCTGGATGTCCCAGTCTCTTCTTCTTTGGAGAAAACATGTTTTTAGAAATGACTTGGTTCCTCTCATCTCAACCTCATCAGCAATAATTTGTAGTTACTCTGAATCCACTTCACAAGCATTCAGGATTAAGCCTCAGCTACCTTGCCTAAGTCTCCTCTCCAAGAGTGGGGTACATTTAAAACCGTACTAGTTTGTTGTTGTTAAGAGTGAAGTATAATGCCTTGTTTGGGAATCAAGCCTCTTGGGATTCAGATATTACCTTGTTCAAGATCTATCAGTTACAAAGTGCAAATTTAGACCTGTTTATTCATCTCCCTCAGCTCTCAATTTCTAAGTTATAATATAAAGTTGTTGTGAGGATGAAAGAAATGATAAATGTTTAGCAGAGTACGGGGCTGTGTATAGTAAATGCTTGACTATGCACTCCTGAATGCTGACCTATACTAATGAATTCATTTCTCACACAAGCTCAGTGAGGTTGGTAACCATTGTCAAATCCATTTTAAATATGAAGAAATGGAGGCACAGGCAAGTACTGAAGTCTCAGGCGGGGCTCAGACTAGAATCTAGGCAACTTGGTTCTGGAATCTGCTGTCTTAGCCATTACATGGTGTCACTTCTCCAACAAGAACAAGGGATTCCTATTACATTTTTGAAGACTGGGTTTAAAACCCCACAGAAAATTAGAATTAAACATCTGAGCTTAATTCAAGGGGAAGCCTAGCATGACTTGGTAGGTAATGCTTTCTGCACAAGATGATGCCTCTTCATGTTATTGAAGACCCGTGAAGCAAAATACCTTTAAGCGATACAGATAAATAAATGTTCTTTTCAAAGACTTTAGGAATGTCATCTGAAACATTTGACGCACTGTTGGTTCTAGAAAAATGTTTGACATTTTATCTGGAACTGAAATAAAAATAACAAACACAGGAGGAAACAAGGCCACAATTTTTATCTGGCTCTCGATCATGCGTCTCCTAGAATGTCATCATTTCCCCTTTACAGACCACAGTGCAGGGAGGGAGAATGGCATTTGGTCAACTGTTTCAGTCTGTGCTAGTTTTATACACAGAGGCTCATTTCCTTAAACCTATGCCAAGAGAAATGTATTTTTTACTGAGAGTAAAAGTAAGGAAGAGGATGTGTGTCTCTCATTCTTCCTTTTCTGTAGTTTGTTAACACCGTCACTTAAAACACAAGGTACTTTTTAGAGTTAATATTCTTCCAAAAATGGTTTAAGAAATTATGAAGTATGCATGTTCCTGATTTAAAAGCCAACTTGAACACATTATTAGGAATTAATATCCTCTCATTACGAGCTTATTTTTCTTCTTGTGCATAATGTATTTTAGACAAAGTAGAAATTCAAATTGTTCTTAAGGAGACAGTTTGATTAAAAAAGAAAACCACTGTAAATTTGTCTTAGGAAGTTAATGTCTTAATATCAATTTCCTTTTATTTCTTTCTGCAGACTGAAAAATTAACTTGAAAAATTAATAAGTGCCTGAATCTAGTATTTCATTTTTTCATCAGTGGCAAAACTGGTTTGAATCTGACATAACTTTAATCCAATTAGTTCAACTCTGTATAATAATGAATAACTTAGGAATGTCAGACTCTTAGAACCTTCGCATTGGATGACACTTGAAAGATTTCAAATATGTGTTACTGAAGTTGGACCACTTGGGATAAATGCTTGCTCACATATTGGGTGACAAAACAGAAGATGAAGTAAAAGTTTTCAAATAGTTCCACTATTTCCCTTCAACAAATGCATTTTTAAAACATTACCAGGATTTTAAAAACAGGTCCCTCTACCCCGTCTCTTATTCTCTTTTAGATCAATGAAGAGTTTTTTTCACATACTGTTACCTAATCTGGGACTACTAGGCATAGCCACCAATTACAATAAAATTAAATGAAAGTATCTCAACTCTCAACTTCTCAGGAGCACATCTGTGAATGAATTGAGGCCCACCCATCCTTGTACCAACCTGAGCATCTTCGAACGTGTACCGTCCAGGCTCCTTCACATTCTGTGTGGTTTTGTCATAGCTCTTAGAATCCAAGTTAATGGCACTGGGAGCTCCTGGAGCCAGAAATTCTTGCCATATTTCCTGAACTCGGGAGGGGACTTCTCTAATGGGCCTTTTCTTCAAGTCCTCCACTGCTAGCCAGAACCTACGCGGAATGTGACACCATGCATTTATTCCGATGCCTCATAATCTGAAAATTCTTATAAAATCGAGTAATCAGATGATTTACAGTGATGCATAATAATGAACTCACTTTCTCTAACAGCTTCCTGTACCAGGCCTTGACTGAAATTTTTTTTTTCTAGTTGCATTCAAAGGTACACAATTTTTTGGATGGAAATATTGAAAAGGATGCCTTTTATGAGTTTGCTGTTATAAGTGGATGGACCAGAGCAGAGCCCTGATTATGTGCAACCTTAATTTTATTAGAGCAAAGTAGCACCACTGAAGAGGAGTTGGGAAGGTATTAAGGGTGGGTGACACACTGCCTGTCATCGGGGTATAGTTGTGTATTCTGTGTTCTTTGGATCTTTTGTCCATTTGAGCAATGAGGGTCAGTATGAAAAGGGTTTTCTGCTCTACCTGCCAGAGGGATTACAGTGAGGCTTTACTGGGGTTAAAGGAAGTCTGGGCCCAGATTGGAAAAGGCCCGCGCAGGAGAAATCAGGGCAAGTACCTAATTTTAGGCTATCAAATTCAGAGAGTTACGGGGTGACAGAAGCAGAGAGCTTTCTATGCACTCACTTGAAAGGCTTTAATTTGCAGCAGCATAGCACTCAAGCATCTCTGAAAAAATAAATCCATATTGACCTCTAAATATATTTTTACATGCTTCTTTATAGAATATCTATGCCAGAAGGAAAGAACACCAGAACATGTATTTGTTGATAAGAGCAAATAGAAAAGTCTGCTATTAAGGGGTCACATATTAATGGATCCGATTTCTTTAAATGTTGTTCTATATCTTGATTTGACCTAGAAATAATGTTTAAAAGATGAATATGGACATCCTACTTTGTTAATATAAAATATACTTGAAAGGGTCACTACGAGGTTTATGTTATCCTCAATAGGCTCCAATGGGAGGTGTGATCATGAAATGGAGAAGATGAACGACAGGAGGTGACCATGGGTTATGGTCTTGAAAGAGGTACAAGGTGATCTGCAGTAACCTCACAACTGTTAAGTTTTACCTGGGGCATTAAAGAGAGGCCAGAAATAAGCTCTAGCTAAGCTAGAGTTAGAATATCAAAGACTACTCACTGTATTGATTTTTTCAGTTTCTCAAAATCCCTCTCCAATACATACTAGTAGATAACAGAACTTAATCAATGCCCTCAAAGTGAAACTACTGCTGTTGCTTTGAGAAGGGAGACCACAGGGTTGTTTTCCTGCTAAAATGTGGATTTCAACACGGCCATCTAACAGGAATGCCTTACGTAATCCAAGGGGCAGTAAGTGTATTCAGGTTCATTCGGGCACATTTTGACTCATTACTCAAAAGAATCTGCCCTCAACGAACACATAGAGGGGAAAGAAAGAACCATTCCCAAGGCCACAGTACAAGAAGCCCATGAGGGACTCTCAAGGATTAGCACAAACGAGACAGCTTTGGACACAGAGCAGTAAAACCCTTCTGCTGGGGCAGGCACTGGGTTGGGAAAAAACATTCTCGAAAGCTGTTACAGATGCAGTGACATCTTAAATGGACTTGGACAACTGGATAAACTATCCAAAAATGGAGAAGATAATAATAATAATAACAACAATGCCTACATGAGACATGGGTGCAGGCATTATTCACCTATTTCAAGGATTAGGAGACTGAGGATATGAAAACAAGGTCACCTAGTTAAGGTTGTCCACTCCACTATGAGTGGCATAACTGGGACTTGCCCCTGGGTAATGTGTAACAGGTGAGATAGCCACTACCTGGCATGCCTCCCTCAGAGTTTCATTGTCTTTTTTATCCTCAGCATATTGTCATCACTGTATTAATAACTTAGTGGAATGGAAAGGGCACTGGTCAACCAACCCCCCTCCCCTCAGTAAATGGAAACTGGGATATAAGCAAGTGTCTTAATGTCTTTGGGCCTCTGTTTCTTCATCGGTAAAATGGGATGATAGTGCCTATCCCACTGGGTTTCCATTAGATTACATGACATAAATTATGTAAAGGGCCACATTTAAGGTGCCTGGCATATTTTTAGGTACTCAAACATAAAACTCATATTACTAGCTAGTTAGTGTTGACTCTCCGATCAGTGTTTACTCCACATGCTTCACCTGGAGAAGGAACAAGCAACCAAGAGACCAATGGAGAATGTAGGTTGCAGCTGAAAAAATACATAGTTATTGATACGCAGTATTTTTTGATTCTACTCTTCTGTCCTGATTCTTGAGGAAAACACGTATGAGTGCCACATTTCCATAAATAGCAGGTGCTTAAGGGTGGGTGACTTAGACCAGATGTATTGAGACTTATTTAACAGGGCACAATTTGCCCTGTTGGCTGACTGGACCATTTTGTTCCCTCAACCTGTGATCCTAGACACTGAGGTAGGAGCGGTAGGCCCCAATTTTGGGAGCAGCAGATGGTATTGATTTATAGAAAGCCTAGAATGCAATAATTAGTGATCTGAGTTGGACAACGTGTTTAGCCTTCCCCAAATGTATTTTGCTTATCCATGAAATGAGCTGAGAATATTTACACATTATTTTTGTTGTGATTATTAGATTAGCATAGCATACTTATAAAATAAATGGGTAGAAAGCATATTATGGCATAGAGTAGGTGTTCAAGATTTATATCTCTGTCTGTATCTGTCTACCTATCTTACCTACCTACCTGTCATCCGTATGTTTAGTAAGAAAGCATATAATAGGCATCAAGTAGATACTCTAGAAATATACTCATATGTATTTCTCAAATATCCATGCACATAAATATGACATGCAATATTTTGTATGTAATTACTTAGCAGGGAAACTAGTGTGGCATAGAATTATTGAGATAAGAAATGGCTAACGTTTGAATTAAGGAACCAGTAGTATTTCAATGAATTCATGAAAACAGAGCCTGCACATGTTCTCCCCTTTTCACAAAGCTCCTTCCCCATTCTTTTTTTTTTTTTTTTTCTTGGTTATGCCTTCGGCAGCCAGAGCTCTGTCTAGAAACCATTGGTCCAAGGATGCCTTTGCTGATGCCCAACTCTGGGTTAACGATCCCTCCGTATTTCTCTGATCTAAACACCCACCATTTTGTGCTGTGGTCTGTCTTCTCTGTATCCATCAACAGCCTGCAATGTTAATGAGATCAAGAACCAGTTTTATTTGGTTAAGTGATACTGGTGAGGCTTAGTACCTGTTCACTTCTTCACTTCTTCATCATGATACCCATAGTGTCAGCACTCTTTCAAAAACTTAGAGAATTAGAGGAAACTTGACTTCCCCCTCCATTGTAATGCTAAAACTATCCTTTATTTCTGTTTTATTTTAGCCATTCTTGTACTCAGTAATTGATGTTACCTTCATATGGAAAATGTCATTTAGCAGTCTCAATAAACACCCTTAGCAATTGTAGAGCTCATAAACTTGAGAAGATTCTCAGAAACTTGAGAGAGCAGGAAGTTGCAACCCAACAATCCATGATGGGCACACATATGTATGATTAAATTTCTCCAGGAATATCTATGGTCATCTTGCTTAATCCATGGGACATCTGTCAAAGTCCTACATATTTTGTTATTAGTATCTGTTAAACCCCCTGAAAAGAATGTGACAATTCCTTGCACTACTTAGTTCTTATGAAAACAAATGGATGCTGAGATCTTTCGGTAACTGAATGTCACAGGATGGAATATGTCATGGATAAAAAAGTTAGCGATCATGTTACAAAAGAATAATAAAATAAAAGAGTTCATGGAACCAGTTTTATGTAGTGGGTAGTTATCACTCCAGTGATGTTAAACAGAGCCATTAAATTCTATTCCGGTGTCTAACATTTAAATAATTAATTTCCAGGTATCTTTTAAGTTAGAAAAGTTTCAAAAATATGTAAGGATGATGTTTACAACAGATGGGCAGAGTGTGTACCTCTCTCACTAATGTGGTGCTATCTTCACCTACCCTAAGACCATATTTAATGTGCAGAGAAAATGTCTCATGTTATTTAATACAAGCACCCAACCTCTTCTTCTAGATCTTCCTCAAGAAGCAATATGCCTAGAAGATCAATACTGTTCAATAGTTGATATTTCAGTTCAATGCATGAATATCATTGGCCATCTTCTACTTTGCCAAACACTAGTCTAAATACTACACTGCTTTATGGAGTCCATTCCACGTGCACAAAATGTATATGGCGAAAAGATTCAGCAACAGTGTAAATATAAACCACCATGAGGGACTGATAATGTTGAGCAGACCTTGCCTTGGGTACCTTGTTTCCTTCTCTATCAAGTGGTAGAAATTCAGTGGGTTCATATCCTCATTACAACGTTGTTGGAAGAATAACTGATCTATTGCATTACAGACTAAATAACCAGACATATCATAGGTAGGTATCTCGGGCTCAGAGTGTAAGAGCTAAAAAACATGTCTTACCTTAAGTTTTCTGAGCTGAATTCTGACTCTAGAAATTTAAGAAACTGTTCTCGCCCAACTGGATCTTTCAATGCTTCATCCATGCCAAACCCCCATCGCTTTACCCTCTGCTGGCTTGGTTCTTTGCTACCGGAGATAAAACAAAACCAAATACAATTCTTTCATTACAGGCCTTATTGCTTGCTATTAAAATTCCTTTCGGAATCATATATATCTTGACCTTCCCACCTTGAACTTAACTTTCGGGAAAAAAACATCTCAGGTTGATGACTCTGCATGAAATTGGATTGAGATGTAAGTTAGGGATTAATAATAAAGTCTAAGGTTAATTGTGCTTAGTGCTCTAGATGAATTCTTTTCAGTTTTTTTCCAATAACTTTACGAAATTGATACTACTATCATTCTCATTTGATAGATGATGAAATTACAGCACAAAGAGGGTTACAACTTGCCAAAGTCGGACAGGTAAGAAGGGGGTAAATTGCAGACATTGTGGTCCCACAGCCCAACCTTTCAGCCTGTACCCAATGCAGTCCCATGGAGGCATGTTGTCCTGAGAGAAAATGCACTAGGAACCAACAGGCCTAACTGCTCTTTTACGACTCTGCTGTCAATTAAATGTGTGACCTAATTTGGGGGAGTCACAATCTTCTGGGATTCTAGCTTCCTCGTCTATAAAACCTAGGAATTATGGAGGTAGAGTTCTGCATTTCTCAAGCACTGAAAACTCACTGGGTGAATATAGAAGAAAGAGAAGGTAATATATCCAATCTAGAGACGTGCTACAGGATCCTGAGTACTCACTCTGCAAAGTGATATGCAATGATCCTTTTGTCACTTTGTCAGGATTGATACTAGAATTCTTCCTCTAGCTCGTGAAGGAAATCAGGGAGTCCTAAATTGGGCTTTGGTTTTCTTAAGAAGTCAGCTTCTCTTAGAGTGTTTATGGTAAGGTCATTTTGTTTTAACATTGAATGTATAAAGGCATACTTACAAAAGGCTTAACTTAGTATGGATTTAGCATTCATTTACTTGAATATATGGGCCTGGTGACTAAGATGGGCTTTTTAAGAAATCTACAACAATGAGCTAAATTTAAAGAACCAAAGATTCCAACTGTGCCTAGTCTATCTTAAAACCTTTATTCCTTTATTTTGTGCCATCTTTTGAAAATGCATATATTAATACAAATCCAAATATCTTAGGCTCAAAAACCATCATCTTTATCATAAGAACTTCTTATCACAGGCTAATACAGACACAGAGTAAAATTACCTTTATAATTACTCAACTATAAGATTCTTCTTATGTAACCCAAACCCTAAAATAAGTGAAATATTTTGAGGGAGAAGAAAGTGTCACTTACCTTGCTTCAAGTTCCCAGAAAGTGGTATCATCGGACAGCCATGGGTTGGAAGGGTCAGGTGGCACAAAAAATGGGTCATATTCTAAATATTGTTCCGTGTAACTTAGCAGACTAGAGAGAAGAAACATATTCATCTCCCTTAGTTTTCTGGCTGAAATTATATCCAACCCAAAGTAAGGAGCACACTGCAAAAATGTCTGGCCAAAGAATCCTTGCTTACATATAGAATGAAATCCAGTGACAGTTCTCACATTTCAATAACTTATATGTATCCACTTTGTGAGCTTCTTGGAAGACAAATGTAGCTAAGGAGTCCACCTTTCCCCATGCCTAAACCATGTGAGTCAATCCCCCTCCGTTACAGTGAAAAAGGGGGAGGGGTCAGTGCCAAGGGTCAGGGCCAATCCTTGGTCGACCAGTTCACCTGCCGCTGAACTGATTTTCACCAACTTGGAAAAGAGGTTAAAGAGGGATTTTTGTGAAAAGCTGTTTCTGGAAATTAGGGAAAAGGAAAATTACTGATGAAAAAAATTAATTTGTATCTTAAAAAAAAAGAGAGAGGGAGAGAGATAGGGAGAGGAGAGAAAAAGAGTTGAAGAGCTAGGATTGGACAATGCCCCAAAGTAAAGAACATACATGTCATTAAGAGCAGGTTTAAACAAAGAAATGGGAAATAGTTAAAATCTAATTTAATAGTTAAATTAAAATAGTTTAATTCAAATTTTGGAGTCATGCAGTGACTCAGTGTGAATGTTAATATAAGTTTATGGAAAGGCCAAAAGATAACTTCATCAGTTGAAAGTGTCATTGTTCCCGGGAGGAGTGAAAGGATTCAACACCTTGGAATGAACTTCTGAATCTACTTCTGGTTGCATAAGGATTAGGCCTCTGGAGATTTAGGATAATAATGATTATTCTGTAATTTAAACTGCAATAAAACAGTTTCTTGAGAGTTTTCTTTTAAAAAGGGAAAAACAAAATGACACTTATTACAGGTTTCCAATTACTTAGCTCCTTTTCCAATAGTCCTTTTATCACTTTTATCGGATTTTATTGCCATATAAAATTTTTTAAATGTACATGGACATCTCGAGATACTTACCTATCAGCAACTTTTGACATTTTTAACCGATGCCTATCTAACTGTATTTGCCAATAGTTTATCTGAAAAGAGAGTTGAGAGACTAGTTATGTAAGTAGTGACACTCAGAATTTTCAGCTCTAATGAATGATAAAGGGGGCAATTCCAAACAAGAATATGTTCTAAATCAGTAAAATTCCAAAGTCTGTAAAAAAATCAAAAGAAAGAGCTCTGACTTTAAAAATTAAAATTCTGTTTGAATGTAAATGTAACCAATATCATGTTAGGACAGCAATGAATTTGAACATTCTCCTTGCTTTAACAAAAAGTAACTTTCTTTTTAAAGTGTAATAGAAATTTTGCACACTTATTCATGGTGAATAACCAAATCAGAATCACATGTACTCCCTAAGTATTGAATTTAGAATATAAATGCATTTGTTACTTGTTTTAATTTCAAAATGTATTCTACTTCCTAACACTATCCCAACAAAGCATCAATAATGTGTTTTGAGAATAATTTTATCAATACTTCAGGCAAATTCATGGACACAATCACACAAGGAAAACTTCAAAATTCTCTGAATTACTTCTTATTCGCGATGATTATAAACATACTAGAAAATATATTATAATCAATGAATTATATTACAATAAATTATTTTTAAAAAGATTCAAAAGGGATAAAGGCCCCATGACTGAACCAACTAAGAAATGAATTATTATTGAATGGGAAACTCCATTGTTTACTTTGCAATACTACTTAGAGACAAGACTATTAATCAGTTGGTAAAACAAGTAGTGATATTGTACACCAGTGCTGATATGGCAAAACTTCAAGAGGTATATAGATCAAAACTGTAGAAACACGAATAAACAGTCTTTTGTAAAGATCATGTCACATGCTGGGATATGGGAAATGCATGACAATGTAGCCAACCTCTTGCCCTCCTATTCTGGTAGATAGAGTTATTGAGTACAAACTGTTGATAATAGAGTCACCTATGAACTAGTATATCTGGCTTCAAAAAACTGGGTAGAGGAAAAAGGAATTGGGGAGTTAAATACTGAAAACTTTTGACAATATGTCAACATTAGACAGTTTTGTTACTTTTTAACTGAAAACCTTCTATTTGAAACAACCATGTAGGTAGCCTGCTAGTAACAATTACCACCTGGTTTTCAGAGCTACCACTCTGTAAACCATTAACAGGTCATTTTGTAGGGTAGGCCTACCTGTTGCTGTAATTCATCTTCTGTTGGAGGTTTAGTTTCTGGCGTGGGTGTGTGGGTAGGGCTGTGACTTCTGATATCATTTTGTAAACCGTAGACAGACTATATGAAAATAAAAAAGAAATATGTTAGGACAAAACAGCATGTGTGGTCGCAGATTTTCTAAAAGGTAATTTTGTGTCGTATAATCCAGTAGGGTCACTTTGCTACAGAGTTGATTAAGCTTCTTATCAAAATTCAAAAGGCACTGGTATCATAAATATTGGATGGATGTAAAATATAAGCATAGATCTGAAAAAAAAAGGTGGTGAGATGATTACCTTCGACAGATAGATAATTGACTACAGGGAGGGAACATGGAAAGTGTGATGATGAAATCTGGGGATGAACTGAGAGAACTTTTTCTCTGATGAGGATAAAGGGTGAAGACACATAAAAACGATAAGAGTCCCACCCACAAAATGAAAGTTACCAGGTAGGCTTCACACAGAGACTAATTAAATCTGCCAGTTGAATGGATTGCTCCAGTTCCAAGCCAAATATGAGCTCAAGTAGCAATGGTGATCATTCTAACCAGTGTCACCCCCAATAAATTCAACAAAATGGACAAAAAGGACAAATCCCCCTCTGGCTTGGTGTGGAACAACACTGGGATGATTCTAGCAAATTCAACCCTTTTGACTGGGAGAAGCACCTTCTCTTGCTGTTAAAACCAAGGGCATGCATGCCATACTGCAGCTTTTTTGAGAACTTCCATTTTCCTCTGATAATTTTAGTGCCATAGGACCCCACAGTCCAGTTCCAGCCAGTTCCAGCATTACAGAGTCGCAGGAAATGTAACCAAGACAAATACCACCCAGGAATTCCATGTCTTTGCGTATTTTACCTTGCCATGCCTCATGTTTTCCATCTAAACGAAGAGTGACAAAGTCATGGGGATGGAACATACAGCGTAGGGAATAGAGTCAATAATACTGTAGTAATCTGAAGGGTGTCAGCTGGGTACTGGAGATATGGGGGGGGGGGTGAGGAAACACTTTGGAGAGTCTATGATTGTCTAACCACTATGCTGCAGGCCTGAAATGAATGCCAAATAATATTGAATATAAACTGTCATTGGGGGAAAAAAAAAAAAAGAATGATGCCTAGTGAGGCACTGGTAAAAGTATCAGCATTAAGTATGGTGTTAAAAAGAGTATAAACGATGGCTCGGTTATCTTTAAGTTCTAAGTCATTAATCCATCCCTTTTATCTTCCGAATCAGAGCGTATCTCAGTTGGTATCTGTTGGGGCCACCTGATCCCAAAGTAAGATATGATAAAGGCTAGCTCTTCAGCATTCAGAAAGTAGGGAGAGGCTCAACGCGCATTTTGGAGCGCTGATGGTATTTGGAATCCTGTTCCATAAAGGGAGTCCCTGTCAACAACAGAGAGGGAGGACACCCAGAGATCTGCTTTGGTCTCCAGCTCCTGCCTCCATCTCTCAGCCAGTTGCTGGGGACAAGAGCTTGGGAGCGCTCTGTTTTAATGGTTCTTGTGGTGATTCACCTGTGGTATCATGTCCTAACGTCAAGGGCAACTCCGCCTTAAAGAAACAGTCCTTCAACTACCTTGGGGCCTTTGAAGCTGATGCATATGGTGCTAGGGCTGGAAGAAAAAAACAACAAACAATAAGACTACCAAAACCAAAATGGCTTGTGCCCTACTTCAAGGACACATGTCTTGGAAAATGCTGTGGCTACAGAAGGAAAACGCCACAGGAAAGAAGGTCCTGAACTTTATCCTTGGACATGTCATCAGAGGGATTGTTCCAGGCCAGAAATTCTTACGTGCATCAAATGGTTTTTTAACAGAACGAGTAAAAATGTCTCCTGTGTGCGTGCTACTTAAAAATAAACAAGCAAAACGTAGGTACTATTGCTCCGTGTTTTCAAAAGGTTACTTAAAATGTTAAATTCTGGAGAGCTTTCTCTGAGCAGGTGTTCTCTCACATACAGACACCATGCAGTCACTATCTTATGGCTGTCACAAAATTCTGGCCTTAAAAGGAGGTCCTCATATAGAATCTATAGTTAAGAATGGGGTGGGGCAGTGGAGAACAATGGGGGCGGACGGGGACAACTGTAACAGAACAACAATAAAGAACTATAAAATAAAATAAATCTTTATGTTGTCCCTCCCTCACTCAGAGTTTTTTTCTACAAGTGCCCCTCTCCCATGTGCAGGACTTTTTCTCAGACATTCCCCTGGACTCTAAAAAAGGTGCCTGTCATCACTGACGATTCTTTCTATGATGGGGAGAAGGGTCCCCAGCATCCTGTCCCCTTTCTTGGCACAGACCCCTGCATGCCTCAGGATGGGGCTATTTCCCCAGGGGAGAGGGACTGGCAGAGACCAGGGGGTGAAAGTCAAGATTTCCTTCCAGCCGAGCAATGCGAGTGTGCCAGCCGCGGAGATCAGTGCAGTGACGTCCCCTGGGCTCATTGCTGAGATCAACACAGCAAACGGTGACGTTACCTTCCGTGTCTTGTGTGGGTTCCTCATTCGGGATGACTTCTTAATGTCCACCTCGGTGGTATTTACACATCCGGGCTGGGAATGGAAGGCAAAAGGAGAGACAAGGTGAATGCCAAGTTTTGGATCCGTGCACTGGTGCCTGGCCCTCCAGACGCGGCGGGAATGCTGGGAGGACAGTCACTGACACGTCTCTCCCGGTGGCCACAGCCGCTTTCTACCAGCAGTGGCCGGTCACGAAATAGGTCACCCTCTTTTACTCCTTGCATGGCCTTCAGTGACCATTGTCAGTGAGCCCCAGAGAAACAGGTTCTGCATGGGCTTTGCATGCGTGTGTATATTAGCTGCAAACCGCACACACTGAGAACAAGGGTGTCCAGAGACCAAACGGGGCGACAGCCCAGCTCATCCCTGCACGCAGCCGCGTCAGGGCACCCTCTCCATCTGAAGAGACACCGTGACCACAAGGTCGTTTGCTCCCCAAGTTGGAAAACTGTCATCAGCTGGGTCAGCTCAAATCTCAGAGTTAGTTTTTGCTTTTTTTTTTTTTTTTAAACAATGACTCACGAAATAGGAATATTTGTTTCCCGTCGACAGACTGTTCACAGGAGGCTGTGGTTAAAACGAGGAAGATGAAGAAAGAAATCGGTGAATATGCTATGCTTCTGCTCAGAAATCCCCAACTTCTCTAGTTCCTTTTAAATGGGGTGGGGGTGTTGTGGGACCAGGACCAGTGGGGACAGCCTTGTCACGGGTCTCTGACAACCTCAGGAGTATTGTGTTGCTGGATTTGTGGTTTTGTTGGAGGAGGAGAGGGGAGGGGGAATAGGAAAACAGAGGGAGGACAAAGAGGAGAGGAAGGTAAGACAGGGAGGGAGAGGAGGCAGGGCGGGAGACTGAATCCGGAAACAAAGAAGAAAGGAGAGGGAGGGATCGTGTACCTAAAAAGGTCCTTAGTACCTTCAGAAGTGACTGAAAGTGAGCAGAAGCAGCACAATCGATTGTGTTTCCTTTACTTCCCAGTGTGTGCACAGGACATAGGGGTCCCTGGTACTCGTCAAAAGTGTGTGTCTATGTCCAGTCTCTCTGTTTCCCCCTACAGACTGCAAGCTCACTGCATCATCAGGTACTCATGGAAGTGACCCCAGAGAAACTGTGCCAAGACTTCCAGGGAGCTGTGTTGGTGCTGGGGGGTGGGGGCGGAAGAGCAAAAAGGCAGCACTGGTGTGACTCAAAACGTAGGCTGTTCTCCACCATTACGGAGGAGCAAGGTCATTGCCCCTTGCACAGCCATTAAGACAAAACCGCCCCACACTATCGTAGGGAATGAAGACATGCATGAGAAAAGCCTATTTGTCTTGCTGTGTTTTCTATATAAATTACACGCGAAAATATATGCACCACACACACGTGCACTGCGCCGAAGCATGAAATGCGTCGTAAATCTGGTTTGCATACCTAGTTAAGAACAGAAATATCAATAGCAGGTCCAGCATGGCAGCGTGGGGGGAAGGAAGAGCACCCCCTGGACTGGGACATGCTGGCTGAACGGCACTGAGCAGTTTACTTAAATTCTCCCAGCAGCAGATGGATCGATATCTGCTGTTCTGGTTTAATTTTTCTGTGGGGGGTCTAGCATCCGTACTTTGTCAAAGACCTCCAGTGATTTTAATAACCAGCCAGGGTTCGCAACCATTGATGTGGATGGAGCAGAGATAACGTGTTGAAAATATTAAAGCAACTGTGTTTTCATTTCCTATTCAGTTTCCATTTCCCTGCTGCCTGCCCCCTAAGTCTGGGCCCATCAGGAGGCGGGGGAGGGGTACTGACATTCTTTAAGTTCCTATCAATATATCTAGAGCAAGCCGGACAAGATAGATGGTAGGAATGTTTTTCTATAGGCTAAGGGGTGGGAATAATGAGAATATGACCTACAGAAAAGGGAAGGCATGTCCTTCCATGTTCTGAAGAAAAGGAGAAATAAAGGTAAGATGTACAGCAACAGGTATCCCATTTTTCTCCTCTGAGGAAGAAACCCCAAGGTGTGTAGAAGGAGTGACAGAAATGTCACATGATTTACAGAGCACACACCCTGAGACCTATCCTTTCAATGAGATTCTGAAGCAAACAGGCCAATTACAGATAATACACAAAGTGAATTGTCTTTATACATCTGAGGATCATGCACTAATTAAATTGGAAAGCTCCCTCTCTAATGAGCTATAATTCTAAATCAATCTTACTTCATACCAGGTGGGTACATGGATAAATGGCCCCAGAAATGATGTCAACCATTGGAAGGCACGAAACAGAAATTTGTTCCCCTCTTAGATAATGTATCTGAGAGCAGCCCCAGAGAAAATTAGAATTTTCAACCTCAAAGTTCAAGATTATGGCCATTTAATACATGAGCCACTAGCAGAGATCTACAACTTCTATTTGAACCATGTACTAACATCCTGAATGACAGAATTAATAAGAAAGCATTGATTCTAAAAGTAAACGTTACCGGAGACTGAAATCTGAGAAATGTTCCATGACTCTGCTCCCACCCCAGGATAGTAAAATCTGCTAGTTCAGAATTTGCTGCTAATGGTGTTAAAATAATAAGCTGCACCTGGGAGGCATGTGTCAGTGGCCATTGTCCTTATACTTTGAAGAGCCCCTTGGGACAGCTAGTGGTTAAACAGGTCACCGATCTATAACTTAAATGGGGAATTCCTACAGATGAAGAAGTTTAGGTGCTCAAGGCTGTCTACTACATTTCTGAATGATTAAGGTCATGACCTAGTTTTGATAACTTACGAAATAACTGCTTTCAGAATTTGGCACAGTGGTGAATGAAATATGATAAAACTTTTTAAAATATTTTTATTTATTCAAGAAATATTTATTTCTGTATTTGGACTGTCAGACTGTGTGGTAAATGGTGAGATACAAGCACACAGCACAGGGCATTACATTAATCTGTTCTCATGTGCATTCTGTTGGCTCTCACCAACACGGCAGGTCAATTAAAAAATTTTTATTTATTATTTTTAGAGAGAGGGGAAGGGAAAGTGGGAGAGAGACATCAATGTATGGTTGCCTTTCACCTGCCTCCAGCTACAGACCTGGCTGGAGACCTGGCTTGCAACCTGGTTATGTGCCCTGGCTGGGAATTGAACCAGTGACCTTTGGGTTCGCAGGCCGGCACCTTATCCACTGTGCCACCAGCCAGGACCCTCAATTTTTTCTTAAAGATTCTATTCATTATTTTTAAAAAGAAGGGCAGGGAGGGAGGAAGAAAGGGAGAGAAGCATCAATATATGGTTGCCTTTCACCTGCCTCCAGCTACAGATATGGCTGGAGACCTGGCTTGCAACCTGGTTATGTTCCCTGACTAGGAATCGAACCAGCAACCCTTGGGTTCAAAGGCTGGAGCTAACCACTGAGCTACCAGCCAGGACATGGTGAATCTTTTTTAAAATTTTGTTTTCAAGCACTTTTGATGTCAGTAAGATCATATCGTTATTTTAATAGGCAGTTACCTTTGTGAAGCATACATACTAAGTACCACTAGCTGGCACCAGACCCACATGAAATGCTCTGTGTAAGCTGATTTTCTGCATTGCTAAATGTATCTTTCCAATAAGATATAAATAACATTCCCATAACCAAATAGGCACTTAGTAAGATGTTCAAATATGTACTATTTGCCAGATATAATATTAAGTAGAGTATTGGATTTAAGGAATCAAGTGGCATTTACATTGACCTTGAAAAGAATCATGTTATTTCTAGTGATTTGAAAGTGAATTTACTTTCAACAGAATTAAGCTGCACTGTAATATTACTATAATACTATTTATTAAAAACTAGAATTTAATGGCTTGGAATCCATTCCTGAAGGAGCAAAAAAGGTGCATATTATTGAGAAATATTACTGTTACAGTGTTCATGTAATTGCCTTCATGAGTTGCAAAACAAATGCTGGAATTTTTATTTCGTTATTGCTGTTCTATATAAAGGAATTTAAATACCACTTAATTCCTCTTGTGACCTAATGCATTTTTATTTTTGTCGCAGACAGCACATATACTCAGGGTAACCAGGTAACAAGGAATCTTCGGTGAAGAGCAGTACTGGAAACAACTCTCTTTAAAAATCAATCACTGAAGCTGATATGTAGTTGAGCAAAATAATGTCCTAAATGACAACTGAATGGAGATTTAATAATGAGGTGGCAAAACAGAGCCAATAGTAAGATACCTGTGTGGTCCTGGAAATATTTTTAAAAGACAAGATTCTGGAAAATTAAGGTTTTGAGTATACATAATTATTGGTTCAGTACAATTACATTATTGAAAAATATTTTTCCTTTGGAACACAGTTCACGTTTTAAAATTTTACCTTGCGCCCTGGCTGGTGTGGCTCAGTGGATTGAGCGCCAGCCTGCGAACTGTAAGGTCGCTGGTTCGATTCCCTATCAGGGCACATGTCTGGGGTGTGGGCCAGGTCCCCATTTGCAGGAACGGGCGGGGATTGGTCAGGGGGGATGGGAGAGGCAACCATATATTGATGTTTCCTTCCCTCTCTTTCTCCCTCCCTTATTCTCTCTCTGAAAATAAACACATTTAAAAAAATTTCACTTTGCAATGAATTTTAAGTTTAAATGACTCCTTGCCCTTATGCAAAGTGATCATAGATTTTAAAGTGTTCAGTCTTAGGACTTTGTTAAAAAGATCCTGTTCAAGCCTTCTGCTCTTGGGCACTTGCTGATTGATTTAGCCTCCTGAGTCTTTCAAGCCTGGGTCGGACCCACCCACTCACTAAAAGCTACACACAAACTGATGGAGGTCGCTTGAGGTAACTGCCCTGAAGTTCCTTCCGTCTACCCTCCCCTATACTATTTACTCATTTGATTCCCACTTAGTCTTATTTGCTGGCCACGCATTCTGGATTATGTAATCCTGCTTTGCCTTGTGCTGTGAATGAGTCAGGAATCTCAAAGCTGGGAGGGAAGGCTCAGGTCGCAGAGGGGCAGGAAAAGTACCACCACAGCCTGGAGCTGTGGGAAGGGATTAGTCAGAAACTGGAAACCGTGGTCAGGACTTTGGTTTTATTTTAAACATCAGTGAAAGTCACTCAGGTGGGGTGGGGGGATTGTAAATAGGAAAGTGACTTGGTATGATGTGTATTTTCAAAAACTTACTCTGCCCTTCCCAAAAAAATAAGTTAAAATGGATCACAGAACTAAATGTAAAATGCTGTAATATAACATTCTTAGAAAATAACATGGAAGAAAATCTAGGCGACCTTTCGGTTTGGTGATGACTTTTTAGATAGTCCTGGTTAATGGCAAACACAGAATTTGAGGATTCTTGGTTCATGGGTTTACTCTCCATGATACGACTTAAAATTTTTGACTTTGACTCTTATTAAGGTGTTGGTTGAATGTGGGAACAAAGGAAAGAAACCTATACCAGCTCTCTGATCCCAATGAAGATTTCTCCCGTGAAAAAATTCAGAGCCAAAAAGTAGGACACTTGATCAGTTACTAAATTGGTGAAATGAGGAAGCCTGGGAGAGGAACCAACGTAACCAAAGACAGGAACCAAAGTTAGCGTTTACTGAATTCTCCAACTGGAATGCAGCTCCTTACACGGCCCCTATCAAGAGTCATGCCTCAGAAAATGTCCAACATAAATGTCTCTACAATCGTCTGTCCCATCCTTTTGCATCATCATTGGCAACGCGACAAATACTGCTGAACGTTGGACATTAAGATCTGGTGACCAATTACCAAAAGCCTGGTAGAGAAGCCTCCTGTTCCCCAAAGTCTCTGCCCCACTTACCCAAATTCTTCTGCCGCTCTGGTTGGAATCAGACCACTTCTATTCAACATCTAGGAACTGTCTTTTCATCCTTCCATGGCTAGCAGTTGTCACGCAGGTACAAGTACAAACAGACTGTCACCTGTCACAGTTCTCCACAAGCTACCAAGAGGACCTGAATGAGTCAGTGGGCCTAGAGCTTCTTTGTGATCGCTGACATCATTCATGTTCCACACTCACCTTTAACATAAACTATGCTCAGCAAGAATGGCTTTGTGTTAAAAAGTAATCACTTGGTGGAGGCTGAGTTGTCATACTTACCTTGAATAAAATCTGAGATCTTTGAGGGAGAGACACAGGCCTGAGGGAGAGTATACGAACACTTCTTTTCTATTCCACCTGGCCTGCCATTCACAGGAGTGAGTGATCCCTTTACCTTTCTATGATTTTTTTTCCCTTGCAAAGCCTGGTTGTAACTTGAAGACATGCAATGATTTTTCATTGGGAGAGGAAAAGACCATTTTTAGATTTCACACACACATACTCCAACTTGCCCCACACCGGGTAGTCCTGGAACAGCACTTTCATAGCCATCAGTGGAATAGTACTTGAATCGCATGATCTTGGTGTTGGTCCGAAATCTTAATCTCAAGCGTGAGCAGGTGAGGAACAACATAGAGTTTGGGGGTTCCTGGCCCCCGGGCTGAGTTACCAGCAAATGCCTTGAATTTTTCTGACTTTAACTCTTAAGGTGTTTATTGAATATGGGAATAAGGGAAAGAAACCAAGACCAGCTCCTTAATAGCAATGAGAATTTCCTCAGTGTAAAAGTTTAGGAAAGGATCAGTTTCAATTTTGTCGATTATTACTATTGTTTGAACACTGGTAACTCGATGGTATGTTGTAAGAGTGAACAGAACCAAATGAAATTCCTAATAACCCAAATGACTCACAATAACTTCAAAAGGCTCATAATAATCATTACAATGGCTAGCTATGGGACAGCTGAATATGACAAGTTCATGAAAATTATTAAATGTTGGAATTAGCTTTGAGTTACAGTAGCAGCCCTGACTTCGACAATTAGAATTACATACAGAAGGGGCCTAAGTCATGTTCGCAAATGGAAAAGAGACTTAACCTCCTTTATAGGCCAGACACACAGGGAAAGGCTGCTGGTAACACACACCTTAGTTTAGCAAGACCTCTACGAAAAAGAAGCTGCATTTCAAAGACGCACTCTGTTGCATTCAGCTTGATTTTCAAAAGCAGAAAAGAATGAGTACTTGGTTAATCTAGTGGTGTCAGAAAAGAGGGTTCCCATAACATTATTTTCTAGATTGTGTATTTTGCACTGAGAACCAAAATTACATTCCCTGTTTGGGAAAACATTCCTGCCTTCTCCCACAATCATTTCCAAAGCCAGGCAAACTTTTCGTGTGGATTCAAGGTCATTGTCGGAAACTACATGTATCTTTGCCTCCCTGAAGACAGACAGTGATGTCCATGAGGCTGGAGGCTCTAAACTCTTGTTTTTCTGAGCTTTTATGTTATTTTATGTCTTTAGACTGCCTGTGCCTTCTTCCTAGCGGCTGTCACTTGCTGCTGCTCTCAGTGTCCTTGTTTCTAGCACTACCCCGCCATCCTTTAATGTGTCACTTGGGTTCTGACGGTGGTCAGGAAGCCAGGCAAATACCACTTTAACACAGGGTCTCACATTTTAGTAAATGGACCAACCAAAGCACAAGAGTCACAGTGTGGAACTTTTGACACTGACTTTAGTCTTCCAGAGCTTACTTCTTGGCGGAGTTTTCGATAGAATGAGGTTTTTGGCTATGTGAGGTAGGAAGAATAAAAACTGTGACAAATGACATGTAGGCAAGTTCTCGTGATATCTTTTGGAGAACTTATCAGGACCAGGACATGAATATTATCCTAGCTAATTAAGTGGAACAGAGTAGATGAAATCAGGCTATACACTAGTATATCCTAGTTTCAAGTTCTTACTTCTCAAAGGGTTAACTGCCAACTTTTGAAAATATTTAATGACCCCATGTCTTGATGTTGGAGTCTCTAATAATGAAATGTAAATTGTTTAGGAAAATCCAGTTTTTGACAGTGTGGAGGAACATAACAATTGCTCAGAGGGAAAAGCAGAGCGGGGAAGAAATTTTCTAGAACTTTCTGGGTTTAAGAAATTTGTTTCATTCCTGCTAATTTAGATGGTTTGAAATATAAATTAGTTTCTCAAGAAAACCTTCATTTGTAGCAGCTAGAAGAACACAGCGTTTCTTTTCTTTTTGTAAAATAGAATTTGTGTATCTAGAGAAAAGCCAATGAACAGGAAAAAATCCAAAATAATAACTGCTCCCTAGGAACCTTTGCTTGGTCCTGTGAGATTATTGGCAGAATGAGCCCAGATGCTTCAACTGTTAACATTTGTCATCATTTACTCTCTTTCTCTACAGTTAAAAGCTTACCTATGGATCCTTTCTATGGGCAAATTGAACTTGACTTCAGCTCTGGCAGGAGGGGTCAAGGCCCTGCCCCCACCCTCCCCTACCCCCCTCACAGCTCAGCAGAGCTGGAAATGGTTCTTTCCTCCTCACACCGACCCAGACTCCTGCAGAAGCTGGAGGGTCCCATTAGTACTTGAGATGCATTCTTCTCTGCCACCTCCCTGAGAGTTGGCTATTGGCCTCAGGGCCTCACTCCCAGCACCACCCAACCACATCCTCACTATATCAGAAAAAAAAAAGAAACAAAAAAACAACAGAACAGACATCTGAGTGCATCATTTTTAAAAAGCTGCCAACCCACAGGCTATAGAAGTACCCACTTGATAACGGGGAAAGCAGATTCGTTCTCAGTCTACGCCTGGCTTACACAAATAGCATCCGAGATTACATAATAATAGGGCACCGTATCTCCAAATCTATTCCAGGATGAAGAGAACAGGCCAAGGATAAAAGAGGTAGCCAGGGAAAGAGAACAATTTCACTGCCTGAGGCTCATGAGAACCACGTTACCAAAATATTTTCCATCGGGAGGAGATCAGAATGACAGGCAGAAACGCTGCTCCTTTTTTTTTTTTTACCCCCCCCCCCCCCCCCACGGCACAAAAGGAAGACTTAAATGTGGATGAACACGTTTTGGATTTTCTAGAACAGTTCAGAAAATCAGTAACCGGATCTGGACTGTTGACAGAGAAGGCAGAGCTGTAACACGGGCTGATCTGTCTGCTGCGGACACAGACCTGGGTCATTCCTACCGACTTCAACGCAGTTTCCTTCTCATGGACACCACAAAGCTGGCAGTCTCAAAACTGACAAGAGGAGTATCGCTGAGACCTTGCAAGGGAGGTATTAAGAAATATATTAAAGGTTACAATAGCCAAGTGCTGGAAACAGCCTAAGTGCCCATCAGTGGATGATTGGATCAAAAAACTGTGGTACATTTACACAATGGAATATTATACAGCAGAAAGAAAGAAGGAACTTGTACCCTTTGCAACAACGTGGATGGAACTGGAGAGTATTATGCTTAGTGAAATAAGCCAGTCAGTGAAGGACAAATACCATATGATCTCACCCATTACGGGACAATAATGAGCAAAACTAACAACAAGCAAAACAGAACCAAGTATATGAATACAAGGAATAGGCATTCAGTGGTCAGGGGGAAAGGGGTTGGGGGGAGAGGGGAGGCAGAGGCAAGAAAGGGGAGCAGCTTAGACAAGAACCTAGTATGGGGGAACCATGGACATGGACAACAGGTGGGATTGACTTTGGGGGGAATGGGTGGGTAGGGAGGGGGACGGAGGGGAGCAAAAAGGGGATGGATGTAATACAACAACAACAAAATTTAAAAACAAAAAAGAAAGAAAAAAAAGAAATATATTAAAGGTCTGCTACTATTTGATTTTGATATCTGTGACTGAGGGGACATAATGGTTTGGGAGGGCCTGTGAGAGCAGCTAGGGCTCATGGGAGGGGCACCGGCGCCCCATGCTGTCATGAGGCCCCAGCAGGAAGGACTCTGCATCCACCTCAGAATGCCAGGGTTACGGCACCCCCACCCCCCAAAAAAAATATCCCCCACCTCTATCTCCATTTGGTTCAGTATATGTACATTATCATAAGTGGACTGGAATCCTTTCCTTTTCCTCAATAAATCCTTTTTGGGGACTGAATGCTTAGTTGATTTTATTTTTCTGGTCAACCAGTTCCAAATAAGCACGTAGCATCATGCATGCACATTATAGATGCAGTAAAAAAGCACAGGCACCCTCCCTCCCACCTTTAGAGAACTATAGCTGCTGATTCAACCAGAATCCTGGTTTCACTCTTGGTGCACTAACTCAACATGTGCCACATGGGGGCTCCTTCCCAGCGGCCTAGCAAGGCTGATGGTAGATGCCTCCCAGAGATGCTGTGACAATGGACAGACCTTGCCGTCTGCTAACCTTATACATTAAGCAGATGTGCCAGGCACTGTGGACCACCTAATGAAACGTTCAACTCACTGAGGGGATGCAGATAAGCCACCCCAGAATATACCACCCTTGACCTGCGGGTTATTCAGGAAGGGCTTTGTACTTCCCTCTTAACTTCCGAAAAAGCTTAGATCAGGACTACCTACGTACCAGGAAGGAACTGATTACCAAAGGTAATGCTTTTTACGTACCAAAGACTTACATGCATGCCATCACAAGTATTTGTCTACCAAACCTGTGTTTTTCTTTGCTTTCTGTAAATTCCTCAGATCCCTTATCTGTTTTCCTTTGCTCAGAACAGTATTCAAATGGAGGAAAAATGAATCAATTGTAATACAACAATAAATACATTTTTTTCAATGAAAAAAAAAAAAAAAAAACTGGCTAGTTTGGCTCAGTGGCTAGGTGCCAGCCTGCAAACCCAAAGGCCGCTGGTTCGATTCCCAGCCAGGGCACATAACCAGGTTGCAAACCAGGTCTCCAGCCTGGTCCCTAGCTGGAGGTAGGTGAAAGGCAACCGTACATTGATGCTTCTCTCCCTTTCTTCCTCCCTCCCTGCCCTTCTCTCTGAAAATAATAAATAAAAACTTATAAAAATAAAAGAATGGTATTCAAGCTCCAATTACCTGACTTCCCAAGAGTCTCATATTTTTATGAGGTTCCCATATGTACAGCATTTTTTTCTGTCAACCTCTTTATATCAATTTAATTATTATACCAGTCAAATACTCTAGAGGCGAAGAAGGGAAAACTTCTGCCTATGAATTATTTCACCAATTCAAAAAATTTTTTTAAAGATTTTATTCATTATTTTCAGAGAGAGGGGAAGGGAGAGAGGAAGAAAAGGAGAGAAGCATCAATGTATGGTTGCCTTTCACCTGCCTCCAGCTGGGGACCTGGCTGGAGACCTGGCTTGCAACGTGGTTATGTACCCTGACTGGGAATCGTACCAGCAACCCTTTCAAAATTTTTTTAAAAAGTTGGTATGCACAAATCTGGCCCTGATGCAATAAAATATCCTGATGTGCATTATTAATTGACAAAGAGAGATTGCATACTGTTTAATGGAGAGAGCATGGAGTTTGCGGAACAAATGCTAGGTTTTAGTTCAAAGTAAAGATAAGAATTTGACTCTTATCTGTATGACAGTCAACAAAACTCAACTCCTCTGGGCCTTGCTTTCTCCTGTTTATAACTTAAGGACACCCATCACACACCCTACAAGGCCTGTGTAAAGAATAAGTGATCTGCTGAATGTAAAAAGCTTCTGTTACTAGAAACTGCAGTAGAGGTGCTAATCAATGCTCTTATTGTCACCGATATTAATCCACATGTATTGTTGGTCTCTTCGTTTTACAGAAAGGACTACACGACCTGCATTTCAAGTGTTTCCGTTGAAACACTTGTCTATCTGATCAGGCACACAGCTTGAACAGCCAGGTACCTGGAGGGTGGGGACAATGCCAGAAATTAAGAAGCTGTGATCGCTGACAAACCTCTCTTGGCTCAGATCTGTTCACCAATGCTTGACGGGTACAAATGTCACAGCCCTGTGACCGGGAAACCTGTGTGTTTTTGTTTATTTTTATTATATTCTTTTCCATTACCATTTGTTCCCCGTATACACCCTACAATCAGCACACTGTTGTCTAAGTCCCTTTTTGTTTTTGCTCAATCTTTCCAACCACTGACCCTCCCCCTGAGAGCTGTCAGCCTGCTTGCTTATCTGTGGGTCTGTCTCTAATTTGCTTGCTAGTTCAGCGTGTTTATTAGCTTCCACTTATAAGTGAAATCATATGGTATTTGTCTTTCTTTGATAGGCTTATCTCAGCATGATGTTCTCCAGGTCCAGCCATACTGTCGCAAAGGGTAAAATTTTCTTCTATTTTTACAGCAGAGTAGTATTCCATGGTGCGTGTAAGTGTCCCATAGTTGTTTTATCCACTCATCGACTGATGGACAAGGGGCTGCTTCTGTATCTTGGCTGTTGTAAATAATGAACATAGGGGCACTTCTGTTCTTTTGGATGAGTGTTTTGGGTTCTTCGGAACAAGTGAGAGCAAAATTCAACTTGATATATACATGGATAGATACACGCCCAGTATCTTCCAAATGTAGTAGGCTTTTGAAAATGAAAGTTTCAACTAAGGCATATTTTAGGCAAAGTGGTAGAACATTTTAAATAGAAATTCAAGAATCAGGTAATTCCTAACCCTCTTCATCATCCAGGAAAAACCTTCGGTCAAAGTTACACCTAAGGGTGGAACATTAAACTTTTCTTCATAAGAACACGGATAAGTCAAGAACATCTGCTCTCACCAGTTCTATCAACACGGCACAGGGAGTACAAAATGGTGCAGTTGATGACCCTAAACTCCTTCTAACTTTGGGGCTGTGGGCAGAATGCATCCAGCAGGAGTCAGAGATCAGGAGGGGTTGTGGGAGAGAGGTTTTCCAAGAGCCCTGCCTCATCTCTGGCCACACCAGGAACGAAGAGCTTTAAGGGAGTTCCCGAGGGTTCCACACATGCCTCCTACAGCATGAGGGACCTCGGAGGTCAGAGGGAGCACGGTATTCAGACAAGAGACTGCTAAACTGCTCTGTGGCGGTGAAATGGAGGCTTAAAGTGTGGAAAGTGAGTGAACTCCTAGGGTCACTGGGATAGAGAACAGGGGCTGTTAGAGGCAGGCTATCATCCAGATGAGAGACAGGGTGGGTCTCCTCGGGCTCCTGTCCAGGAGGGCTTCCTGGAAGCGGGGAGAAAGAGCAAAGAAAAGCAGCAGGTGCTGCTGAATCCCTAGGGGCTGATGAAGAACGAGCCAAGTTAGAGGGCCATTCTCCCTAATTGAAGTCAGATGCCAGCAGTGAATCCCCAGAGGCAGGGCTGGGGTCAGGAAAGGGCCTCTCAACCCACAGGATCAAAGTACCTTCACCCACAGGCCAGGCCCAGTGGGTACCAACAACTCAATGGTCAGAGCAGGCAGGTCAGCTAAAAAGGCTCCCAACTTGTCTGGCTCCTTCTTCTCCATCAGACACCCTGGTGTCAGAAACCATGGTGAAAGAGCTGGGAATCAGGGGCAAAAATACTAGATTGGAAAAAAGCAGAAGAAATTAGTAATTGCCTCCTTGCTCCTCTGTAGAACCAGGGGAGAAAAAGAAGCCTCGGTTTTAAGTTAGGTTTACAGTTGGAGAATGTCTTGGAACTGCACATTAAGTCAATACTATGTTTGGGACTTGCTGTAACTTTACAGCGCATCGCTGAGGGGGGACCAGAGAAGTCATAGCCCAGGCAAGTTTTTGAACCATACAGGTTCAGGTAACCGGCAGCATGGAGTGGACTTAAAGTGGGGAATGGAAGTCTAAAATCAAGTTACTTGACGATCGCTGGCATATACTATACCATTTGCATTCAGCATGTTTAAGTCGCATGCTCCCTACCTTTGATAGCTTTTCATACTTCAGAAAAAGATCTCTGTTTCCTTAAATCTCTCCCCTCACCCACCCACCCCGCTCAGGATAATGGTAACTAACTGACTACTCAAGGTATTCCTGTACTGCCCAGAGCACTGTGTTCGTCACTGTATTATAGACCTTACCGTGGTATCAGTTAGATATTATCCAGTTAAGGCTCCACCCACTCACCCCTGAACTAGAGATTTTCAATCATAGGAATAGTGGTTGGCTCATTTCGAGTCCTTAGCCCTGAATGCAGCAAGCTTCCATCAATGCTGGTTTAAAGATATACTAGTTGAAGGAATCCATAATAGTACGCTTACTTTTTTTCACTTCTTTCATGCCAAAAAGTCTCTTTTTACTGTATGTTTAGAAAAATAGTTTCCACAGAGCCCATGACATCTTATGAAGTACTTGTTTGTTTCAGGTGCACACTCAATGTATGATCACGTCTCAAAAGAACACGTGGGCGGTTCACATTACAGTCGTATAACTAATCCTTAAGGCAAGGGATTGTGAAGTGTTCTAATTTTCTGAAGATGTACTTATTTTCACCCAAGAGAAACCACTGGCAGGTTTTCCCAGCACAAAGCTCATGGGGAGAGGAGCATTTCTATTAGGAAGTATTAGCTTGATCCTTCAGGAAGATAATAGAACATTTCTGCAAGTCCTTTTTATGGGACTCTGCTTTTTTACCATTCCTATTATATCAAAATGCACCCACATGTGACAAAGAAAACAGCTCACTGAATGAAACAAAACGAAACCAACAAATAGACTTCATTATATTCTATTTCAAGGTCATAAAGTGTTCAAAGACACACAATGAAAGAACGAGCAGATTTTCTGCAAGGACGGACCTGACGTTATGCTAATACAATTCATTTTTATCTGCTGGTATTACCGTATGACATTGTTGTATCCTTGTGGCCAGGGATTTTGTTGGGCTCACTACTCCTGTGATGTACCTCCTGTTTCATTTTAAAAATAGTTTTATCTAAGCTTTAAAAGATTTTATTTATTATTTTTTAGAGAGAGGGAAAAGGAGAGAGGCAGAGAGGAAGAGAGACATCAATGTATGGTTGCCTTTCACCTTATCCACTGTGCCACCAGCCAGGGCTTATTTATTCCTATAATGCTTATGTAAATATCTTCTCTAATACCTTATCTATATTTAAGAAAATGTAGAGATGAAAAAAACACAGCATCAGAATAGAAACCTATGAGATTCAACCTGTTTGTTTTTTTTTTTTTATGAACGCTCATGAACAGTGTTTAATTCCTTATACAGAGTTTTCTGGTATCACTGAAGGCCATTCATGATCTGTTACCCTAAGACACACGCTTTAACATTATTGTGTAAGAAAAACAGATAAGTTATTACATGTAAATCCAAGATACATCATTCAAAGTAAGAGCTGATTTGAGTCTGAACCATTTTAGATGCCCATGAACCTTGACATCCAAAGCAGGTTATTAATAACTTTTTAAAAAATTAGGGGAGAGCAGGCCTGCAAACTCGAAGGTGGCTGGTTCGATTCCCAGTCAGGGCACATAACCAGGTTGCAAGCCAGGTCTCCAGCCCGGTTCGTAGCTGGAGGCAGGTGAATGGTGACCACACATTGATGTCTCTCTCCCTCTCTGCCTCTCTCCCTTCCCCTCTCTCTAAAAATAATAAATAAAATCTTTAAAAATAATAATAAAAATAAAAACTTAGGGGAGAAACAGAGTTTTGACTTACACTTTTATTATAAATCCAGCAAAATGTAAATAGTAAGCCACGCCCAAGTGCTTGGTGGCACCCCTCTTTCCTTACGCATTTCCAAGTATCAAGCAACTCCAATACCAAGAGTGAGTAAACCCGTGATAGTATGGTGGCAAGAAAAATGCATTTTTAAATACATTAAACACTAGATCACTGAACTCTGGTCGCCTTACGCAGAAGTGGCCATCTTTCTTAAATGATGTACACAGGCTTTGGGGGAAATGACGGGGTCAGCACATTCCTCCCTCATTGTCCGACGCCTGCGACTATGACCTGGCGACCACACTGGGGCACATTTTCTTACCACAGGCCGGTGCACGTCCCAGAACGCTCTTTCTTGGCTATCAAGGATTTTCCTCTCAATCTTGTCTCTCTTCTTGTCCACCCTGTCAACATGGTCACAAAGGGGGAGGCATATGGTTAATTGTGGTGGCTCTCTCTGAGCAGAAGGCCACAGTTTGACACACTTTTCCAGCAGACTCACACCCACGCACTCACTTTGCCTGTGCTTCCGCTTGCATGAAGATGAACTCCCACTTCCGGGCAAACGCTCTCTGCAGCCTGGCCAGGCTCTCCTGAAAAACACAGCCCAGGTGAGGATATTCCATCGGCGTTTGTCAGGAAACCAAATAGAGAATGTATTATTTTTTTTTTATTGATTTATTGTTGCCGTATTACGTTTGTTTCCATGTTTCCCCCATGGCTCTCCCGGGTCCCACCCACCTCCCCGTCTTTCATGTTCTGTCTCCATCCTGTTGACCATGTCCATGTTCATTTATACTAGTTCCTTGATTAGCCTCTTTCCTTTCTTTCCCTGTTTCTTTCCACCCCTCTCTCCTCTGATCACTATTAGTCTGTTCCTTGTTTCCATGCCTTCCAGTTCTATTTTGCTTATTTGTTTTATTCATTAGTGTCCTGTATTAGGCGAGATCATATGGTATTGCCTTCTGTCACCAGGCTTATTTCACGAAGCATAATATAGAATTTCTTAAGTGGTACATGTCTTCTGGTCTGAATACACCATGCTCACCGAAGGCAGCTAATTCTTGCTTATCAGTCGTAGAGAAAAACAGGGAAGCCTATGACACATGTTCATTTTTATGAGTAAAATTGACTTCAAAGACTACAATGGAAAAATCCAAAATACTAACATTACCTTGCGTTAAAAAAGTGCCCAAGACTTTCTTGCACTCCCTTTGCTATTTCTAGTACTAATTCAATCGGTCTATCTTGTTCCTGACAGGAGTGTAAATCCGTGGCAGCCTATGGCTCATTTCTAGGCAGTGTTTCAAATTCAGTAAATCAATCACAGCATAGCAATGACCTGAACAGGTTACATCACTCGCTGACGGTGACCAAACTGAAAGTTTTGTGAAAACCATTTTCTCATTCTAAGTGCTCTGTAATTCCATTTGGTTATCTTCAGTATCCATAAATATATACCTAATGTTTTTATACCTAAGTCAATTTGTGCAAATAAAATATACTTCCCCCATCTACTCTGAGTTTGTGTATTGAGAATTTCATTGTCTGCAATGAGAATGAAAGCAAGCAAGCAAGTCAGAGGTTTATTAAGTCTTATGCTACGTGATCTCTTAACAGTCTGACCCTTAACCCCCACGAATGGAGGAAGTTGACCAAGTGCCCCGAAATGACCATGGGTCTCATTCTTGTTCATTTGATGACTTTCTTTGCTGGATCATCCTCAGTACTCACAGCTTCATAATCGGCCAGCTCCAGCCTTGCCTTGTTCTGCATTGTTCTCTTGCAGAGGTAAACGGCTGAAAGGGAAAAACATCCATCATTTCCTGCCTTGCTTATCAACACTGAGGCACTAAAAATAAAACATAGCATTACAAATGAAGGCATATTGGTCTTTGCCACTTTTCCCCCAAAGTTGTAATTTTCTTTATTTACCACTTTTAGACAAAAATAAATAATTTGAAACATTATCACTGACATTCAAACATAGTGGTTTTTTATAAGAAAATAAACAAGTTTAGAAGCCTGGTAACCATTTCTTTATTTTTATTTAATAGTTGTCACTATTTTAGTTTCCTCAGAATATAAGGGGTGAAAGATAAAGGCTTTTAAGTGAGATAATCAGATGACCTTAAATATCTAGATGCGCAAGTAATACCATTTTGTACAAAGGAATTACATGAAGAGGGAATCATTGTTGGCACACCCAGTTATTTCTGTAGTCTGCTGCCAACTGAAACAATCTATTAATGGAAACTGAACGCTTCTTGGCATCTTCTTTAGGTCATTTCCTAAGGGCCAAACATCAATCGTTTTGTCACTAGAAAAGAGTATAACATCTTACCTAACTATAATACAACCACCTATGAATCCATTTTCCCGAGCACTGAGTCTCTCTTGGCTGCCAGAGAAAGTCCATCTGGGTGGCAGATGTACGGAATGGATGACAGACGGAGAAAGGATGGTGACAACCGCATGGCCACCCAGCAGTTATTTCAGGAGTACCAGTGACTCACAATACTACCAAGACATTCCGAGCCCTCTGGTCCAGTTCCAATTACCAGGATATCTTTATCATTTTCCATAATAGATGATATTTGAGTTTCATGAAATTCAATATATGCTCTCTCTGTTTCAGATGCTGAATAAACCCACTGGATGAGGGCTATCAACATTTATTACTTTCTGTTAGGCTTGCTCTGGGGGATGCCTTGTAATTACCAGCTGCACCACACACTGCTTTTGATAATAAACTTCAGCCAGTGTCACCAAGGAAGTATCTTACATAGAAAACCTGAGACCACTGCAAACACTGATGCTATTTGCTCAATGTCCCTTCTAAGGTTTCCCGTAAGAAGGTCAAGGCAAAGGAGAGCCGACCATGCGTAGAATGAGGCAAACATCCTTGCCAACACTAAGAACCAAAGACAGGATTTTAGAACACATCTTTCTACAACCTACCATGGTAACCGTATTTTTCTACTAATGGTAGTCGTTTTCAAAGCACTGATTTCCACAATGACTAATTTTCCAGATTAGTAAACGCTAAACTTCAAAACCAGAAATGCCCTGATGGGTTAATATTCTACTCGCTGTAGTTTGTGCTCATTCTTGAAAACACGTTTGATGGTTGAGGCCGCTGAGATTGTAACAAATATCTAAAACGGGTTCAGCAGTCGGGAAGAGAGATTGTAGTGCCTGATCAATACTCCCCAGGGTGTCTCTGCATAAGGAAAAGGTGGAATCCAGTTAAACATCGAATTAAATAATTTCTGCTGTCCCGTAGAAATACCTTCAATCCAATTTCCAGTGCCAGCTGAGTGCTTCATCAGCTAGTTCTTATCTCTTGCACTAACCTCCCCCTGCTTTATTGATCTTGGGTCATTTAATACAATCCTTGTTCTCTTCCATGTAAGTTCCCTTTGAAAACTATATTTCTGAACTCATTAGACACCCTAACAAATAACAGCCAATGGAGGGTAATATTTTATTTATTTATTTTTCTAACATACCTTTTTAAAGTTTGTTTATTTATTACTTTTAGAGAGAAAGAAAGGGAGAGAGGCAGAAAGGGAGAGAGACATCAATGGATGGTTGCCTTTCACCTGCCTCGAAGGGTAATATTTTAGATGACTCTTCAGTAGGAAGTTAGGCATCTTTTACTACAGCCATCTATCCTGTAACACAATTTTCTTTAATTCCCTAGGAAAGAGGATGAAGGTGTGGAAAGGCTGCAGTGGGAATACAGTAGTTTTGTATGTATTTGTGGAATGAGTGAATGAATAAGTAAGTAGGATCTTTTCAGAAGGAGTTCTTTAGAAGTCAAATGAACTCAAGTGATTTCTATTAGTTTCTTTGGTAAAGAGGAAGAAGAGAAAAAGCTAGGCCACTCTAGAGTAGGAAACACTCTGGATACCCTTGAAAGTAGAGTTAACGTGGTCATGAACGCACGGGCTCACACTTCTCCAAGCTGGTTTTGACACAGTGCAGTATACTGATAGGGACAAATGACACCATTGCATTTCAGTAAAGAGTATCAATGTTGGGCAGGATGTGGATAAGGAAGAGGTCTAAGTAGGTGAAAGATGGTTTAATTTCAGGAAACTTCTCTTGTTATCAAAGGTGAACAAAACATGAAAGTAGTTAGGCATAGCCAGAACTATAGCCTAGGATAATCGTGTTTATAGCGGTCCCTAATTATTTAGGTGCCAAAGATGGTCTACATGGTGTTGTGTGTGGGCCTTAGCTCAGGTACCCTTGCTTTTATTTTCTGTATTATCAAAAATAGTAAGAATATCAGCTACAAAAAGCCACTCCTGGAGCTCTGGCCTTCAGGGTAAAGATGGCTTGGACAAGGTAGGAGGCAGACGGCATTTCCCACTTCCTCCAGACAGCTCAGGACTGAGGGGGCCACTGTAATCCCGCCCTTGACCTGCAGAGGGTGCCATTGTACCAATCACGCTTCTAGTTTGGCCTGCAAAAACTAAACACGGTTTTACAAAGGTTTTAATAATCGTAAAGGGAAGAGAGAGAGGGTCTATGTAGAGTAACTGCATCGAGCTTCAAAGTATCCTAGTTCCTGTAAAAGAACATAATCTCTGCTTTTAAGGGGAGAAAATAAAAGAAGAGGAAAAGGTGAAACAGGTGTATATGGATAATGGGTGCCTTTGTTAATTCAAATGTTCCCTGGGCGCCTGCCCCATGCCAAGGCTTCCTAAGACCCAGGGACACATCAATGAACCCACTGGACCACCACGGCTCTTAGCGTGCATTTTACTGGGCTAGAGTCTGACCAACACTGGACAATGTTATAAATGATGTAACAACGTCTGATATTTACGGAATGCATTACAATGTCCGACATTTATGCAAGGCTTTGCAGGAGCCAGAATTTATTTAAGCATTCCATATACGTGACCTTGTTTAAACTGCATGGCCACCCCAACCAGCAGGTGCTGTTGCTTCTCCCATTTTGCTGATGAGGTGGAATGAAATGAAGTCATTCTTCGTTGAGGCAAGAGTTCAAGTCAGGCCCTAAAGGTGGACCCTTAAAACCCACACTGTTCAGCAACTAGGCTGTGCTAGTGAGAGGCTGAGAGGTGGCGGAGGGGCAAAGGTGACTCCAGACGGTGGGATCTGACAAAGAGTCTCTCTGCAGAGGTAACTTTTGAGTTGAGACCTAGATTGAAAGAGCAGACCAGCTCCAGAAATGGCAGGGGGCAGAGTACAGCAAGGATGACTACCATGGCAGGAGCTCAGTGCAGGATGTTAAAGGAAAATGCTGGCAGCAAGAGGCCAGCAGAACTGCCACAGCCCGGAGAGCGGGGTGGGGTGAGGGTGGTCCCTAGTGTCATGGGAACTGCTGACGGCTGGGAGAAGTGTGGCATGGTGTGACTTACATTAAAAACATGGCTCAAGCTTGTATAAGGCAGAAGGACTGTAAAAGAGTGAGAGTGGGTAGCCTAAGTTTTCATGATAATCATACAATAGAAAACAACACAACATCGTTGCTATCTGTTTAAAAAAGATTTTATTTATTTCTAGAGAGAAGAGAAGGGAGGGAGAAAGAGAGGGAGAGAAACATTGATGTGTGGTTACCTCTCTTGCACCCCCACCTGGGGACTTGCCCCGCACCCCAGGCTTGTGCCCTGACTGGGAATCAAACCAACAACCCCTTGGTTCACAGGCCAGCACTCAATCCACTGAGCCACACCTGCCAGGGCCATGGATACTCTCTTACTGATGGTTGGACTACATTCCATTTTGTTCCAAAATAACCCACCTGGTTTCTGTTATTTAAATAGAGAGCAATCTGATATAACTCATGTGGTGATTTTGAACTTGAACACAGAACATCCCTTGTGAATAGCAAATCCGAAAACCATCCCGGGTCCCTTTGATGGTGACCCTAACATCTAACATGCACAGGAGGCAGAAAAGCAGCCAGTAGAGTAGAAAAAGCTGATTTTAAAAGCAACATGGCTAACATACGTGTAATTCCCTCTCGAAGTTCCCACCCCTCACTTCTTCACTCCTCCCGTGCCCCCAAACAAAAATGCTGCATAAAGTAGACTTAATCAGACAAAAGTCTGTTTCCTGGCTGACACCATGACCTCTGAGGTCTCATCTCTTCTTTTTAGAAGATAATGATAATAATAATAGCTTGAAGATAATAATAACAAACATGGTAAGAATGAAATAATAGTAAGTGAATACTTGCTAGGTGCCAGGCCCTGTTTTAATGCTTTATAAGTCAGTTAACCCTTCAAATAAGTCTATAAGTGGATGTATGATTATCTGTCTTACAGACGGGGAAACTGAGGCACAGGACATTTATATAATTTCTCAAGGACACAGCAGCTGAGCTGAATTTTGAACCGAGGTGGAACAAAGTGAATCAGGGATATATGCTAAGGTCAACAGTCCCCTGGGAGCAGTTTTATCCATTTCCCTGCTGAAATAAGAGGCCCAGGTTATGACGGACAGTAGAAAGAATATTAAAGCAGACTTAATGATGCAGAAAGAAAAAAAGGGGTGGGGGGGTTAAGTTGAGACAGAACTTTGCAAAAACTTTTAGGGACCTGTTTTGTTAACTTCTGAAAAATTGACCTTTCCCTTTTACCCTAAAACCCTTCCACAATCTCTATATTCCATTCCTTCCCTGCTGAATTGGCTTAAAGGATGTTAGAAAAAGTGATCAGTGACCAGACTGGCTCTTCCAGTCTGTAAACAAATTTAGAATCTGCCTATTAGAATCTGCTTAGCTAAGATTATAAAGGGATGGGAACCCAATTTTTCCACAAGCCCAAGAAAGACAAGTCAGGGCTCTCACAGATGAACAGATGAAGAATCATTTTTAAGTCAGTAAACTGATGCCTGCTCCTGGTTGCGTAAGTTAAAGTCATCTGTCCTTGCTGAGCAAGATTCCCGAGAAATGAGAATTTTAATGTCTTTTTTTCTGACTTCACAGGGTGGCTGTGAAAATGGAAGGGAATGATCAATGAAAAGGCCTTTTGGAAACTTAGAATGCATTATGCAAATGTAAGATTAAATGCATCTGCAGTGGGGCTGATTATCTGTTCTTTTGTCAAGACTAATTATAATACTCCGTGTTACTTCAGATTCAAAAGAACATGACTTTTAGAAATAAATTGGTATTTGGTTTTATAACCTTAGCAATGACTTCACTTTTTATAACAATCAACATTTATGTTCTGAACAACAATGTACATTCAGAATCTCTTGGTGAGGCATTCATTTCTTTTTTTTCTTTTTTCTTTTTAAGATTTTATTTATTATTTTTCAGAGAGAGGGGAAGGAAGAGAGGAAGAGAGGGAGAGAAACATCAATGTGTGATTGCCTTTCACCTGCCTCCAGCTACAGACCTGGCTGGAGACCTGGCTTGCAACCTGGTTATGTGCCCTGGCTGGGAATCGAACCAGCGACCACTGGGTTCACAGGCCGGCGCCTTATCTACTGTGCCACCAGCCAGGGTGCATACATTTCTTTAAGCATTAGTTAGCCAAAATATATTAAGGAAGATGGATGCAGTTTTTCAAATGTAGGATGTGATTTTATATTAAGTTAAAGGTGTTCATTTGTTCATTAATGCAGTCAGTGTGCTAAGTTACATTCTAGGCATTAAAACAGAGGTAAATAATGCAATCAAAGTTCTTAGTCTTCTGGTTCCTCATGTTAAACTGGTAAGAGAAAAATACATACATAAACAATACTGTTTTTAATAGTTTGCTCTACATTTTATAGATAAGTGAATGACTGGAACTACTTTTTGTGCTAATTTAGTGTAAAGTCATCTATATCTCTATGTTTTTTCTGTCTGCTAGAGAGGCCTCCCTGCATCGAGGCTGGGGGTGACCACATTCTCTCTCTCTCTTTCTCGCTCTCTCCCCAAATCTCTGTCACTGTCAAATTGCTCAGAGAGATTAAGCAATAGAAATCTCAATTTTAAAAAAACCCCACTTCAAAAGAAAACACTTTTCCTCAATGATGGGTTCATTAGGTAAATGAAATTATTCTTTCTCTTGGGGTTGGTTTCAAAAGGTTCTGGAAACGTGTAAGTGCATTGCCTATCACAAAATATGGATCATTAGTCAATGAAACTGGATGATGTGTGATATTAGCCTTCGGACATTTCAAAAAACACTGAATAAGATACAGTGCAGATTCTTTCCCATTGCTATCCCTAATGCATATTATTTGAAATCTTTCACACATTGCTAAATATACAAACATCATAAATACTATCAAAACATGGCAGTGGGCCTATTAGTAAAGATGACCAGGAGTTAATAGTTTTCCTGGTTCAGAAGGTAGAAGAATTACAGACAGGGGGTGCTAAAGTGATCCATGTCATTTCGGCTATAAGCCTTGATGCTTAAGAGTGCACACCTTAAAATCAATCTAAAATTTCCAAGGAAACCAATAAAGACATTTCAAGAGAAGAATAATATAATTTCCAAATCAAAACCCATGTAAGACTGTTGCCACAGCATCACGCATTACTGGTGCTCGCCATGTTTTTTTTTTTTTTAAGAAAGCCAGAAAAAGATCTTCTGTTCATCAATGTAGCAGTCACTGAGACAGACACCCTCATTTTCTTCCCTGCCTGTTCCTTTAACATGACGTGTGTCAAATTTAATGAAGAATACGTGCAAGTGCTTTGTTACAGATGGAGACTTTGTGAAATCTTCAAACAAGAATAAAAACAGCGAAAAGAAGAAGAAACTTAGGGGAGTGATTGATGCTCTGCAGGGTAGAAAATGGAACTGGAATTTGAGATCCCATTTCACTGATGAGGAAACTGAAGCTCAAAAATGGTAAGTCATCGACACAAGGTCACAGCTATTGAATGCTGAGTCAGGGTAGGATGCAACGTGTCTGACTCCAAAACTGCTGCTTCCTTCAGTGCATCGTGCAAGAATGACAAGCAAGGTGCATTCTGGGTACTGGGCAGCGGTGCTAAGTGTGGAGTTTAAGTCCTGAGCTGATGTCTGTCAAAGACAAAGAGCCGGAGGTCAGGAAAACATGCTGGAGCTACGTGGAGGTGGAAAGCTCATTTTTAGGCCCTGACTATTCCCTCTCTTTGACTGGAAAATGACATGAATCAGGGATCATCTCTTGCTTACTTAAAAAAATACATATTACATTGGGGGTTACAATTCTATAATACATCAGCGGTAAACTGCACTGTGCGTTCCTCACACTAAGTCAAGTCACCTTCCATCACCATTTATTTGACCCCCTTTCCCTCCTGTAACCACCATACGTAACAGCATACAGTGTTCTGAGGGACAGAAAAAGAAGATGGAGACCAGCTGTCTGTGTAGGTGAGCTTTTGTTTATCTTGTTCATCTGTGGCTTTCAGTTTTATAACCCGCATTTGAGTGAAATCATATGGTTCTTCACTTCTCCTGTCTCACTTGGCCCCTTGCTTACCTTTTTCCAGCTATTGCTTGAGCACAATGCTTTGTATCCGTAGATACTCGGTCATTTGTTGAAGGGCATTGAAAGAATTGGTCGTGTCAGGTATGACATAAAATTAATTAGTGAAATGTCAGGTGGGGGCTTTGAATCTTGAGCTACTAATTTTCCAGTGTCCATCTGACACCTGTCAGGGTCCTGCCACCCAAACTGGAACACAGGGCTCAGGAGAAATGCCCCCAGTGCTTTGTTCACTACAGTGTTCTGAGGGACAGAAAAGGAAGATGGAGACCAGGATCCCTAAGCAAACGTCTATCTAGTTCAGACCAAGGCTTCGTGGAGAAGCTGTGGAAATATCCAGCTCGCAGCTCCTATGTTGTGTATCTGTGCTTTGGACCGGTTGCCAGAATCTTACTTGTTAAATGCCCTCTGAGGACACTGTCCCCGCTTATGAACAGACTTTAATCTCTAAAGCATCCTCAACAATTGCTAAATCGTGTCCTGCTGATTCCATTCCCCTGCGTCACTCTTGGCATATTTTAGCGACAAGGTATCGCATCCGATGGTTTGAACGGAGAGTTGAAATAGTCAGCGGAGGCTGGGAAGCCTGGGCCCTCCCGTCACCTAGGCAGAGATGTTCTGCAGCAGCACAAGGCATCTAGAACGGAAACATGCTTCATGCTTCACAAGCCTGCCCTTAGCTTCCCGCTCCAGGGAACCAGCCTGAGGTACAATACTGGGAGCTGACAAATAGCACGGGGACCAGGGAGAACAATGTGTTACCTCTGTAGCTTTTATCGTGACAGCTGGGAGCTGGCCAAAGCTTCACAAAGAAACTACAAAGCAACAGCAGGAGACTCCACGGGTTTAGGAATGTATTTGTTGGCTCAAAGAGAAACTTTTTTTAGCAAGAACCTGACACCTCTGACTTAACACAAAGCACAGCCCAGGTCTGTCACAGAAGGCGCAACATGCCAGAATGTGCTCCTTGACAATGACAGAAATACAATGGCGTAGCACATGTGGTGTACTTAATAGCCAGAGGGAAAGTGCCATCATTTAAGAATATGGAAAGTCTTCATTGAATACTCTGCTACAGAAGGATTCAAGTGTCTTCCTGCCTAACTTTTTAGCGTGGTCTAACTTTGGTCAATAAGGAGAGATGAGACCTTGGCTCAGCAAGTCCTGTCATTCTCTGGAACTCAACTGCCTCATCGTTAGCTGACCCTTGGATTGAATAATCTCTATGGTTCCTTTCAGCTCTGAAATTTCCATGATTGGAGCAAGTTAAGGTTTAACAGTGACATCAACATTTTGGGGCCAGGGAGACTTCTAGTACATGCAAGTGCCATGCTTAGAGAAAACTCAAAACCTCAAACTGACTCTTTTGCTTCCGTTTACCCAGGGTTCTCGTAAGAGATTTTTGTCTAGTATGATTTAAATCTCCCTTCTGTGAAGAGCATGCAGAAGCAAATTACGAAAGTCCCTGCATCATTTCTTTGCTCAAGGAAAATAGGCATCAGGTACAAAAATCTTCCTTTAAACAGGTTTTAATTACAGATAGTTTTTGGAAATCACGCGGGCTTAAAAGTAGCTTTGTTTCAGATCTATGGCACAATAAAGTTTCTGTCACTTAAGAGTATCACACAATGGGAAATATTTACCTTCCAGGGTGCCTCTAAGTTCCCAGGTTGAAGACCAAAAGCTGAATTTTGCCCTTCAATAAATAAGTGATAGTCTGTTTCCACCTGCCACTCAGTGTTAAAATCATGAAAAAAAATAATACCTCTCTTGTTGATACATTTATTAACCAATATTATCTTGCCAGCAGATTGAGTCTTCATGAAATAGCACTGCTAATTCATAAAATGCATGCCCACTGGTATTTATTTAAACCATAAATGATCTCCCTGATGTTCTTTTTTATATTTTAATTTTCTCTCTCATCTTCCAAAAGTTTCCATAAGGAGTGAGAACATTTTTGTTTTTACCATTGCCACCATGATTTTTCTTTAGTAAACCATACAATGAAAAGAATGCTGTCCCTGGAGTTATTCAGCCTAAACCTCTACTAAAATCTGGAATGCTCCGGAGTGCATAAACTAAAAGTAGCCTGTTAATAGAACTCACTAAGGCCTCTAGTTCAGAAGTTACTAAGACACCTGACTGTCACATGCTACTTGAAAATGTGACAGAATGTTGGACACACATATCCATGAAAAGCTGGGATTTTCAGGGGGTATTTTGTCATTTTTCAGGAGAATATTTTGTCATTACTACATTCTCAGCGTTGTTCTGAGTTGGTCATGATTTCCTGTGACTGGTATTCATGAGTATGAATTAAAAATTAACATTTACTTTATGCCATCATCATCAATTAGGTTTGTTATGCATTGCTTAACGCCTTGGTGTCCATGAAGCATATTGAGATCAATGGCTTCATTAATTCCTAGATTATGTGCTTCTAATCATTGAAAGGCAACTCAAACCCTGGAATTCTCCCTGAGGAGGGAAGAGTCTGAACCCAGCCTCAGGCACCCCAACTTCTAAGAGCTGCCCCTGCGAAACCAACCACCAACACATTTCACGTTAAAAACCATCAGGACTCGCATCCACTAGGTCACAACAAGATGGCAGCAGCCTGAGAAATGGCTCGTAAAGAGCTCGTCCACTCGGACTCACCTGTCCCAAGGCCCAGCTCAGAAGTCTCTCTCCAGTGTTAGGTAGAAGAGGCTCATTTGCTTCCATGAAAGTGCTGTTCTGAGGGGCAGGCAACTGAAGAAACACACACACACACACACACACACACACACACACACACGCGCGCGCGCACATCTTCGGAGCCTGCTGGAATGCTCTCTGTGCACAGAGACTGCTGAGTGCCATCTTCAGACTCTCCCTTTGCCTTTTTTTCTTATTCACCCCACCTTTCCGCTCTCCCTCTGGCCCACTTTGTCCTGGAGGGGAGCCCTCACTCGTGTCTGGTGCCCTGAATCGTGCATCCACTGCCAAGGGAAGGCCCCACTGATTGCCTGGCGCTGGGCGCTGGGGGCCAGGGCATTCTGGGGGCTTGCGACTCTGTCCTAATCAGGGAAAAACAGTCCCTGGCAGGTTCCCACCTTCAGGGCATCTCGCAGACAGCAGACAGTGCATATCCCTGAGCCTTCTGGACAAGAGGTCTTCTCCTCTGCTCTGCAACCGTGGCCCAGAGGGAAGCTTCCTATCAGACACAAGTCTAGTGGCCCAAGAAGCTGCTCTCGGGAACAGAGGCCGGCGGGTGCAATTTTTGTGCCCTCCCTCTGCCTGGCCCCAGCACACTGGTACCTCTTTTCCCCCAAAGCGTAGACTCTCATCTGGATACCCAATTACTGCAGCTGCAAACAGAGAACATGGCTACATGACTTGGCTCTGGGGGCCACTGTCTTCCCGATCCCACAGGTCGGTCGCCAACAGAAAAAGAGTTGCTCAACAGCCGTCACCCCCAGGAGGGCATTGGCTCTGCCAAAGTGGCCTATTACCTAATCAGCATGGTTATCACGGACGCAGCTTGCGGGCCAAGTTTCTAATTAAACTCACCACTGGAGGCAGACTGGGATCTTTTCTGCAGACTTCCACGGGTGGCCGCCACCCCTGAGCTCTCCTTCTGCAGGATCCATCCAGAGTGTCAGCTCTCACACGTGTCCCTGGTCTCACATCTGGTCCCTGGTTTCTGCAGCTACAGCCTGGGGGATGCCCCTTGACTGCCAGCCTCTGGTGGCGCTGGGTGGTATCTGCCAGGGTCCCACAGGGCTGGGACATGCCACAGAGGCACTTCTTGGCAGATTGCTGTCTCCAGGGCACTCAGACAACAGACTGAAATTCACTGCAAGTCGTTCTGTAAGGGGTTCTGCTTTCTTGTCCTGGAACTACAGCCGGAGGGACAGGGACCCATGCAGGTGCTCACAGGGAGCCTACGACGGCAGACCCCACCATTACAACTCCTCTCCCTTGCAACATCTTGCTGGTGTCTCCCAGGAAAGAGCTTATACCCTCATCTGGAACCCTGATCTTTGTGACTGCTGTCCAGGGGACAGCTCCAGCTCACCTGGCTTGGGTGGCCAGTGGGCTCTTAACATCTGCAGTCCCCCCGGGCTGTATGAATTTGCATGTTGACCAGCTGCTGCCTGAGGGTCTGGCTTCTAATCAGCTTGAATCTACACGCTGACTGAGATCCTGCCCTTTGGAGCACTGCCAGGTCTTGGCATTACCCAAGTATTGGGAGCTATTAAAAATAAGTTGCTCCGACAATCACCACGATTTGAGAGGCAGCCGAGACTTAGGGCAGGGGTGAACAACAAAGTTCATCTATAGGAGGTCACTACTTCAGGCCTGTGGGCTTCTAATGCCTAAGAACCTACCCAGAGAATCAAGGAAAATGAAGAAACAAAGGAATATGTTCCAAACAAAAGGACAGGATAAAACCTCATGAAATAGCCCTTAATAAAACGGAGATAGGTACCTCATACAGATCTAAAAGGGGAAACAGACAGCAATACAGTAATAGTCAGGTACTTCAGTACCCCACTTTCATCAAAGGGCAGATTACCTAAGCAGAAAATCAGTAAGAAAACAGTGGCCCAAACAACATTTTAAATAGGTGGACTTGAACGCTACATGCAGAATATCCCATCCAAAAGCGACAGAATACATATTTTTCTCAAGTGCATATGGAACACTCTTCAGGACAGAGCACATGCTAGGTGACAAAACAAGTCTCTGTAAATTTTAAGAAGATTAAAGTCATACCAAACATCTATTCTGACCATAATAGTATGAAATTGGAAATCAATTGCTAGAAGAAAAAAAAAAAAGGAAAATTCACAAATACATGGAGAGTAAATAACAGACTGTTGAACAATCAATGAATCAAAGAAGAAATCAAAGGAGAAATTAAAAAAAATCTACCTTGAGACAAATGAAAGTGAAAATAAACATACCATAATTTATGGATTATAGCAAAGTAGTTCTTGGAGAAAAAGTTGATAGTGATAAATGTCTATCAAAAGATACAAGAAAAATTTCAAATAAACAACCAAACTTTATACTTCAAGGAATTAAAAAGGAAGAATGATTGAAGCCCAAAGTTGGTGGAATAAAGACACTATCAAAGATAAGAACAGAAATAAATAAAATAGAGACTAAAAAGACAATGTTAAAAAATCAATGAAGCTAAGAACTGGTTCTATGAGAAGATAAGCAAAATTGGCAAGCCTTTAGCTAGATTCATCAAGAGAAAAAAGTGAGAGAAGACAAATAAATAGAATCAGAAATGAAAGGAGAAATGTTACTGTTGATACCACACAATAACAAAAGATCATAAGAGACTATTATGAATAATCACATGCCAACAGACTTGACAACTAAAAGAATGTCTCTACTTCTTACCACACTTCTCTTAAGCTTCCCTGGATCTTAGCTTCCAGCCCTGACCACAGACCCTTTTTTCTAGATCACTCCTGACACAAATAAACCCAGGAAAGTCCATTCCTCACTCCATTTTAATTGGCTTGGATTGGAATGTCTTTTATATTTGGGTGAAAAAATATCAATAATTTCATCCAATTTAACGTTCAAAGAATGGTGTTCATAGAGAGATAGCCCTTTATTTCCAACTGGCCTGTCTTTGTTGGAACATCATCAACATATCCTATTCTTCTATAAGACTAAGGTCACCGTAAAAAGTGTTTCTCCACCTAAACTGACCTGTAGAGGTTTAGGTTCTGCAGAATCTACCTGGTAAGTTCTAACTGGTGATGGAAACAGAGGTCAGGATGCTCATAGAGTCAAAGAAACTATTTCTTTAGCCTGCTTTAGGCAATAAACTCTGCCTCGAAGTTGTCTTAGAGAGAAAAAGTGGCCTAAGTAATCATTGTGCTTTGGGTCTCACAGCAAAACTACATTATGCCATCAGCATCTTTTTTTTATAAGCAGGGGTGTGCAGTAAGCAAACAATGGCAGGCAATGCAGGGTTGGGTAATTCAGATTGCTGCTCTGATTTATTTGTATCTAAAAAGGAAAAGCACAAAGCTCATCGCCTGGACAAGTGGTACGGTGTCTGAAGTCATCATCAACTTTCCTTCTCTCCTTTTGTTCATAGCCTCTTATTGAATAATTATTTTATTCTTCACTTGTCTATAATCTAAGCAGGTGAGACACAAGCAGGTATATGTTCCTTCAAGAAGAAAAACAAATATATAACGAAGACTGTGTCTATAGTTACTTAACAAACTGCAGACACTCTAGGTGTGGAGAGAAAGTTTAAAAAATGACACGGTCTAAAGTGGACATTGGTAACAGTTCATGTCAAACTAAATGGCATTAATAATTTGAGGCGACCCACGGTGACGGGTGTTCTGTAAAGGATCATGCCTTTTTCTCAGGCTCCTCTTTAATGTGAATGAACATTAATGTATTTATGAAAAATACCAAAATATAGACAGAGAAAAACATTGAGAATAAGAACTTGCTTTTCTACGTGGAATGGAGAAAGTATATCTGTCAGGCAAAAATGATGGTGATCACAAGACAATTCTGATTTATTGAGTCTATGAGGAGCCATACCAGTTTCCTTAGGCATGTTAATTTGGATTATTTCAACAACCTTAGAAAGTCAATGTTATTTTTACGTAAAATGTGAGCAGACAGGCTCATAGATGTCTCCTGTCTTGCTTAAAGCCACACAGTTGATATGTGACTGTGACAGTATTTCAGGTCAGGTGTGCCTTTCCCTAATATCTGGGTCTTTTTTTTGTGAGCTACTTCTCAGCTAGACACGAGTTTTCTCCACTAGAGTTTTATCTTCTTTAGTGAGACAATCCTCAGGCACCATCGCAAGTTGGACAAAATGCTCTAGAAAGTTCTCTAACTCAGGATTCACAAATCAACAGTTGTTTTTAAAATAACTTTGTTCCCCAAGTGGCTCAGTTTTGAGAAATGTGTGTTTTTGGGTAGAGAAATGAGCATTAGCATAGAGAAATCACCTATTTTCTCTATTAATTTATTGGTATTTTGATTTGTAGGTTGTTTTCCAGGAGGTTTATCACTTTGAATCTTTGACTGGTATTGGCTATTCTTAGATGAACTACACACGTTTCTGAAATGAAAAACAAGTAAAAAAATCCATTGTTCTTCTATGGATTTTTCTGTAGTTTTCTTACAAGGATGTCTCTCAGGGAATAATAGCTAAGAAAGCCAGGTTGCTGTGAAACTTTTTACTGCCTTTCTTATGCTGGCCCCTGGGCCTAAAATGCTTTCTTTGGCTTATCTCTTTTTAAAAATCTTCCCTTCTGCGTCATTAAAAAAAAAAAAATTGTTATACTAAATTTATTCGGTGACATTGGTTAATAGGATCATATAGGTTTCAAGTGTATATTTCTATGATACATGCTCTGTATGTTGCACTATGTCCCCACAACTTCAAATGGTCACAGTTCTTTTGTCTGGAATCCCCAACTAAAGTCAATCTCTTATTCTTTAAACTTTCATATGATTTTGCACATACCACTGTTCTGGCAACCCTATAGTAACTCCTTCTGCATACTTTTCTTTTCTCACTTAGCCTACAAGATCCCAACCATGTAGACAAAGTCTGGTTCACCTGTGGTATCCCAGCACCTACCACAGGCCGTGGCACAGGAAAGGAATCCTCAGTAAATATTTGTAGAAATGAGATTTTTAAGACCCTGCAATCTTATCTTTGAACCATAACCTTCAGGAAGATAGAAGAAGATGAATACTTACTAGAGACCTATTTCCTTGACGAGCTTAACTGAAATTATGACTGTTGAATCTAAGTTCACTGAAATTGATTCATCACTATCACATTTTCTATTGTACCATTTCTTTGCTTGTAAATGGCTTCCTTATTTGTATTAGAACCTTCCACTTGCAGAAGCATAAAGTACCTCATACAATAATGAGAAAAATTAAGCTGCAGGAAGCCAATGGACTTACCACAATTCTCATAGCCTAGTGGGAAAGGAAGCTAGAACTTGGGCTCTCTGAGCCCTTTTGTAACTCTTTCTATTATACCATTGTGCTACAGAAAGATAATAATAGATTTTTTAAAAGCTTTTTTTATAGCTCTTTAACTGATTCAGAAGAAAAGACATTTTTTCTTTCATAGTCTCAGTAGACACTACACCATGAAAAGAGTTGCCACCAGGTTTGGTAACTCTCCTATAAAAAAAAGGCCATTCATAAATCCAGCGTTAGAAATATTAATCCCATGTGGAGAACTGCAGTTTTCTTTTCTCGGTGACAAAGCAATGAAAGAGAGACACATGTTCATCCAGGCATGCTGGCTGCCAAAAATAAAATGAGATGTTGCACTGACCATAGTCTGTGTTTTCTGGCTCCCAACAGTTTGATGGCCAAAAATAGGGCGTCTGGTGAATGAGAAGGAGTGGAATACAGGTTAGACACATAAGCAATTAAGAGTTTTTCACTTATGAGCTGTGCTTACACTTAGCAATGATCTAGACTGGTTCACCAAAGGTATGTTTGCAACCCAGAAAAGGAACCCAGAGAGGCAGGGAAGGTTCTTCTTCCGCCTTTATTTTTCTGAGCAATGGTTCAACCCCCCAGTATATGTAGCATCGGCAGGTGTTTAAAACACCCTATATTTGCTGCAATTTTATGTCAATTGCCATAAAGGTAAAAGGTCTGCTTGCATTCTTCAAACAAAATTTTGCATCCGCGAAGACTGGAAACAGAGTAGTATATTCAGTACGACTCAGGATAAGATATATTTAAATGTAACAAATTGTTTGCTATGATTAGTGTGTCTCAACATTGCTGTCAATAGGTCCAAAATCTCATCCTTGAGTCAAACTCTTTCCTTAAATTCTATCAATCGTTTGCCTGGTTCTCTTAGATATATACTGAAGCTCTTAGTTTTTTATCCAACCAGATTAACACTAATTTTCCTCTTCACTTTAAAAAGATTTCTTAATAAAGACACCTCCTGTTCTACATTTTCAAACTGCACAAACCAGAGATTACCCTTTTAACTAATAATGTCTTCATTGATTGGTGATTCGTACCAGACAGAAATCTGATCCTGTGAAATTTCAGAAAATGGTTGACGAAACTACAAAGAGACTGTCTGATCGGGAAAATGCTATGGTCATCACCAACATTTTATACTTTCTAAAAGAGCTTTTCTATTTCTGTTAGCTGGACGTGCTTGGCTCCAGACCTAGAGAAAATTCAATGACCATCTGTCTATTAAACTCCTGTTTTCTCGGCTGATGGTGACTCTAGGACCCAACGGGACAGTGGCTGTAGACATGAGCCTTGGGGATATAATTATATTTATTAGTCAGTTATATGAACTATCCTATCCATGTGCAATGAGCACATTTGGGTGACCTCTGATGACCTATTTGAGAATTCTGCCTCCTAGAAGAGGGATTGATTCTCAAGAAGGGCTCGCTGGGGAGAACTGTTTGTTCCGGGAACAGCATTCCAAGCTGTTCAAGACTTTCAGGGTGGTTTATTTTTATTTCCTCCCCACTCATTCTTGGCATTTGCTGCAGTATTATAGAGAAAGCTACTAACATTGGTTTTGTACACATGGAAAAAATGGCGGCAGAAATTTAGAGGAAAAAAAGGTTGAACGATTAGATAAGGAGGGTATCAAGGTTTTCCATGGGTCCTGTTCTCACCTGAACCCCATTTGACTCTGGGAGAGGAATATTTGAAGATCTGATTTCTTAGAAACAAATTTGGGTAAAGATTCAAGGGGGACCATTGGTGGACAAAGTAATTAGAATCTTGCTTTCCTGTGAACTGCTAGTTTTTCAGGTACTTCCCATAGAGTTCATTATTCCCTTTGGGTTGCTTCTTTTTTGTTTTTTTTTAATTTAATTTTATTGTCGTTGTATTACATCCATCCCCTTTTTCCTCCCCTCTGTCTCCTTGGGTTGCTTCTTTATTTTGGTGTGTGTGTGTGTGCGCGTGCGCACACACACATATCTATTTATCTAACTTTAAAAATACCTATTCTAGTCAAATTGGTCAAATATAAACTTTTTCCCTTCAAACCATAAGGCATGCTTGCTGCATTCTTATAATTTTTCTTTATTATTATCATTTTAGTGAGGATTTCCTGAAAGTCAAAATAAAAGAATGGAACTATTATATTCTGTAATGTTATATGGAAATGTCACACCATTCCTCACTAATAATGTACGATTTTTTTTCTAGGAAAAATTTTTTGATTTACAGTAAAAGGCAATTTAATGAATGGCCAACCTTTGTGGTTTGCTGGAATTTAAAAATGTATTTTACAGTTTGCATAGACTTCAGGGTATTTTTAATATATGAGTGGTGGCTTCTTTAGCAATGATAAAACTGGTCCAAAACTGTCCAGCCATTTCTTAATAATCTTTGGCACATATATTAATGTGATGAAAACTATAAAAGGGACCTGGAAAATCATGTCGGGTCTCAATTCCAATTAGCTCAAAGGCAATAACTAGAGAATTGTAAGTTTACATGAATACAAAATCACATGATTAAAAATGCACTGAAAACAGACAAATTTACATATTGTTGCATGACAATGAAATTAAATTAAGAGTTCTGTTTGTTTCAAACTCATGTCCCGAAGCTTTTTCAGATTCCTAATCATGGTTAGAATCTCAATCATTCACTGGACAAATTGTAGATATATTTTGCTGTCTGTTTTGCTTTTTAAATCTTGGTTTTAATCAGCTATTAACATTAGGTTTACAAATATGTAATATTTAGAACCTGTTTCTAGTGTGGATGTGCTGTTAAAATAGTTACCATTTAATATTTAACACAATTAGTGTAATTTTTTTTAAAGATTTTATTTCATTATTTTTAGAAAGAGGGTAAGGGAGAGAGGCAGAGAGGGAGAGAGACATCACTGTATGGTTGCGTTTCACCTGCCTCCAGCCACAGATCTGACAGGAGACCTGGTTTGCAACCTGGTTATGTGCCCTGGCTGGGGAATTGAACCTGCGACCTTTGGGTTCACAGACCGGCACCTTATCCACTGTGCTACCAGCCAGGACAATTAGTGTAATTTAAGAGATTATCTATCATCTATCTAGGCACACTGAACCTGATGACCTGCCTATAACTGTATAGTAGTGATGCAATTCATTTATCATTTGCACCCATTTCTTCATTTGTTATAAAGTTCTTTAAAAAATAGTCTCCTTTTCTCCAGAAAGAATGATGGCTCATTCCTAGCTTTGCTCATTTTTGGCCCATGAGATTAATACATTTAAACCTTGTTTGCTCACTAGTTTAAGTCTGAGAAATTAGTAATTTATATGCAATTTTGCAAAGTTAAAATCTGCAAATTATACTAATTAAAGCCATCATCACTAATTTTGGGCCATGTCTGAACTAGTTTGTTTTAAAAATAATCTTTGAATTAGATAATTCTCAAGAGAAAGACTATAGGTAATGCTTCTCTTGTAGATATGCTCTTTTATACATATATGATTTTACTTATAATGTTGTGAAGATGGATAAGAGTTTATATTTGTATTAAGAAAAACAAACTCAAAACCCTTTCATTCAGAATTATGAGGATTTTATCAGAAAGTTTCCTAAAAGTTTACTTCTAGTCTTTATATCAAAATTTTATAAGAAAATAATATATGGAAAATGTCATCCTGCCCTAGAAAAATAACTCCTTTAAAAATCAAAAAGTGTTTAACCATATATGGGATAAAGTTCCATTATTTTAAAGATTTTCACAGTTAAGTAATTTAAATTGCTTGGCTGCTTAGGACAGTAGCACAATTATAGAAGACTGCTTTATCCTTGAACCACATAGTGCAAAAAGTCCCACGATAGTTTGTCTCAGATAAAAGTATCAAAAGAAAGGAGTATGGGAGTATTCTATAAGGGATAATGGTCTCCAAGAACAATTTTTGAAAACGTGTCCTCTCTTTGTTCTCAGTTTTCCCAAGCAAGTTCCTAGGGATCCAAATTACTGTTTAGTCATTGTTTTTTAGATCTCATAATAGTCACGACAAGTGAGAAGAATAATGTCAGAAAGTTGGACAATGGGGAGAACCCTTTAAAAGCACTCATCGGAATTAAGCTAGAGTTTGAACACTGCTGTTTCATGTGTTCTAATTTTATCGGCTAGAATTTACTAGTCAGTCATTAATGAATCATAATGTCTAATGAAATGTAGAATACACTCCAGATAAATCATTGTGAATTCAAGTATCAAAAGCATGCTCAATGTCTGCAATTAGAGTCTACAATCATTTCCTGACACCATAGTAGGCTGTCTCATTAGAAAAATGACCTAGAAGGATGCTGGTCCATTCACAAATGATCTGTGGTATCCTCTGATCTCAGAAGGGTATAGATACATAAAGCAACATGGGTATCAGTCTTTAGAGACTTGTAGAAGGGCCCCAGATACCCACATGTAGAGGGGTTGTATAATTAGCTAAATCCTGTCCTGGAGCTTCATGAATTCTATGCAAGTTTGCTTGGACTGAAGATGAATCCGGATCACGGATGAGGTCCAGCGTATCATAAACTTAGTAGCTAAAACGTAACTTACAGATAGCTCTCCTAGCTTCCTGAATTCCATTAAGTGACTCTCTCAACTTCTCTGCAGCCTTTTATACAAAGTATAACTTGAGTCAACACAGAATTTAACTTTCACAAATCATCTTAACTAAGCACTCTCCAGTGTTCGTTGTTTATTGTTCTTATGTCTTAAATGTAATAATTAGTTTGTACCCAGTTAAATGCCACAGTGTTCAACTTTTCTGTAAAAACAATGAACAAAAATGCAACGGTCTATTCTATTGTCGTGGAATATTTGTATCGCTCTTACTTGAAACCGGTAAAAGGTGCCGTCATCCTTGAGCGTGAGGACGTGGTCTGAAATGGGAAAGAAGTAGCCGTGCGCAGCCATGAGTGTCCCCAGATGGAGCGCCTCCACTGTTTCACAGAAACAAACAAAAGACATATAAAAACCTTTTTTCAAAATGACTGATTTTCCAACGAGTAGGGTTTTGTCATGTTTCCTTTTGAGCCCACTATTGCATTCAAAGCACCCCTGCGTCATACTTCTTTTACGCAAGGGACTAAGTCGGGCCTGGCTGTTGATAGTGACTGTGCCGAAATTAATCTCACCCTGTGATGACCAGCCGGGAAAAACATCAAGTTGTAGGACGTTGAAACTGAGAGGTTATTCTGAAATCACAGAACCCAGTTCCTTCATTTTATAGGAGGGACATAGGTGCTCATGTTCATCCCATATCCATAAACCATTCAGTTTGGCATATATATGACGCACTGAACTTTTTTAAGTGTCCACTTGCAAGGCCCCTGGGCCTATATCATAAATATCAAATACTGTCAGCAATTTTTCTAATAGGTCGTTATTGTGTGATGCTAACAAGGAATGTTAAGGCATCTAGAACTACTTATGCTTCGAAAGGGAGGCTTATAGTCTGGTGAGTGCCCAAACTGTTCTAGCTTTTACTACTCTCTATATAGTTTTCTAGATATGGACTAGGAAGAGGCTTACTTGACAGTGAGAACATTTTATTTTTCCAATAGGCTGGGAAGTAGTTAGAACACAAAACTCTAATTGTCATATTCCATCTATGGCAGCCAACAATATCTTCTAAAAAAGGATTAAACAGTTTGGTTTAATAGGGTTATCACTGCACTTGTGCAGAGACAATCTGAGTTTGCTAATTTGAAGTTTAGAAAAGATGAATTGGTGGGGGAATGGGTCAGTGGGGAAGAGAACAGAGGGGAGCAAAAAGGGGGTAGATGTTATACAACAACAATAAAATTAAATTAAAAAAAAGAAAAGATGAAATTAGGCAAAAGGTTTTTATTCTAACATAAGCATATACATATAAAAATATAATGAAGCTATATTTCTCCTGTGTATCTTTATACATGATTTATTTATAGATTTATTTGTTTCTTAGACAAGTAGCTAAAGTTGTTTATTAAGATTTTCACAGTAGTTTCAGAATTAAGAGGATTTTTCTGTCTCTCCAGTGAGAACATCACCAAGCCACATAGCTAAGCATAAGTATGCCCCCCCCATTCCTCCCCCTCCATGCCTGCACTGGCTAATAATAAAATAAAAGTTAAATTTTATCTGTGGGTTACTATGATGCCCCTGGAATTGTTATCTAATGTCTTGCAAACATTATAATTGGTAACGTCTACCTTCAGACTTTCACTGCGTTGTTCTTGTCAATAATAAAGAACACCTGTCAATCATCTCTGTCCTCATGTGCCTGGACGACTGTCATCCTAGGCCCCTTCTCTACACTTCCATGCAAGCCCCTCCCAGCACAGAAAGATCTTTGTTCTGCAAAGGAGCATTTTTCATTATATCTCTACATTTTCGTTATTTCCACACCCTTTTAATTTAAAGCCTTCTTACAACCTGGGTTGCCTACAACCATATGCTACCATATTTTGTGAAGCTTATTAAAACTCTAGAGCTAGTGTGATATTGAAGAAAGAAACAATACCACCTCCAAGAAGCCCATTTGCTTTAGTTACTTAAATTATCTGTGCCTTTTCCCATCTATTGATAAAGGTTAACAAAGCCACCGTGCAGGCTTGGTATAAGAATCTGTGTTAAGCCCTGGCTGGTGGCACAGTGGATAAGGCACTGGCCTGGGAACCCAAAGGTCGCTGGTTTGAATCCCCAGCCAGGGCACATAACCAGGTTGCAAGCCAGGTCTCCAGCCAGGTCCCCAGCTGGAGGCAGGTGAAAGGGAACCATACATTGATGTCTCTCTCCCTCTCTGCCTCTCTCACTTCCCCTCTCTCTAAAAATAATAGAATTTACAAAATTTAAAAAAAAGAATCTATGTCAATAGGTTGGAATGGTGCCTTGCACATAGTAGGTATTCAACAGAGGGTAGCTACCATGCTTCATATTCACATGCTGAATGACTTTAACTTTTCTCCAATGCCTTTTCAGGAAATCCACTTCCATAAATTTGCCTTCAATTAGGCTGAGTGGGGGAAGCTGGCAGTCCTAAATCGCAATGGCCCTTTGCATCTCCTTTATGTGGATTATCTATAAGGTTAAAATGGTTAAAAGGACCTTTGAGGACTGCTGGCTGGGACCAGTGAGCAGGGGCTGTAGCCTGGTCTTGGTCAGAGACACTGGATGCTCCTGTCAGGTAGCCATGGGCAGAAAAATGTATTCTGCACATTTTCGGAATTCAAAATCAGGTGGCCCACCTATCTTGTTACAGCCATCTTGATTCATTTTGCTCCCAGAAGTCTGCGGCCTAGGAAAATATTGCTATCGCTGTTTTTCCAGGACGAGAAATTGAGTTAGGGCACACGAGGAAGTTCGCAGAGTACAGACCCCAGAGAGGAAAACTGAGATGCTCAGAAAGATAAACAGCAAAGAGCTTCCGGACTCTCAGCATGGGAGTGTTGCTACAAACAAAAAGACAACAACAAAAAAACAGTTGTGTGATGAAGTATTGATGAAGATTAGGAAAAACGTAGTGAAGGTAAGTGGAGAAAAAATAAATACATTAGAAACAAATGAACATAAGCATGTTCTTACCTGAGCATTTATTAGATACTAACTCTGATAAATCACACCTTTCCTCGAGAGCTAGGTACATGTATGTAGGTTTTCTTCAGGTAGCACTATCATAATTAGACCTGCAGATATATCTACTGATAAGAATAATAGTGAAGCATCTAGTAACAGCTACCTCCATTTATTATTTGAATAGAAAATACTCTATTTCTGCTTATTTGAAGACTTTAATTCTCATTTCACTGCCTTGCCAAAAGATTTTGTGCTCCATTGTTTTATGAATAGAAATAATTTTTCTATTCAATTTTTTGATCAATTTTCAAACGCTTTGAATTCAGTCAATATTTGTGGGGTTATCAAGAGGGTCAAATTTTAGTTTCTCCATGGCTCACATACATTTCAGAGGTAGCGTTCAAATCAAACCATTTAATATGTAACAGGGCTGAACTTCTAACAAAAATTATAAAGTGATTTTGAGATCATTGAACAAATAGCAACCCCCAAAAGATAGATAGGGATTCTAGAAATTATATGCTCCATCCCAAGACCTTCAAAGACAGATAAATTCTTAGATGAAAAATCAGGGAGTTGGAGTAAAATTTCTGCTTCATTTAAGACTATAAACTTAGTATAGCAGTAGCAAAAGTAGCTATTGAATCCATATTTGCTGAATGGGTGAATAAGTAAACTTATGAATAAAGAAGAAAGAATACAAAAAAATACAGTATTGCATGAAAAACACCCAACGAGTTATTTCACATGTAATGATGATGAGCTTGTTCTGCTTTTCCAAGATTTTGTAAATGCTTAAAATTGTTTTTCAAAGTAATTTTGTAAGCTTTTGAGGTGGGACTATCGCAGGTATTTTATTGTGGGAAAGACAAACGTACTATAAATGGCATAGGTGCAATTAAGGGCGATTAATTGGGTGGTCTCAAGATAGCGTTTTCAAGGTTGAATTGTTTGTTGTCAGTGAGGAACATGAAACTCCATTTCCTCAGGGACCTGCTGCTTCTGATTCTCACACGGTTCCAACAGCAACAGAATCTGAAGAACCACTGGCAGCCTTGGAACGGAGTGTTGAAAGTTTAATGAGTAATCCTTCGAGATCACCCTCCCAGTAATGGCACACCAGATGGCTCCGCTACGCTAGGCTTCTCAGCACAATGATCACTAATTAATCTTCTTGTACATGTGTCATCCACATCACCCACACAGCTTAATAAACTTCAACAACAGAGCTACCATAGGAGTTCAGTTTATTGTTTGCTGGAATGGTCCAAGCAAGGAAGCAGCTGAGAAATAAAAATCCATCTCCAAACAACTGTTACCATGCGACCAGCCTAATGTTGTTTCGTGCAGTCAGATGCCTTCACCATATGACGTCAACCCTCAAGCAATAGAATTATGAAAATTGTTTATGAGCAAAAACAATATCTATAGAACATAACTTGTCTTTGGATCACAACTACTTCAGAAAGTTAAACAGGATTAATAAATGTGTTATGAAAGAGGCCTATGTTATTCAGTTCTATATTTCTATGGGTAGAAGTACATATTTATATATTCAGTTCCATATTTACAATGTGGTTTCAACACTCGGTAATATTTTTCTTATTCCAAAGTCCCACTCCTGGCAACTCCAGTCCCTTCCAAATACGGGTCATAAATTGCAAGTGATGGAAAAATGCTTCTGAGTCAAGAAAATAATAATTTAAAAATATCACTAAGTCCCATGTTTTTATTCCTGTTATGAGTTATTTACTTTCATTTTATGTATTTGCATGAACAAATGTGACTGTTTCATCATCAGCATGCAATACTACGTAAGGAGAAGTATTTTAGGAGGAAGTCTAGTCAATTGGAAAAATATATTAGCTAATGATAAGGTACCAAGAAAAGAGAAAAGCTAACAGCAGAGAGGTAAGTTACAAAATAATGTAATAGGCCTTCATCACAACGGTTCTGCTTCATGAAGGAAAGTCTTGTTGAATGTGCTACTTTCTGTTTAAGAAGACAGGAAAGGTGGTCATTTTAGAAATACTTGAAAATACACTTTCTTAAGAACTGGCATTTTAAAAGGTAAGCAATGTGGGAAAATCACACATGCACAAAGAATAGTTTACTTTCTAACAAGGCCAAATAAAAGTGAAATATTACTATAGTTAGGAACTTCTGAGGTAAGTCTGTTTTCACCTTTCTCTTATTTTAGCATCATTTCCACATAGAAAAATCAAGTACCACTTGCTTTTCAGCTATCACAAATTAGGATACAGAGGTGAATTATATGCCGATAGATAATAGATCATGTAAAATTGATTTTATTAAAAAGAAATAAAAACAGAATACTACTTAAACCAACTTTAAGGATTGCACTAGGTGATTAATACAAAGGAGTAAAGGTTCCGAATGAAGGAACGGTGCACAGAGCTGAGGCAGCCAGGGACTGCAAGGCCCCTGTTGGGGCTCAAATCCTGACTCGCTCATTTTCTAGCTGTGTGGCCTGGAGAGGGACATGCAGTCTCTGGGCCTGTGTCCTCCTCTGCAAAATACTGATGTCAAAGGCTCATTGTGAGAATCAATTGAGATAGCATGTGCTGCGCACTTAAAACAAGCCTGCCACATAAAAATGTTCCAGCAATGAGTCAAGTTATCATCAGTTAGTTGGTCCTTGTGAAAGGATATATTCAGTGGTACTTAATCTAGCACCAAAGGTAAAGGGTACACTAGTAGCTAGGGTTGATCTGAGCTTCCAGGTCATGCAGAAGACTTGAACTCAACACTATTTAATGACTTCTAGGTGGTCAAACTAGAGTCCTTGGTGTGCTGATCGTGAATGAATCTGCTCTGGAATACAGAAATATCCAATTCAATAAAGTTATTGGTGAAAATGAAAAAAATGTGTCTTTTATGTTATGGGAAAAAAAAAATTACTCAAATTTTTTTGGCCAACCCAAAAACTCTGGAATAGAAAATGGCTGAAACATCAATTTAGTTTTCTTCCATGAATCTTTGAACTTAACTTAAAGAAAAAAAAATCAAGTGAAAAGCTCAGCAAATTAATGGTACTTGAGATAAGACTCATGGAACTTGACATCTTATGTTTCCAAAGATGATATAAACGAACCAATGAACAGCCCCTTGATTTTGCTCAGGGGAAGTAATTCTGCATTTCTTAATGGTAAGTTGAAATTTCCCTAATAGTTCCAGAGGAAGCTAACTGAATTGAATTCTAAATGACCTGCCTATACTGAAAAAAAATGCAAGTATCTTTCATTCACGTGAAAAAAATGTTATTAATGAATTTTAGATGAAATACAAAAATGTCTGACTGAAAGGGCATATGAAGTGCAGTTATGAATAAAGCTACGTTGAATGATAGAATCCATTTTAATTATATTAATACTTCAGCATGTTCAAAATTTGACTTTGAGTGCCAACAGAGATTTTGAAATAGTGATAAAAAAAAAAAGTCAAAAGCTGTGAGTAACAATGGACTGGATCCATAAATTTTCATTCAAATAATTACTAAGATAACTGATTCTTTTAAATACTTAATTCGTATTGGTTAGTGGTAGTAATACAGATGATCTATAAAGTAGCGCATATAAATGTAGTATTTTGAACAAAAAGCGAGCAGAGTTCCTAGGAAACTACTATTATGAAAGAATTTTTAAAACTTGCTATTCTTTCAGTTCACAATTATGCAATGGTTGGGAAGCACACTGCATCAGAGAAATGCAAGTTTCACATCAATATGTTGCCTTCTTTTTTCATCTCCCCTACCACCTCCTCCTTCCCTTTCTTTTATTTTTTTTTCATTTTTATATTTTATCCATTATCTTTAGAAAGGAGGGCAAGGAGAAAGGAAGAAAGGGAGAGAAGCATTAATGTATGGTTGCTTTTCACCTGTCTCTGGCTGGGGACCTGGCTGGAGACCTGGCCAACCACCCAGGCACACACCCTGACTGAGAAATTGAACCAGCAACCCTCGGGTTTGCAGGTCCACACTCAATCCACTGAGCCACACCAACCAGGGCTTTCCCCTTCTTTTAGATACAACAGTGATACCAATACATGGGTGCTGGGTTGTATGTACTATATGGATGAATCACACGGCATTTAGTATCTGCATTATAAAAATAATCTGTGATGAGTTGGAAGTTAATCTTATCTTTAAGTGGGGTCTTTAGAAATGTAACGTTATTATGCTAATGTGCATTTTCACTTCTCATAAAAGCTGTTCAAACTATTGAGGTGCCAAAACATTTATTTTTGTTACTTTCCCAAATGCTATCCTATTACAGTTTGCTCCCCTTCTTTTGGTGATCAGTCTTCGTGAAAGAGCATTATTCATGAGTGTCCCCCATTCTTATTTCTGACCCCTTTCTTGGCTCCCCATACTCTTTCTCCTGCACCCAAAGCTCTACTGAATAAGCTCTCTCAAAATGGTCACCAATGGCTTGTGCAAAAATCCTACAACACGCCCCAACCCCCAACACACACACTCCCTCAGCCCTCCCCTCCCTTTAAGAAGCTACTGATGAGTTTCTCTCCTGGAACCTTCTGTTGGCTTCCATCACACTCTATCTACTTTGCTGCCTTTCCCACCAGCTCCCAGACTCCCCTTCCCTGCCTTTCTCCTCCCCATCTCTCCTGCGAGGAAAGCTTGCAACCATCTTTGCTATGACCCCTGTTCGCCTTTACTCTTTCTATCGTCTTTCTTCTTTGTCACGCTCATAGAATTTCAAAGCTTTGGTTACCAAATATAGAACTCGTTCATTCACTTGATCAATACATTGGAAATGTACTAACCAAGATGCCAGGCCTGTCCTTAGGACGTTCTTGATCTATTTAATAGTCCAAATAGGCAAAGCAATGGTCACTCCCTCAGCCACACAGTGAGGTAAGCACAGCATATTCTGGGACACGTTAAATGGACATCCAGTCTAATCTTAGGAACTCAGGAACTTTCCCTGGAGGAGTTGATGTGCAATTCAATCCCTAAATAGAAAACAGAAGCTATGAAGCGAAGACGAGGTTCCAAGAAAAGAAAGCAACCCACACAAATGCATGCCTTCCAGAGTACAATGTCACTTAACCACCAGACAGCAGACCGGTGGCTGGAAGGAGCAAAGTAGGGCAAAGGTGTGTGCCTGGAGCAGCAGAAGCAATGATAAAATGGCTACATCAAAGAAAGGTTTTATGTTCAAGCGAAACAGCTTGAATTTTATCCCAAGTGCAATGGGGGAATTTATTAGAGTTGCTGATATTTAGAAGGTACATGCTTAGATCAGATCTGATTTTTGGAAAGATCATTTCAGATGCAGTGAGATGGATACATGGTTGTGGGACAAAGGAAGAATGGATATGAGTTGAAAGACTTTGGTGGTTCCCAGAGAGAGGTTACCGTGGCTGGAAGGAGGAGACAGGCAGTGGGAAGGGGGATAAGTGGGCAGATCTGAGGGACCTTTAGGAGGAAAAATCTTTACAGATTTGGGGATAAAATCATAAGGGCAATTTTGGATTTGCTGAATACATGAAAGAGCTGTCCAAATGCAAGTGGGAATCTCTAGTAGACAGTTCTATTGCTAGGTCAGGAGCTCAGAAGGGATTGAAAACATGTATTTGTAAGCAGTTTTCACACCAGAGAGGGATAAAATAAAGCAGTACAGAATTGCTCTGTGTTTGGATCTCAAAAGCCCATGTTTGGGACTCAAAACCTTGGCAGTAAACAGGCAAGTAGAGGGCTCTGTGAAGGATACTAAGTGGAAGTTATAGTGCAAATCAGAGAATGGAGCAACAAAAGTCAGGAAGAAATGAAAAATGCCGCAATGAAGTAGAATTAAGGTCTGCAAAGGGATAACTGAATTTAGAACAAGGAGACTATTACTGACCATAGCAAATAAAGTTTCAGTTTTACAAGTGGAGGATATACAAGCAAGATTCCGGTGAACTGAGAAACAAATGAGAGACAGGAAGTGCAACTGAGCTTGTAAAAATAGAGATAGGAGAAAATGGAGTGGGCCATGGGTGGATACTGACGTGCTTTATGATGGGAGATAATTGTGGTGGGAAAAACAAAGCATGTATGGTAGGTCATGGTAGAAAAAATTGAGGATGCATCAAAAATCCTGATGTTGTGTGATAACTGGGGTAATAAACACCGGGAGGCCTCACAGAGATGGAAAGGAGGCAAAAATGGGAGTGGATACTGTGGTATTTTGGCGGAGGCAAGAAAATGCAACAAGTTGAGAAATTTCCTCTTTGATTTATATATTTTTTGAAAAGTTGTAGCCTGATGCTGAGCATGTTAGAGAATGAGCATGATAGGAGACCTAAGAAAAAAATGAAAAAGGTTTTAAATAATCACCTGCCACTGAATCACTGAATAGGAAATTTGACTATGAGAGAAAAATATCGCTAAATATTGAAGGCCTGATTGGGATTAGGCATCATGACATGTTTTATTTTTTATTGTTTAAAATTTTCAATTACAGTTGACACTCAACATTAGTTTGTGTTAATGTCAGGTATATAGCATAGTGGTTAGATAATCATATACTTTACAAAGTGGTCTCCCCTCAATATTTCAAGTTGCCACCTGACACTGTACCTAGTTCTTATGTGAACTACATTGCCTATGCTGTATTTTACATCCTTGTGACTATTTTGTAACTAATAATTGGTACATCTTAATCCCTTCTTCTTTTCCACCCAGACCCACAACCCAACTCTGCTCTTTCACAACCATCAGTACATTGCAGTGTTACTTACAATAGTCAAGATGTAGAAGCAACGCAAGTGCCCATCAATAGATGAATGGATAAAGAAAATAGGGCACATACACACAATGAACTATTACTCCACCATAAAGAGAGTGAAATCCTATCCTTTGTGATAGTATAGGTGGCCCTAGAGGGTATTATGCTCAGTGAAGGAAGTCAGGCAGAGAAAGACAAATACCACATGTTTTACGTATATGTGGAATCTAAATAATAAAATAAATAAAATAGAAACAGACTCATAGACATAGAAATCATGGCATCTCGTTAGTAATAATCTATGACTCTACTCTTCAGACATGCCAGTGAGGAGGGTCCCGAAGCTGCCAGGCACTTATTACCAACTGCTTGCTCCCATTTCTCTGGTAAAGGGCTTGGTGGAACAGTTGGGGTTGTGGTCAAAGGCAAGTTAAGGTGTTGAATTAAAAAGTCCTCCAGTCCTGGCCAGTATGGCTCAGTTGGTTGGGCACTGCCCCAAAAACCTGAAGGTCTCAAGTTTGAATCCTAGTCGGGGCACATGCCTAGGTTGGGGATTTGGTCCCTCCCTGGTGGGGGCATGTATAAGAGGCAACTGATCCACGTTTCTCTCTCACATCCTGTTTGTCTCTTTCTCCCTTTCTTCCCATTTTCTAAAAATCAATAAGCATGAGTGTGTCCTCAGATAAAGATTTAAAAAATGAGTCTTTCATACTTTCACCAGTTTTGTCCTGTTTATGGTACTGCATCAGTGACCAAAAATTTATTAGGCTGCCATTTCACATCTGTTGGCAAATTTGGGGGTGCAGAGAGCTGGAAAGCATTAATAATACTTAGGGTGCATGTTATAGGAAGGCAAGGCACTGTACATTGATTCCACCTGCTGTGGAAGAACAAGACCAAGTAGGGCTTTGTATGAACCAAACATTCACCATCTTTGTTTTATCCCCAACAATTCGCCAACATAAACCCGCCATTCCAGAAAAGCTGGCCTATTCTCTTTCCCTGAACTTGAAGAAATGTCAACAACGGCTGCTTTTCTGAGCTGGAAGCTAGTGGTCTGACCTTGAATCATTTTAGAAAAGATAGAATGTCTGCAGGCTATCTGGATACTTTTTAATGGTTTTACATTTTTTGTAAACCTCAGAAAAAAAGAAAAGCGTAACCTAAAGCTGTTATTTCAGTTAATATGATACCATTTTAGGCATAGAGAAAATTTTCCAAATGATGAATTTGTTTTTGAATGTTTATGAGATTCTTGTTATGTCCTTGCTATGTCGTTCCTAGTTTTCCCGAGTGCTGCAATATTTCAACCAATAAATCATGTTTTGTTTTTAACAGGAGCTTCTATTAGCTCATAAACTCATTTTTCTGTGGAATAAAAGCAAATTTCTTAGGCTGTTTCAGAACCTTTTGGGCAATTTTCTGCAGCTGAATAACATCTATTTATTGCCTTTACTTAGAGAAAAATACATGATTTGAAACTTATGGATTAGTAACCTTGGTAAGTTTCCATTTTCTGTTATACAACTAAATACTTTCTGTGTTGTGGAAGGTCATGGGAACCTGGGTAGAGTTTCTCACTGGGGTAATATCTTTATCTGGAGCTTAAACCTTGAGTGTGGAAATGTACCTGATATAACGTTAAATGAAATAGAAAATATACAAACAGCCTATTTTGTGTTAACATTTTCTTTGTTAAGCATATTCAATTCAATAATATTTATTGCACACCTATTATATACCAGGCACACTAAAGAAGTCAAAGATAGAGCAAAAGCCACAACAAAGTCCTTCTACTTACAGAGTTTACACTTTAATATGTGCCTCTGACTTTGGGAAATGTCCTGAAGTCAGACCACCATGTGACAGTGGAGGACAGTCTACACCCCTGTCAACAAAGGTGGTATTAGGTCAACATGTCTTTGGGAGAGCTCAACCCTAAAAAAGTCAGATATAAGAATTCAGAAATGGCGAAAAAGAGGAGGAAGGACAATGTTACACTTTTCTCACTGAGCAAGTTTAGCCCACACTGGGCCTTAATACGCCAGGAAGATTTGAGGTGTAGTGGATGTTGGTCACTGTCCCTAGACATGGGGAAGGCAACAGGAAAGTGGATTCCCAAGGACTGAAGGATAGATCTGGATTGCAAAAGGGGTGATGATTACCCTGTGATTGATTGTCCTGCTACTGTCCCAGGGGACCAAACACATCTTGGGAAAAGTTCGTGAAATGGGATGCCTGTGAAAACGTGCAGGCTCAGAACATTCCAGAACAAGGGGCACCCTTGGCTAAAGTCCAAGCAATGGTAGCAGAGGGTCATTTTGCCAGCAGATCACATTCTTCAAAGGAGAGTGGTGGCTGTGGCCAGGATTGGGCACCGCAGAAAGGTCGGGGCAGAGGAGCATCGGATACTGTTCACGAGAGGCCCAGAGAAACTATCCGCAGGAGGTGGAGAAGGTATAAAGTGGGGCACATCCAATAACGATAAAGCTAGTGAGAGCTACACTTTCACGGCAAACTGGGTGGGTGGGCCACGATTATTAGCCAGGACCATCTTCACATGGCTTCTAGGAGTGCTTTTCATTCTCCTCATTGTATTTCTCACAGTTCCCCGATTACCTAGGGCGGATTTATATTGATTTTTTAATAATTCAAAATGTTCTAAGAAAAAAAAATGCATTTTAAGGTACTTCATGTGACATCTGATACTCATCCTCATGCAAAGTTTACCTACAAAAGGAAGTCTAATTACAAAAAGTCTAGCTACCAAAGGAGCTACCTACAAAGCTGTAGGGGACAGCTGAGGAAATGCCCAAGGGAGACCTGGCAGATCATTTAGTGAAGGCGACAGTTCACCTGTGAAGCTGCAAGAGACAGAAAAAGTGGCGGTGTGGCCATCACTGCGCCCACAGAAGCTCCCAGCTCCCCAGACCACAGATGTTTTCATGGAGGAACCCAACAGAGGAAGAATCAAATGGCAAGTTTGTGGACTCTGGCCGGATAGCTCAGTTGGTTATAGCATCATTCTGACACTCTAAGGCTGCAGGTTCGATACCCACTCAGGCACATAACAAGAATCAATCAAAGCGTGCATCAGTAAGTGGAACAACAAACTGATGTTCTCACTCTCTTCCTGTCTCTCTCTCTCTCTCTCTCCCTTCCCCCCTTCATCTCTGTCTGAAATCAATCAATAAATTTAAAAAATTTTTAATATCACATTTGTTGAAATAAACTAGTAACCCTGGATAGTCCAAACCAGACACTTTCTCTTTCCCCATGGGAATTCAGTAGGATCAAAGTGTTAGTGACACCTCCAAAAATGTGGATTAAATCAAAAGGGCAGTTATTTGCAGAAATGACAGAAACTTTGATCTGATCATGAGCTTCCTGTGAAATGAGTTCACCAGCATTCAACACGGTCCAGATCTGGGTAATTCAAGAGACCCCAGTCGCTTGAATTACAATATAAAATTGCAAACTTTAAAACACATCTTAGTTGTATTAGACATGAAGACTCCTCACTCATGGGAGCCTTTTAAAAATGTTAAAGTCATGTGATATCATGTTACATTGAATTTGTTAGGCATTATTTTTGTGAAAGGGTGATCTTTTTTGCTGGGAAAGCATGAACCTTCACCATGAAAGCAGTAATCCTTGTGTAGTTTGCAACCGAATAAGGGAAAACGTGGGTGTGTTTGTGTCATGGTAGGGTCACATTCAGCTCACAAATCTTCCACAGCACTCCTATTGTGTCTTCTGGCCTATTGTAGCTAGCATTTCCTCTCCTTAGTTGTAATAAAAGGAAAAAAAGTTTCATAAAATGCGACAGAAATAGAGCAAATAGCACTGTTTTCAACTCAAATGTAGACGGGGAAAATTCTAATTCATTCTACAGATGGGAAATAGAAAATACTGTATTATCTTTTGTAAGAGATAAAGAGGCCTGACTTTTCAGATAGCTTTTATTCAACTATCCATGGCTCCCTGCGGACAACAGATATAATCATGTCTACTTCCCCATCCTTTTCTAAGTGGCTAAGCCTGATGAATAGGCCTATTTTTAGATGACATCCTACCCTCTCAGCCTTATTAGCCTTACCACATCCTTTCTACTTTTCTTTCCCTCTTTCTAATTTCCCCCTTTCCTTCCTTCCTCTCTCCTTTCCTTCCTTCCATTTCGTTCTGAAAAAAAAATTAACTTGGCTTATAAAAAGGAACGTTTACACAAAAAGGGTAGTAAAATAGAAAATGAAGATCTACAAAGAAGCAAATAGGTCAACTAGCTACAGAAGAATTAGACAATTCTTTGAAGGCAGTGGTGCTTTCCCATTCCGTCTGTGGGCTAGGCTTTATTTTTGGTTTTCCTCGTGGATCAGATAGAAATAGCAACAAACTCTCCTAGGGAAGGAAACATTCCCAACTGGGGTTAAAACACTATTAAAAAGATATTGAACTCTGGCATCATTTCGCTGCTTAAGTTTTACAACAGGTCCAATCACAGATAAAAATGACAGAGATCATGACACTCCAGGGCTGGTACTTAGAGATGGGTGTGCTGACCAGTGCAAACCAGGAGAGGAAACTGGCATTATTGGAGGGTTCCTGCCACATCTCTAATAAGGGCACTGTGTTGGCCCCACACCTGGCACTTTGGCATGAACCCCAGCTCCACACCTTAGCCCTGTTCTCACCTACCATCTGTGCAGTGAAATTCATACTCCTTGAATTCACTTGTAAGTGTGCATATTTTGATAGCAAATGTATCTGGGTTTGTGTACTACCTCTTAGCTTTCTGGTCTACCATCGACAGCATGAACCACCCCCTCTTCTCTTAAAGATGGAATAACACACATTGAGTTCTCAGCACACTGCTTGACACACAGTTGGTGTTCAGTACACGTGAGCTCACTTGTCTCCTTTCTATTGAAAGGAATCAAATCGGAAGAAACAAATCCAGATGATACCTGGGAGACGCTCCATTAATTAATGTTACTGTATTATAGTCATTTTCTATCGTTATTAATAATATAGCACTGGCGGTGGGAGATGAAACCAAAACCAGAAGCCAAAACTAGGAAATGCCTCAATCAGCAGGAAAGATGGTTTGTCTGTGGCTGGAACCACAATAGACATGCTGGGTGTAACAACATCGATTCTGGTGACAGAAACCTTGATTTATGCACTTCATGAGGACTTTTTCAGTACATTCTGGGTTTTGAGTTTTAATTGTGGAAAGTGATGGCATAATTATATTAGTCAAATGACAATGGCAGTCTCCTGTTCTATTATGCAGTATGATATTTAAATGTAAATGCAAAACCCTAAACAAACAAATGAACCAAAGAGAAAGACTTGAAGCCAGATATTAAGTTAAATGAGACAGTTGATCCCAACAGGCTGGGCTGATTATTTGGAATAAGAGAGATCCGGTTTAAACATTTGTAGACTTTTCCCTTTCTGCCTTGCTGGGGTCTTCCCAAGGATCAAGGGCCACCATCGACAGGTTCCTGATGATGTCCAATGCCCAAGTCACCATGACTTTTACCAAACTGGGATACGAACGTAATATGAGCCCTGTCCCGAAAGTATCGAGCCAATGTCAATCCAATTACAAGTTTGTGTGGCCAATTCACATGTACAAAAGTGGTTACTTCTCTCTCCTGAGGGGGAGCTAATAATGCGCTGAAATTAATGCACAGGGAAAACTACAGCTCTTGCTCATCTCACATGAAAATAACAAGAACAGCACATGCTACTTCCCGTGTGCATCACTGGATCTCCAGCTGCAGCAGCGGGAAAATGAGTCAGGAGCAATTGCCCAAAGACTCAAAGCATTTATTAGCGGTTTTCTCCTGTAGTCTTCACTTATAAGAGAAAAGGCGCATTTGCAAGATGTATGCTTGGTATTATTACCTATTTTCTTGAAGGAGGTCAAGCGAATCCATCTTGTTAGGGCTCCTATGATGGCGACACTCTGATTTCTTGCCTGTGGTCCTCAGAGTGCCAACTCATGCCTTAGAAACCCAGCAAGTCTCCCTCCCTCTGGAGCAGTAAATAACAAAGGAGTTGCGTTATTTACTTCCTATGGACAGCATAGCTTGCAGAATGGATAACAGCATTTTTTTACAGGCTCAGAAGGGTCTTGCTTATTGTCAAGACTGTTTTATATGCTTCCACCCTCCCTCCACACCAGGGAGGCTGTTTTTCAAACAACTTGTGTGGCGTACACGTTCAAGATCTCTCTCTTCTTAACCTGTAATGCATGTGAGTTGAAATACGTATAAAACAGCACTAATAAAGGATATGCCCAGGGTCAAATGGGTAAATATCACACCAAATCCAAGGAAATTAATGACTTTTTTTCCAAAGGACACAACATAGTGGGCCTTCTGCTCAGGTGGCTGCTGGCACCTCTCATCACAGCCAGTCGTTCATGGAAAAGGAGACTCTGGGTATGAAATAATCATGCAAATAGGGGCAGACACACAGGGTAGAGGTGGGGAGACCGAGGTTTTATTTCTCTGAACACGTTTTGTTGTGGATTGGGCATTCATAAATGTTCTCAGTTGATGGTTCACGTACAATGAACAAAATAGCTGCCTGGCTACTCGTGCTATTGTTATGGTCTCAAAGGAAATCATCTACTTAAAAATGATTTGGAAAAGCACCAAGTGCTTTGCAAGTCCAGAACATTATGAAGAAAATATGGAATAAGAAGACATTCTGTAGTTTCTCCATTTCGATACATTCTGTTTCTTAGTCTATGATTTCTTTGACAGGCGCATCAAAGCTGGGAGACAAAGGTAATTTGTAAGAATTTCATGCATCCATTAATAGAATTTAGATTACTTTCTTCAAAGGATTTGTGGCAGGCTTTCGAGGCAGATGACAGAATCTGTATAATGGCAAGCATAATGGGTTGATTAAATTAATTCAGTGACAATTAAGATATTCAATTCAGTTTGATCATGTGTAAGCACAGCACCTGGCAGACTTGTCTCAATCTCAATTTTCACAAGTATTTTTTATAAGTAATACTGCTGGAGGAGGACATTTTTTGCAACCACTCAAATATTAATATTTTTACCCTGGATCCATATTTATCCCTAATCTCATTCTCCTATTTTAACTTTAGGCTATTTCTTTTATACTGGGTTTGGTTTAAATGAAGAACAACTCATTTTTAATTTCTTTTTTCTCACTTCTCACCATCTATTTAGGCAAGTACATACTGAATCATTGGGTAGCATCACTTGTCACTTCGGTGAATCCCATATTTAAAAACTAATCACATTATCACCAAGAACTAATTGATCTTGTCACTTCAGTCAATTTATGGAGAGGATGTGTGTCTTTTACCATTATGTTGTTTAGCTTCAACTAAAGTAATAGACCAACACAATGTGAAATAAAAAAAGAAAGATAGTAAAATTAAGTAACCAATTGAGTAGCATCAAGTATAAATATTCTTGGGGACTATTTAGGGTAAAGAAAAACTAACAAAAGCTGAATTATGGAGAGGAGCCTTCATGAAATAGTTCGAGTTTAAATGCTACTATAAAAACTGCATGCATTTATAAAGAATTCAATTTAGTTCAATGTGCTTGCAAATGTTCCGAGTTGGAAAAGAGTTTGACCTAATTAAAATAAAAATCAAGATTTCGGCACACCTGCATGTTAACCCACTGAAGCTTCCCAAAAAACATTATTAAAATCATTTTATGAACGAAGAAAAAAAGGAAGAGAAATGAAGTAATAGCCCAATCCCCCATAGTCAGCAAGTGCTTGACTCAGGATTTGAGCTCAAGTCTTTCTGCAGAATCCATGGTTCATCTTCAATGCCAGGATATCTCTCAAGGGCTTCAGGGATCTCAAGAAGCATGGGCTGATGGAAAGACAGAGAAGGGTGGGAAAGCAGGATACCACCCATGGATCACAGAAATACCTAACATTCTTTGATATCCAGGGGTCATAATAAGATTCTTTTCAAATCATAGCTATTAATAAGACTGAGAGGATCTTAAGGTACCTCCCACCCTGGTTAGCATCCTATCAAGAGCTTGGCAAGGTTATTAACCCTTCCAGTGAGAGGCAGCAGGGATTACAAATGTGCATGGTGAGATCAAGAACTTATTGATCACAGGTTCGATTTCCCAGCCAGGGCACATAACAAGGTTACAAACCAGGTCTCCAGTCAGGTCTGTGACTGGAGGCAGGTGAAAAGCAACCATACATTGATATCTCTCTCCCTCTCTGCCTCTCTCTCTTCCCCTCTTTCTAAAAATAATAAATAAAATATTTAAAAAACAAACAAAAAAAAAAGAACTTATTGATAAGCAAAGGGAAAAAATTGGGACAGCTGTAAGCATAATCAATAAAATACACGAAAAAAGAATAAGCACACAATTTCTTAATAAATATAAAAAACTTATGTTTGTCGATCATTTCGTGAAGAATGCAAACTTTATTACAGCTTCCAAATTCACCCAAAATATCATCCATAATGAATATGGCATGGTGTGAGACATAAATCATGCTTACTAAGAAAAAAATTAAACATGTTCTTGAGGATGAATTTCGCAAATCCAAGCCTAAAGGTAGTAGAACATATTATGAAAGGGACCCTTTGAAAAGCAGAGGAAAAAAATAAGGTTGTTGCAGTAATGACCCCGACTTGTTCTCACCCCTCTGTATCCATGGTCTTAGATATCCATGGTCCTTCCCTGGAGTGGCTCTGAACAAGGCCAGAGTACTTGCCTTGGCAGATGAAATAGTATGAACTGTGACCCAAGTGAAAACTTGTGTTGTGCTTGGAATCCATATCATGGTAAGAGGCTAGAGATAGTAAGGAGAGAGAAGGAGATGTATTGTCCTGACAGCTACCAGGCACCATATATGCACCAAACCCTAGAATTTCTACCTACCAGCTAAGAGCCCAGCATAGATAATAGTAGATCAGCCAAGAAGACCAAGCCAGGAAGTGACCCGCTGATCCACAGAATCATGTGCTAAATTTAGCTGTGGTTTAAGTTACGCCACTAAGTTTTGAGGGTGGTTTTTTATTCAAAATAATAATTCCCTATAACAACAAAAATGAATGTAAAACTTGAATTATTGGTATTTTTTGAGCAATTATGTAATAGGCGCAGTAATAATTGCTTTACATATTATATATATTAATTCTCTAATTTTCAGGAAAGCACTAAGCAATAGGCACAATTATTATATCCATTTTAGAAAGTGAAGCTTAAGTAACAGAATGGGGTTTTTTTTTCCTTCAACTAAAGCAAACCTGAATCAACAGACTTCAGTGATTGAACAGATAATACAAGCACACGCCCTCACCCAAAAAAGAAACAAAAAGAAAAGTATAAACCTCTAGCAATTGTGTACCTATATTTTTTGAATTCCAAAGAGAAACAAGGCATCTAGGAATCTAGGCAGGGGAAAAAACATGTATATGGAAAAATTATACACATAAAGGTGTTATATATTACATATATATGTATATTGAATGCATGAGAGCAATGAATCGATAGAAATAGCATTTTAGAGAGACAAGTTTATCTCTTCTCCTCTGTATCTAGCCAAATTGTCAGCAAACACACAGGCAACAAAAGTTATTGTCAGATATGCAAGGGCCCAGGAATTGAACAACAACGTACTATCCTCATAAATTGTTGGAGGAAGTATTCTAGTTTTACAATATATTAGTTAAAAACATAAACAAAAATAAAACTTAGTAAAGTTGTAACATATCAAGTTAGCATATATAAATTAGTAATTTTCATACATGCATGCAATACCAATGAGCTATACTGGAAAGGAAAACCCATAGTAATAGAATGTAAAAATATAATGTAAAGTAACCAGGAGTATGCTTAATAAGAAACATGCAAAACCTATATGAGGAAAATAAATCATTACTGGAAAAAAAAAAGAAGAAGAAAAGAAAACACTCTAAAAGACCCAAAGCAAGCTTGAACAAATGGAAAGACAGAGCGTATTCTTGGATAGAAGACACCCCCCTATAACTGGGGAAGACAAGAAGGAGCAGGGCTAAGAGGGAGTAATTCAGGGTTCTATTTGGGTCATGTTGAGTTTGACCCTTCTGGAGAGAGGTGACATGGGTAACAGGTGAGTTTGGAGTCTGCATGAAAGCTATCAATCTGGGTGTCCTCAGCATATGCCACTTAGCAGCACGTGCATATGGAGAAAAGAAAGGTACGTAGGGCAGAAACCTGGACATGCCAACACTAATGGGTTAGCCGGGGAGTGGAGAACCATCGCAGAAGACTGAGGGCCACCTGTGTGGACAATGAAAAAGAAGAGAAACGAAGAATGTGACAACCCAGAAGGAAGCCAGACAAGGATGTCATTCAAGGAGGGTGAGTTCACCCTATATTTCCAGTGCCTGACCCAGAGTAAGAATTCAGAAAGTATGTGTTAAATGAACAAAAGCATAAATAAGTAATGAAGAAGTTAATGTTTTTAGATAAATATAAAATGTGAACACGAATCTGATGTAGTAATACAATTTTTAGACAAATCCTGCATGTTTATTATATGAATATGCTAAAAATCATCCTAAATTCTAGCAAAAGGCCCAGCATAGCTTTATTTTAAATGAATAATGCAGTATGGCCAATTCTTTAACAATACCAAAATCTCTAAGAAATAGCCAAATGTGCACTGAATTGCTGTCACAGAAATGAAAATCTGTTAACTACTCATTAATGAAATAGTGAACATTAAATGTACAAATAATATGGACTCGTTGGTGTTGGATAAGAGCCCGAAGATCACACAACCCTCTCCCACATTTCCAAACAGGCCATCAGAACTCACTCCTATGGCCCAAGCATTAGTCTCTTCTTCCAACTGAGCATAAAACCCTCTTTCAACAAATTATTGATATCCAGAACTTCAAATAATTTCCAGGGGCCTTCAAACAACCACTTGACCACCAGGTAAAACACTGTGTGTCTAACATGGCTTTCTCTCTTATTTTGAAATATTTTCAGATAATTTATAGGATTAAAATTTGACCTGGAATTCCAATAATGATTTAGTCTCTCTATAGAAGCAGTTCTGAATTAAGCAATCAGTTTCATCCATGCAACCATGAAAGTAACTTTCATAGCATCACCTACGTTCTTGGCCATATTTAATTAGAACCGTGTTGCCTGATTGATTCATTTTCTATGTGCAACATCACATATCTTCAGAACAATCATCATTGCTTTTTTATGCTTCTTAAAACCTAGCATGGAGCTTTTCACTCTATAGAGGGTAAATCAGCTTATTAAAGAAAAATGAAACAAGCAACCAAACAAAAACTAATTTTTCAGCCTGTTATAAATATGATTAAAGGATATATATGGTCCTTCCCAGATATGATTGATTTTATCTCTTTATATATCTTCAAATTAAGCTTGGAAACATCTTTAAACTGTTAAACAAGCAAATAAAATCAGTTTTTATACATATTATAGCTATAGTAATATTTCATGCATGAATTAGAACCAATTATTATGCCTTACTAGCTTATTAATATCTGTATATTTTCCTTGCTCCTCATCCTGTCTCTGAAATACGCTCTTAGTCTTAACTTCCAAAAAGTATTCTTTTGAATCAGCTTCATAATATTCTTTGCAAATCAGTAGTTTCCTCATTATCAATGATTGTGCCAATCTGGTTTTTTTTTTTTTGGGGGGGGGCGTGGATATTTATCTGGTACTACAGTTGATAAAGTCAGGCATGCCACTAAACCAGGGGTGTCAAACTCATTGTCACCGGGGGCCATATATATCAGCCTCGCAGTTGCCTTCAAAGGGTTGAACGTCATTTTAGGACTGTATAAATGTCACTACTCCTTAACAGTTAAGTGAGCCAGGTGGAAACAAGGTGTAGGCCGAAGGTGCCGGGGGGCACAGAACAAAGTGGAGGACAGGATTCGGCCTCCGGGCCTTGTGTTTGCCACCTCTGCCCTAAACCAAGGTTCTAATGTAAACATGGTAAGCCTGGCTTCCTTTCCCAATAAGACCGCCTTTTTCCACTTAGTAATAATACGGTGCTGACAACAGCGGCTTCATCTTGACTTAATTGTTTTAATCCTGTTTAACCTGCTCAGATTAGTGTTTTAAAAGCTCATGTACCCATATATTAATGTCTCGCTTTCCCTCTCTGCCTCTCTCCCTACCCCTCTCTCTAAAAATAATAAATGAAATCTTAAAAAAAAAAAAACCTCTCGTACCCAAGGAACAGGTGTATACAGGCATTTGGACATAGAGCTACATTTTATGATAGCGCATTGCTTTATAAAGTTAGCTCAAAATGAAGAAAAGTTAAAAAAAAAAAAAAAATGAAGAAAAGTTAGAAGTTCGCATGTCTATGCACTGGTAATTAGAGGCAGGAACAAAGCCATGCAGAATTCTTTGCTCATCGGAGGGACAGTGGGTGGTGCTGTGCGTTGCCATCTCTCTCTGCCATGCCATTCTTGGTCACTATAATCCCATTTTTTAATTTTCTCGGCATCTTCTCTAAACAAATGCATCTTATTTTCATTTCAATAATGGGAGTTGTTTGCCACATGTGAAGCCTCTTACAAGATAATTTTAATGATTCATTAAGTATAGCTCACATATATAGGAATTAGTCCTAGATAATGCAAAACTGCTCCCAAACTCTGGGAATTGGGTTAACACTGCAGAATAGACATAATGTCCACCACAGTGATGAGTCTGTGACTTACATAACAGCATTAAATATAATCACGTGAGCATGATGGAAAACATTGTTTTCAAGTCTCCTGCAAACACTGTATATTAATATATTAACGTTAAGGCAAAATTACAATATTAATAAGATGTATGTGTTTTATGAAGGGAAATTTTATTACTTCATGGTCACATCCTACAAATTATTTATTTAGTTATTCATGAACATGTATTCAGTTCATCCATTCTAACAATCACCAATCATCTGAATCAAATTTTATAAAATAGAATATTAAACATGTGAAAAATTATAAACATAGACTAAATAAATTTAACATAAGCATATGTTGATGACCATGAAATCTGTATAAATGCTACAGCATAATTAAATGTAATTATAATTTTCAGGTTTGCTTGCTTATCATATTAGCCCTGAGAAACATATTTCTTACAATAGACAAATAATTCTATCAACGGAAAATGATTTATTTACCTGGATCTTCTATAGTTAAGTTCTTTATTAACCATTGTACAATGTCTGACCCTAGAAAAAGAGAAAAGAAAAAACACAAATATATGTGAACATGAGTCTATATATTAACTTTAAGAACTCACAATGCTGGCACTCATTAGTAAGAATGTTTCTGACCTTCACAGTAACAGATTAAAGATCAACCATGTACGAAGTACAGAAAATAGTGTGAGTACCGTTGTTTTTCTTTAATGAGCCAAGGTACAAACTAGTAAATTACTAAATATGAAATATTTAAACATGAAGATTTAATCTATTGGTAGTGGATAAAATGATCCATTCATTTGTTCATTGAATAAATGTTTATTGAGTACAAACTTTGCTTCAATTCTTAGCATGGCATGACCAATATTTCATGTTCCTCTGTCTCATTTGCACATCCCATCCTGTCTTGATTCCTAAGCCAAGCAAATTTGTTGTCAGGTTCTGAACACTCCTGTGTGTCTTTATAGGATTTTTTTCATTGACTGAAATGTCTTTCCACTATTTTCAAGACACTCAAGATTCATTTACACAAACTTTTCTTGACCCTCACCTTTGTCCACTGAGTTTACAACACCCTCACTGGAATCTGCGTCCTTTTGTATCATAGTTTTGACCACAAAGTGTTTTCACAACTATTTTCCTACACATTCTTGTCATTTTATGAGAGTCAAATTTAATAGAAATGAACACCCCAGGTATCTCACTCCTCTTACTTTAGCTCCCATTTCTTTTTGTTATTTTTATTCTATTACCGTTGTCCCAATTTTCCCCCATTGCTTTCCCCTGCCCTGCCCACCCCCCACTCCCATAGTCAATCCCCCTATGCTCATGTTTTCACCCTTAAGTTGATTCACGATGCTGCTGGACTGGAAACCTTGAGTTCTCTTTGAATTTTCCCCAAGACAGAAGTGCTGAAACAAGTCTCCAATTTTGTTTTAATTTTCTTGTACACCGAACCAGTCCAGGACCTTTTCATGCCAATCCTGCATCACAGCCAGGAGAAAATGTTGGACACCCTGCCTTTTTTTTTTTAACTGTCCACATACATTGCCAACTAGAGATCTCCACATCTTGAACCTGAACATGAGGTTCACACACACACACACACACACACTCTCTCTCTCTCTATATATATATCTATAAAGAGATATAGATATATACATATAAAAACATGATTATAGATATCTCTATATAAACATGTTATCTCTATATAAACATAGATACCTATAAACATGTTTAAATATATACAAAATACATGACACAAAATCTTTGTAAATATGATATATGAAGATGTTGTAAGCAACAGAAATATGACAATTTAGATTTGTATCTTTTACAAAGCTAAGCCTTTTTTGCAATCTCTGTTAAAGTCATTAATGAAAACTTTAGCTCTTAATTATAATGGAAGGGGCCCAAATATCCCTGAAGCAACACATTAACCTTTACAATAGTTCTCCTTAAGGAAAATGAGCAGCCTCTTTGCACTTCCCAAATACATTTGCTGAAACCCCAAAGCCACACAGATACAGTGCCCGCATTATGAATATATTTTATGTAACAAATACCATAATCCATATTTTTTAAGAGAATGGCTGTTCTCAAGATCGCTCAGTAAATATAAGACATTCTATCCACATGTCAGGACACTATTTTTTCCAACATCATTCTTAATTCCTTGAAGTAGGCACATGATGATGTCTGTCATCATCATGAAGCAATAATAATAAACAATGAACATTTATTGGCTTTCTAAGGATGCCTGTCCGTAGACTTGGAAGTTGTAAGAACAAGAAGGAAAGACTAGAAAAAATATTTGCATACCTTATTTCCAGTAAGTGGTTAATATCCAAAGTATATAAGGAATTCATACAACTCAAGAGCAAAAAAAAATGAACAATTTGATTTTTAAAATGTCCAAAGAACCTAAATACACATTTTCCTAAAGACATACAAGTGGCCAACAAGTATATGAAAAAGTGCTGAATGCCACTGATCACCAGGGAAATGCAAATCAAAACCACAATAAAATGATCACCTCACAGCTTTTAGAATTGGCTATTATACTAAAGTGCTTATGAGGGAGTGAGGAAAGGGGAACACTTGTACACTGTTGGTGGGAATGTAAATTGGTACAGCCAATAAGAAAAACAGTATGGAGGTTCCTGAAAACAAAAATAGAACTACCCTATGATCCATCAATTCCTTTTCTGGGCACGAACCCAAAGGGGAAAAAATCAGTATCTCAAAGAGATATCCCCACCCCCACGTTCAGCGTAGCACCATTCATGATAGCCAATGGGAACACCTAAGCGTCCACTGACAGATGAATGGATAAAGAAAATGTGAAACAGAGAGAGAAATATGATTCAACCTTAAAAAAGAAAGAAATCCTGTCGTTTGTGACAACAGAGAGGAACCCAATGACATAACGCTAATATAAGCCAGGCACAAGAAGACATATAATACTCCATGAACTCACTTACGATGTGAAATCTAAAAAAGTCAAAAATTCATAAGGGAATAGGAGGGTGGTTGCCAGGGGTGGGCTGGGAGTGGAGATGCTGGTCACAGGATCCAAAGTTTGAGTGCACAGGCTGAATAAATTCTGGAGATCTAGTGTATAGTGCGGAGGCTCGAGTTAATAACTGTATTGTTTTATTCAAATTTGCTAAGAGAGTGTGTTGCAATGAGTCCATTAACTAGCTCGATCGTGGCAGTCAAATCCCAATGTATATGTATATTGAAAGATCATGTAGTATACCTTTAATATATGCAGTTTTCATGTCAGTCATAACCCAGTAACTTAGGGGGAAAAGGAAATAGAAGAGGTGAGAGAACCCCTCAGTCCTCTTACTCCATGCCAGGATACATCTCTCTGCAGCCTGGAAGAGGGTCCCTAGCAGACCCCAACCACACTGGCACCCTGATCTCACAATTCCAGCCTCCAGGACTGTGGGAAAAATAAACTTCAGTTGCCCGTAAACCACCCAGTGTATGGTGACTAAGCCTAAAATGACTAAGATGAGGGACATCATAGTTGCTTCCTAGTTTGGCAATTCTGAATAAAGGTGCTATCCACATTCATGCGCAGGATTTTGTGTGCATGGTTTTTAATTCTCTTGAGCAAATACCCAGGAGTGTAACTATCTGATGATAGGACGAGAATAAGTTTAGTTTGGGAAAAAATAACCAAACTGTTTTCCGAAGTGGCTGTACCATTTTGCATTCCTACCAGTGTCACCTCCTCTCTGGCCTGGGGTGGTGTCAGTGCTCTGGATTTGGCCACTTTAACAGGTGTACAGTGGTGTCTTAGTGTTTTAATTAGCATTTCTCTGGTGACGTATGATATGGAGCATCTTTCATGGGCTTCTTTACCATCTGTCTCTCTTCCTTGGTGATGTGTGTGATGAGAGACCTTTGGCTCATTTTTAACCAGGTTGTTTGTTTTCCTGGTGTTGAATTTTAAGAATTCTTTGCATATTTTGGATTGAAGTCCTTTGTCTGTGTCTTTTGCAGTTATTTTCTCCTAGTCTGTGTCTTATCTTCTCATTCTCTTGACACTGTCTTTCACAGAACAGAAAGCTTTCAATTTGAACGATGTCTAGCCTATCAAGTATTTCTTTGGTGTTGCATCTTAAAATATTATTGCCATATCAATGGTCATGCAGGTTTTCTCCTATGTTCCTTTTAGGTCTGTGACTCACTCTGAGCTAAATTTTGTGAGGGATATAAAGTCTCAGTCTAGACGCATTTATTTATTTTGCGCGTGGATGTCCAGTTATCCCAGCACCATTTGTTGAAAGGACCATCTTTGCCCCAGTCATTGCCTTGGCTCCTTTGTCAAAGATCAGTTGACTATATTTATGTGGGTCTCTTCCTGAGAAATTTTCTGCTGGCTTTCTCAGACACTTTAAGGGAAGAAGGGGTTGCTGTTTTATTACTATCATGTGGGGGTGAAGTCTGACAGTGCAGCGGGGGTGACCTGGTTTACCCCAGGGTGATAGTAAAAGTCCTAGCCCTTCATCAGCCTTCTCCCAGCACCCCAGTGGGGAGTGGTGGGGTGCCTTGTTACTACCACAGGCATATGACTACGCATTGACGTTGCAGGTGAAGAAAAACCTCATCACTGGCCAGTGGGGATAAAATCAGCTGAGGAGAATACTGTAAATCAATTCTGAGTGACGTAACGGAGTTTTTATGTATAAGGATCTGGGACTACCAGGGAAAAAGCCACACAGAAGGTCCTTGGGGTCCATGGTGAAGAAGAGTTTTAAGACCACTCATTAACTTTGGAGGTTGTGGTTCCAAGAGAAGGTGTCATCCCCAAATTTCTCAGGTCATGATTGAGTTCAGAACTTCCAGCGTCAGCCCGCACTCTGGGGACAGACTGGCATGTGACAGTGTACCCAGAAATGGGATGTGGATACCGGTCACCTGTATCACTAGCATGTTGGAAGGCAAACTATAAATGGTTACAGGCAGAGCCAGCAATGGGGAGTGACTGGAAGGAGGAAAGATTGAGTCAAATAAAATTTAAAAAATGGAAGACTTAAGTGAATGGTATGGGCTGAACTATGTCTCCCAATTCCTATGTTGAGGACCTAACCTTTAGAGCCGGAGAAGGTGACTCTATTTGGTGCTGGAGTGTTTGAAAATGTAACTAAGGTTAAATAAGTTGATTAAGTTGACCCCAACCTAATATGGCTGGTGCCCTGATCCAAAGAGAAAATTAGGGCATAGATAACATGCAGAGGAAAGACCGTGCCAAGGGGAGAGGCATCACCTGAAACCAACCCTGTGGACACCTTCTTCTCAGTCATTCAGCCCCCAGAACTCGGAGACAATACATTTCTATTGTTTGCGTCAGCCCCAGTCTGCGAGCCTTCGCTATGGCAGACCTAGGAACTGAGGAGGGTAAATGAGATGGCCTTTGGGCCACGCCCAGGACAGTGGGACAGAGGTTTAGTGTGACTCTCTGGGCTTGAGCATCTGTAAGGCACTTTGCTCCAAAGTGATTACGGTGTTGGTGATGTGAATGAGTCTCCCATGGTGGTAACAGTCTGGCTGCCTGTCATAGAGCCCTTCTGTGGATTAATAACAGGAAAACACACATGGAAGGCAAAAACATTTAACGACATGTGCTTTCCTGTCGCTCACCTAAGCACATCAGGAGAAAGTCTCAGAGGCATTAAGAACCCTGCCCCATGATCTCTCCCACTGGCAGGTTCTACACCTAGAAAGGAACCATGGCTGATTATCTGGTATGCGCCAAGAATGTGACTACATTTTAGGATATTTTATTCTGCTCCTCTCCCTAGAGGAGAAGGTCAAGAGGCAGACGTTAAATTAAAACTCACAGACCAAAAGCTTGACTTCTCTTCCAGAATTGTATTCATACATTAGTTAACATTCATGAGACTGGCCCCTTGGTGGTTTTGTGACTTTCAATTAATGTCTCACTCGTCCACTGCTCCAGTTTCCTGCTGAACCTGTCAATGGGTCTCATCCAGGTTTCTCTGCTTCTATCAGGGAAAATGGGCAGATCAGCTCCTATGGAAGAGCTGATGAGCTCCATCCTAGGCTTGAGCCTTTCATCAAAATTACTGCCCTGACCTTTCTCCCTACACAATGTAGCTAGGTCCTCTGCCTGGAAAATCCATATAATGAGACAGTTTGCATACGTCACCTGTCATCAGCGCATAGATTGTTTTGGCCTCTAATCGGAACTATATGCATTTTAACTAAAATTGAATACACATCTCTAGTGATATAAAAGGAAAACGTACAAAGAAGCTGAGAATGGATGTCCTCTCAAGAGATACACCTTTTGAGTTAGCCTAAAAGGACATGCAAGGCTTCTGTTGATTTTTATCTTGTGAGTTCCTAGATTGTGATATTCAGCATAAAGTACTGGTTGACTGCCGCAGAAGGACAGAAGCCATCATTCCAGAGTCATCCATACAGATTTGGGGCTCCAAAGGCAGAAGGACACACTTCCCTCCCAGTGTCATGGAATGGCTGGCAGCAAAGTGGAGCAGCCTTGGTGAAGAAGTGATGAATTTGACCATGTTGGCCTGCGAGAGGTGAAAGAGAGCCAAAGAGTTCCCAAGGCCGTGGGTGCTGGGCAGTGTCACCGGGTGAGAATTAAGAAATACGTTGCCTAGGAGGGTTCTCGGCAGTGTGGAGTGAAGGACCCGAAAGGAGGGTGTGCAGTTCCAGACACAGTGATGGTGGTAGGAGGAGGGGTATGAGTAACAATGGCCCTGCCTGGAGAACAGACCACAGGCTGTGCCAATGCTGGACAGCTGGGTGCCACCAGAACACTGGGTGCCACCTGGTGACACAGGAAGGCAGGCCTCCCCAGTGAAGGCAAGTGGAGACAGAGAAGCAAACAAGAACCAGTCGTGAGCAGTCCCAGGCCTCTCTAATAGAGACATGATATCACGTAACCTGCTCCACCACCAGAATGCCATCCAAGAAGAGGAAGGAAGGTCAGGGCACCTGGGAAGCCATTTTTCTCCAGCGCTCGTGCAAGTCAGCCAGAAGTAAAAGGGTCAGTAGGAAGGGATTTAATTATATGTAACAGGCATGACTCAGCCACATATCCAGCCTCCCCCTTCCCGACCCTTCCTTCAGGAAGAGAAACAGGGCTCATGAAGTTTAGGTTAGTTATATAGAAAAAAAAAAAAAGCTGTATACTCTGCCTACCCTGGTCGTGTTGTGATGGTTCATTTCAAGAACTGCAGTAGGAATTTGAAAGGGAAATTCCTTTGCATTTCACAGCTCAGAAGGCTTGACTGACAGTTGGCGAGTCCCTACTCCTTCAACAATCCAGCTCATAAAGTGAGTCTCTTCCCTCCGCACGCAGAGCACAACGAAATGACCTTGGTCCATGGATTTCAGAAGCTGCTACTTGAGAATGGAAGGATGAAGACATTACCCACAGTGTTACCACCCTATAATTAAAATGTCTCTACCACATCATGTTAGCGAAAGACATAATGGCAGGAGGGACAAAGCAAGGTAATGTCACTTCTGAGAGTCAGCATATTCAAGGAATGATAATTTAACCTTCTTAAGCCCTATTCCCACTGAAATTCCGAGGAGTGAGGGATAGAAAGAAAATGTCCTTTTTAGGTCACCTCGCTAGCATCTTGGCATTAAGCTGACAGATGGCAGTGGCAGTCTGCTCTAGATAAAAGGCTTTAAAACACTGCTTCAAAAAAAATTCTTACCTGTCACATATCAGATTCACATTACCAAGTCTACATTTTCTACATTTTTTGTGTGTGAAATAAATTCCCTTTTCTTTCAGTCTGACATTTTCTACGTTTATTGAGTTTTAAGTCTGTAAATGTGAAGTCTAGACCACATAATAGTCCCAAGTGTAGAAAACCAAAATTACTTTATTCAGTGCATGCCCTACGTCTGCATCCACCCCTCAGTATATGACATTTGAGACCGTCTGACCGTCAGCTAGCACTGTCTAGATAAAATCTAAATGTATTTATGGTGTTAACCTTGCATGCAATGTTATCTAAATACCCAATTCAAAAATACCCAATTTAAAACATGAATGGGTCACATAGCACTTTATCAATTTTAAACTCACTGGACTCTATTAGATGCATTCTCTATTATTTGCCTACAGTTATCCATAGAACGAAATTTTGGTTAGCTCTCTCCAGTCATTTCGGCTGTGACCCAAATGATGTCATGGGAATATGGCAGCACAAATTACTCATCCAACCAGGTGATTCAAAAGTCATATTCTAACCATGAAAACTATTCAGTTCATTGGTTTATCCATTAAATTCTTGGAATACTTATTATGTTCCAGGAAGCACCATGATATTAAGATGCTAAAGTCATGTTTTAATTCCTTCATTGTGGGTATAGATATGAGTGGATGCAAAAATTAAGGAAATCTTGGAAAGAAGTAAATCATTCCTGGCTCTGTTGGGTAGGAAAGACATTGCAAATGGCCTTGAAGAATGAGTAGGTTTTCACCAGATCGAAATATTAGATCCCATGTGGAGAAAAGCAGGCTCCATAGCTAAAGGAAATCCAGTAGTGGAAATGACATGCAATCCAGTCCACGTGGGATACAGGTATGTAACCCAGTCCACATGGGAGACAGGTATGTAACCACATGGGAGAAGCAGCTGCACTGAGCTAACCTCCCATTTGGTCAGAGGGTTACTCTTAAAGTTCTGTGTCAAGTTCTAGATTGTTCTAGAAAACCAGGGAAAGGTGTTTTTATTTCTTTAACCAATATAATAGATCCCATGATACTATCATCAGGGCTGGACACTCAAGGAAACTTGATGAACCATATCAACTTATTCTTTTCCCCAGAGTGGCTCATAATATTTTTATCACAAGCGGCCATTTTAGGTCATTCCTTTGACTAGAGAGGAAGCAAATAATGGTTGTCATGCTCTAAATGGGACACTAGGACAGACAGGTGATCCAGTGAATGTTTACAGTCTAATTGGAAAGACTTGTAGTGTTGGAAGGGCTCCTTATTGGTGCTGTCAACATAGCAACCATTTTGTCCCATTTTCTTTCTCCAATTTCAGTCTGGGCCCCAGAAGTTCTACTTCATGTGCATCAGTAATAATGAGTGGTTCACACTCAGACATCCCCCTCTGTCACATCACAGCAGCTGCCTGGGAGCCCTGAGATAAGCAGGTTTCTCTGTTTTATTCCTCACTGGTCCCGTGCCCATGTGCCAGGTGTGGGTGCAGAGCTGTGTTAAATAGGAGAGCAAGGAGACATCATTTTGCCTCTAAATGAACAAAAAAGGTGGTTTCCAACCCTGGCAACCATTTCCCAGGTCTGTGATGCATTTTCAGAATCTTTCCTTGGATGTGATACTGGACCTTTGCTTCTGGGCATTTACTGTACATAGGATTTGAACAGAAAGCTCACGTCTGACTGCTGATCACAACTTAAAATGCTAATTTCTATCCACCTTAATTTTTGATAAACTCTTATTTAGAACCACTGGTTTTTAGGAACAATAGCTTAGATTCTGTTGCATCCCAGAAGTTTTCCTCTACGATGCACTGGTTTCAAGTTCTATTATGGGAAGTCTAAAATGCTGCAAGAAAGAGAGAATGCCATGTTCTGGTAGAAAAAAAAAAACATTTCAGCTAATGAAAGGCACAGTACTTTAGGTCATGTAATATGCTCTCAAATGTACACAAAGTGTTGAGAACATCAGCTTTCAGTGAAAGTGAAACTACACAGTAGTGGGACAGGGTAGGCCAGTGGTTAGCAGGCAGCAGTAACGACATAGCACTATTGAACCTTGATTAAATGCTTACTAAGTGTCTAGAAGAGATCCAAAGGCTTTAATCTCTTAGACATTTTAATGCCCACAAAGGTCCATTAGATACTATCATTATCCCTGGTTAACAGCCAACAGAAGTAAAACAGAGAAGTGCAATCATTTGTCTAAAGTCACACAGCTAGAAAGCTGATATTCGAGCCCACAGTCTAATACTGGGCTCACATTCTTAAGCCCATGAGTGCCTGGGAGCCCCGGGGAATGTGGCAGGGAGCTTATCATATTCCACTTCACTAAAAATCACTAAAACCTGATTTGTGGGAAGGAAAATTGTCCCTTTCCCTTATCTGTACCTGGAGAACCAGAGAGATAAAACATGCCTACAAATGGGAAACTATAAGAGCTTTTCCTTGAATGGAGGACACTGCGGTTCCTAATAAGAGAATTATTATCACAGGGATTATTTCCAATTAACTCAACTACCTGGTGGAGCTACCGGAGAGAAAAGCATATCCCAAATGCCCAACTGTCTACTGGATAATTAACAAAATCAATACTATAAATATAACTGACAGTGCGCTGACTTCCTGGCAGTGAGGGCAGGCTGGTGTTAAAACTGAATCACAACGGGATGACAAGTCCCTCAGGTGAAATGCGGCCTGAATTCTTCCTGCTGTCTATTCAGCACATGGTATAAATGTGGTGATGTAGGTATACATTCAAAATACTAAATGGTATTGGCAAGTTGTGTCTTTGACACAATAAATAGTTTTAATGTCTTCATAGCAACTCAACAATTTGTAAGTAATTAAATGAGCAATGATTTGTTCAGTGTCTGCTTCCACCTTTTGAATCGTGAGCTTTGTAAGGGTAGCAACCATGTTTCTAACAATGAAGCAGACAAGTGAGGAGGTACATACATTACAGTGAGGGAGATGGGCAACTGCCATTTTGCATAAATGAAATTATCTCAGATATTAAGTAATGTGAATAAAATTTTAAAACTCCTGTGATGGAGACTTCTAGGTGAGGAGAGATGTTAATAATCTTCTTTTGACCAAGAAATCGCTGTGTTAAATTAAAAGTGTCTCAGTTGTTCTCTCGGAGTTTAGAACTCACACTAAGTTTGTTTTGTGCACCTAGAAAGCTTTGTGTTGTAATATTATGCCTGCTATGCAGCTAGAGATGATGTGTAGTTAGAGAATAAAGAAATAGAGCATAGTATACAGCCAGGTGCCTCCAGAGTCATGTCAATATTATATTGGGAGCAAGGAATGAAGACTGAGGAGGAGATGGAAACAGTCAGTGAGGACATGGTTCCACAAATCCAACTGAAGAAAATGTTTCAGCCAAAAGATGTTTGAAAGTCAAGCAAGGTGAAGGCAAAGAAGGCGGAGACCAGTGAGAACCTAGCCAGACAGTTAGTTTTGTTGAGGTTAAAAATCCTTTGGATAGATAAATATAGGCAAAGACTACAAGAGGACACAAAAGAGTCAAGCATAATATTCTTATCTTTGAAGGGCTGACAATCTGGGGAGAGATGTGGGACAAATTCTTAACAAGATATATCCTAACATGACAACTAGAGTTGAGTGCCATCCAACTATGACCCAGGATGAGTTGGGGCAGCTAAGCAGAGCTCCAAAGGATGTGACGCTTGATCTGTATTGTCAAGAAATTAGGAATTGGAGAAGTGGGGAGAGGGAGGAGGAATGTTCCAGGCAAGAGGGCTGACCAACAGGAGAAGGTGGGAACAATCAGTTGCTTGGTTGAGCTGTAGCAGCAGACTTTTCTTCGGAATACTGGAGAAGAAAATTGAAGAGGCACAGAGAGGTCAGAAGGATAAAATTTGTGGAGGCAGCTCAGCAGGGCAGAAGCGTGAGGTTTTCCAGTGGGGAAACCCAGAAGCAGAAAATAGAGGACGATGTTCTACAAGGTGGCACCAAGTCACCATTTTCTTCCTGACATAAAATTACACACACACACACACACACACACACACACACACGCAAAAAGGTAACAATCTAGCAAAATAGGTTGCACCCAATTCCTTTTTGCTTCAGGCACAGACAGCAATATTTATTCTCAGTGCAAAGTTTTAAAAACCCATGTAATTATTTTTATTCCTTTTAAATATAACCCCCTAAGCTAGCTTCTTATTTTAAAAAGGAAGAAAAAAAAGCCTAACATGGGGATTGGGATTGTGGTGTTGGACAATTTTGGAGGCACGTCAAATATTTTGGAAATGGGTTTCCGCAATCTGCTACAGAGCCTGTTGCGGCCATTTGAATAGAATGTTCTGGGTGCAGTGGCGGGTGCAAAATGAGACATTTAATATCTTGGGCCTTCCAGATGAATGTTACAACATCCAAACAATAAGGAACACCATGATCATTCAATTACCTTGTGTCCCGGGGTCTTATTTACTATCAGGTTTCCCAGCGTGCTGATCTATTTACTGCTAAATAGAATTAATTCCACCTAAAGGGGATAATGTACTCTCACTGACAGATTGTCCCTACACGCCCTGGTTTCACCACATCGAGACACAAGTCGACTCACATGAACAATTGCTTACGTGCAGCAGGTCTGAGGCGGATAGCAGCGGCCAAGAAGGCTAAGCGCACTGTGTTAGCCTAATCTTATTTCGCTCCTCGTCGGTGGCCTTCACCTTTTTAAATGGAATTGGTTGTGGCCATATGTAAAACTGAGAGGCACCAAGAAGAGAAACGTTCATTATCCTGGGGATGGTTTTGCAGCTTTTCTCCCGAAGGCTTCTTCAACGATGCCCAACACGTGACAGCGTTCGGGTTTGCCCAAGAGCATTGGATTAAGCTATTGCGCTGAGTGCAAAGGTCCTCATTTTCTCATCGATGTTGGGTGATTTATTTAACGGATTAAGCTACGTGTAGAGTTTTACCTCCCTCCTCCTCTATCACGGCCAGGGTGAAGCTGAATGGACAGTGAGACACAGTGAGACATAGAGGGTGTTTCTTTTCTCTTTCACATCAGCCGTGGTCTGTTGCAACAGCAGGCCCATTTCATACAGATTGACAGATTCCCCCATGTGCATTGGAATACATTGATTTTAAGTTGGTCTTATTTTCTACAAGTGAGGTAATTTATTAAAAACGCACACGACCTACATCTCAGTAGACGGTGTATCTTTTGTTCCTGATGTGAAAAGGCAAACTTAGAGTCTGCTTGATCTCCCTCTTCTCTTCGCTGTTCCCACCATCAATCCCAGCGGCTCTGCCAGTGAAAGGATCTCAAAACCTGGCTTATTCTCATCTGCTCAGCACTAACCTACTAACATCACCTCTCCTGGAATGCACCCTGGACCCCTTCCAGGGTCTGCTAGTCTCCACTCTTTCTCCTAAAGCCATTCTCCACAGAGCAGCCACAGTGATCTTTAAAAAATGCTTCTCCTACCATACATTGATGTGTCTCTCCCTCTCTGCCTCTCTCTCTTCCCCTCTTTCTAGGAATAATGAAATAAAATCTTTAAAAAAAAATGCTTCTCCTTCAAAAATCCACTTCACATAGCACGAAAGATGGAAGCCGGTACCCTAAGGGTGTGACCTGGACATGGTGGACTCTGGTGGGTCAGCCCAAGTCACCCACCTTTTTCACCAGGGAGCACAGTGAGCTCCCACAACACCTCCAAACAAATCACACTGGATAAGTTCTCCCTATAGAAGAGAGGGGGGTCTGATATCTAAAAAAAAAGAGGAAGGAACGCTCCAAAACAAAAACCATGGCCATGTGTTATATGTTCCTGATGAAATTCTCACTGGAGTCAGAAACATAAAAATGATACATTGCCACTTTTATACAGTTGAACATATTTAATTTTTGAAAGTTGCATTATTTTACATGACCCTTTCCACATTTTTGGTAATAAAGTGTCCTTCCTTTTAATAAACTTGAAGAGTATCAGATTACAGTTTTCTTTTCATGTCTTTATTTGGCAAAATAACGTTAGTGATTCTATGGCAGTCTCCTAATATATGATTTAATTTTACTTGTTCCTAATATCCAAACCTCTGTGAAACCTTAATCTAGAGCCTGCATTTCAAAAGTGTATTCTAAGCTTTTCTGCATGTAAACAAAAAAGGATGAGGACTCCATCGTCAAATATGCCCAGAAAAGCTGGGTTAAGAACTATATAAAAGATATTCTTGCCACAGAACTTCTCAGAACCTTAAAAATACTAATGTGCATTGTGCCCTCCTAAAAATAAGCTACAGTACACAGCATATCCCACAATTATTTGACCAAGGAATTGTCTCATGAAGAGTCATCTTCACAGACTCGTCCTGGGAGCTTAATTTGGAGACTCCTGGAACACTTTGCCATGCACTTGATGTTTCACTGATAAGAATAAATGCATTGTTACACTTTTAAAAAATTGTATTTATTGTTTATTTTTAGAGCAAGGAAGGGAGGAGGAAAGAGAAGGAGAGAAACATCGGTGTGTGGTTGCCTCTCGTTCTTCCCCAGTTGGGGATCTGGCCCGCAACCCAGGCATGTGCCCTGACTGGGAATCGAACCTGCGATCCTTTGGTTCACAGGCCAGTGCTCAATCCACTGAGCCACACCAGCCAGGACCATTATACTTTTTATAGAAAGAGGAAGCAAAGGGACACAAGTGAAATTGAAATGTAAAATCAAGCATTGTGTCCTGTTCCCCTCGACTACAGCCTCACTATTTTCACAACCTCATTTTCTTAGCTCGGCTTGAACACTTACGAAAAATAATCCTGATTCACAGTCAGGATTAAAAATGTCAACCCATTGTATAAATTTAAAAAGCATCTTTCGATCTTTGTTGAAGTTGCCAGAGTAACTATCAAGTAGCACTGGACAGATGAAGGCAGAAAAATATCTGTTCAGGTATCAGGCACTGAATAAAGCAAAAGGTTTCGAAACGTGGGACAGAACAGGATGTGATAAAGCTATTATTTCTGTACCTGTAAACGAGAGCTGACAAGGTCCATTTGATGACAAAGAGTCATGAGACAGTTACAGCTTCTCTCAAAAATAAATAAATAAATAAATAAAAACAACAACAAAAAAACCAAAAAACAAAACAAAACCCACCAATAAATAATTTAAAAACTACCAAGTAACATGATGCGTCTGGCTGTAAAATTACTCTGGTTACGTAACAACGCAAATCCTTTCCTAATTAGCACTTATTTGTAGGTGTCTTATGCCGGGTCATACATGGGGTGGCAAAATGAGTTCTAATTTTTTCATGCAGGTGGAAAGTATTGGAGCCACCTGGAGAAGGGAGGGGGCCGATGCACTAATGTTAAATAGACCTGTAAACAAAGGGCTCATAATTAAAACCAGCACAACGAGGGACTGGTTCGTAGGTATCTGTGTTATTGATAGAACATGATTTAGAAAGCACGAAGTGATGCTCATTTCAGAGGTTAGGGACATCTACCCTGTTCTCCCCTCTTTTAAACTCTAGTTTCTCTAGAGTTTTGTTTGTTTGTTTGTTTTTAAAGATTTTATTTATTATTTCCAGAGAGAAGGGAAGGGAGAGAGTCAGAGAGAGAGAGAAACATCAATGTATGGTTGATTTTCACCTGCCTCCAGCTACAGACCTGGCTGGAGACCTGGCTTGCAACCTGGTTATGTGCCCTGGCTGGGAATCAAACCAGCAACCTTTGGGTTCGCAGGCTGGAGTCTTATCCACTGTGCCACCAGCCAGGGCCTCCAGTTCCTCTTGAGTTTAATATTAACAGATACTCAAGGTTAGAATGGACCCTCTTTTAAGGGAGAAAGCAGTCAACTGTAGGGTCTGAGGGAAGCATGTATGCTGTGGTTTTAGGGTGCAAGACAGGCTGTCGGTCTTAGGATGCAAGGAGAAAAGGTATCATCTCTTTTCAGGGTCGTGTTTGGTAGCAGCACCCCAAGTCAAGTCTCCTTCCATCTCCATTTATCATCCCTCTTTACCATCTTCTACCTCTCCTACCCCCTTCGCCTCTGGTAAGCCTGATCTAATTCTTAGAAATCCCCCAGAAAAACAAAGTATTAAATTCATTGCTGTCCCCTGATGCAAAGCAATTCTCTCAGGAGAATTGGTTCTAAAACACTGAATTTTACTGCATGGTGTAAATGCATTTTTTTTTTTTTTGATAGAACACTAATTTCTGAAATTGAGTAGAAAGCAGCGGTACAGCTGAGCTTAAATAGAACCTAATAATGTCATCAATCTGCCAGAACAGAATCCTTTTATTAATTCTCACCATCCTCTGCTTGATTTGAAAGACACCTACATTTATTTGATTCAATTTCAGGTGTTTCGAAATGTATACACGGTTTCTTCCCGAAGGTATAAGAACTTGGAAAGAGAAATCCATTTCCATATAACAATAACGCAAAATTCCTCTGCATGAGTATTTGGACTCATGGTTCCTAGCAAAGTGGTTCAGCAGAACTCAGAAAACAGGCCAAGTAAACTCAGCAACCAAAAAGAGGACCTCTTCCTTTTTTGTTAGACCTCCCTCCTCGTTCCTTGATCCCACAAAACAAAACCCCGGCTGATATCTTGAATATCCCTACAGGTTATCCTGGACAGAGAGACACCCTGTAAGATAAGCAGACCCTTGTTTAGTGACCCTATGGTGGCCTTGTAGACACTTGCTTCGTTTGTTTGAGTGAACGTTGCCCAGACTGACCTGGGAAGGTGGACTCTTTCCCAGAGTTTTCTTTGGGGAGTAAGAAAGTTATAAAGTTAATTTTGGGAACTTAAAAACAAAATTTCTGGCCCTGGCTGGTGGCTCAGTGAATAGGTGCCAGTCTGTGAACCCAAAGGTCTGGTTCGATTCCCAGCCAGGGCACATAACCAGGTTGCAAGCCAGGTCTCCCACTAGGTCCATAGCTGGAGGCAGGTGAAAGGCAACCATACATTGATAGTTCTCTCCCTTTCTCCCTCCTTCCCTTCCTCTCTCTCTCTCTAAAATATAATAAATAAATTTTAAAAGATTTCCATCATTATCATCTAAAAAATATATAGCGAATTCCAGTTATATTACAATGTACCCTTTGGTCACCTTTTAATTCAAGACTGACTGAATATATTTACATAATTTTACCTTCAGGATCGTCCTAGCAATCAGGGGCTCACTGTAACTATGAGTTTTTTGGGTGCAAAAAAATAAAGAGATATATTAAGCATCTACTCTTCTGTGCTTGGAACTGATCCCTATGACCTACGGCTTTCATGCTCAATGAGTGTGTATTAAATAGATATGACAGAAATAGAGGTAGAGTCTCTGATAACATAAGATGTCCAATAAAGCTATGAAGAGAATACATAAAACCAAGGATTCCTAAACAATCACTGAACAGTATTAAGTGCCAGTGAGTGCTAACTCGTGGTTTGGTTATGATGCTTAGCAAATGGGGAGGTCAGTGAGCAACAGAAGAGAGAGGGGGAGTCGTACTGGGAGAAAACTTTGTCTAAAATGCAAAGTCTCTACTGCAGGACTGGCCAAGTTCCTCTCCTCTGTCACAGTTGAAATGTTGTCATTTCCCAGGGTTATGAGTTCACCCCTCTTCCCACCTCCACCTGCATCACCTGCAGGGTCTCCTTAAGTGAAAACACCCAGTTTCATGCTGATTTTCACCCATGTCTCCAACGCCAGCCTTCCCGTTGAGCACCTGATTTGAAGATCCAGCCATCTACCTGACTCCTCTTCCATGTCTGTTAGTGCAAATACAAAACATGTCAAAAAACCAGACCTTTTCAACTCTAGTCCTTGACCTGCTACTTTCTCAATATCCCACAAGCTCATTACGGATGCCAACATCCAACCTGTTGGTTGGCCCGAAGCCTAGGAGTCATTCCTGATTCTTCTTCTTTGCTTCATTGCCCATATTCAAATAATCACCTGTATCAAATTCATCCAAACACTCCCCACCCTCTCTGATGTCTCACCATTGTCTAAGTCATCATCATCCTCTTCTTAACTGGTCTCCCTGCATCAGCATTTGCATGCCTATGGTCCAAAAGCAGAGTTGTCTTTTGAAGAACTTAAATCTCCTTAAGACATTCCAACAGTTGTCCACTACTAATTAGATAAAACGCAATCTTTCTTACTGTATTCTATGAGAGTCCATTCTAGTAAATCATGAACCATTAATTGTAACATCAATTTGGCAGATCATGCCCTACAGTAAAAAAAAAAAAAAAAAAGAACAGAATACAAAATACCATAGTGCACCATATGTACCAGTAGAAATATTTTATGCAATACCTTTAATTATCTATGAGGTCTGTCCCAAAAGTATGGCACCAATGTCAATGTAAGTAAAACAGTTTGCTTGGCTGATACTTTCAATACAGACCTTGTAAATGTAGGCTATTAATTTGTTTGAAATGTAACGCATAATATAGCTCATGTACACCTCTGAAATTCGTTCTCACAATGCTGTCTACGTTGGCCACTGCCATAACCTTATTAACTTTCATTTCAATCTTCAATCCAACAAACTCAGCCCTTCTTTAAGATCTTTGCACACATACCCCTGTTTGGAATAACTTATCTTTAGAATTTTACAAGTCTGGGTCTTTCTTATTGTTCATCTCAATTCAGTGCCACCTCCTAACCTGCATTCTATCTAAAGTAGTAGCTTCTGTCCTGTGCAGCCCACCATGGCTACCCCATAACTCCGGCACAGGTCATTTTTTCACTTGACAGTGTCTTTATTTTCTGTATCTTGATATTATAATAGAATCTAAACCCCCATGAATTCAGGGATCATCTCTGCCAGATTTACTACTTTATCTTCAGTGCAAAGAAAAGTGTTGATTATACATTGGGTGCTCTACAAGTACTGGTTGACTCACTAAATGAAGTTGAAGACAATTCTCTGTGGAGGCAATGCCAGGAGGTCCTAGTCTCTCCCGGGCTTCTCAGGGCTCCATTTAGAGAAGACAAAGCAGTGGGATTAGTATTCAAAACTCCTGCCTCTTGGCTTTGTCTTCAGTCTAAGAGGCCATTCAGTTTAGTATGTTAAATGGTTAATTATGGGGTCCTGCCTCTCCTTTCTTCATGTGGAAAAGATAAATAGTTATTATGAACTAGTTATTTAAAAGGCAGTGATTTCTTTTAAGGCAATCATTATTAAAATTGCACAATCAGATTCATAAAGCCATTTATTTAAAAATCAGGGCACACTGATTTAACAGAATCCATTTTTCTTTCATTTACTCTCATGCATACTACCTGCTCGGAATAAGATACTATTTATTCTCTGCCTCCCTATTGATTTCCCAGCTCACACCAATATGCACACTATGGCTACGTTCAAAGTAACCCTTTAATCTAGTTTGAGCAATTTACTTCCAAGAGAGTGAATTATTTTTCTGTCATTACTGATTTAGTGAACATTATTTTAGACACAAATTTTTAAGTTCATTGTGGAGAGTCAGCCAAATGGATCATCTTGTATAATATGTATTGTGTAAGTATTGTTTCTCTGAATTTTCACTGAAGTAGATGGAACATGGGTCATTGAAAGTAGGTAGGATCAGGAAATAAGAGGTTAGTTATTCAGTGTTAATCTTAACTAGCTTAAATAGTTAGCTAAGTCACTTAAATTCCTTGAGCTTCAAAAAAGGACAAAATAGGCCCTGGCTGGTAGCACACTGGATAAGGCACCGGCCTGTGAACCCAAAGGTCACTGGTTCAATTACCGGCCAGGGCACATAACCAAATTGCAAGCCAGGTCTCCGGCCAGATCCATAGCTGGAGGCAGGTGAAAGGCAACCATACATTGATGTTTCTCTCCCTCTCTGCCTCTCTGGAAATAATAAATTTTTTTAAAAAATTCCTTGAGCTTCAGTTTTCACATTTATAATAACAGGACCAGTTTAGGTAAAATTTCTACTATTTATGGATATTTATTCTATTCCAAATGCTACTTTAGATTTTAACCCCCAGTTAATTCTTCCAAAAACCTTCTGAGGTAGTCTGTATTATTTCTCCCATTTATATATGAAAAAAGGAGGCAGACAGAATTAATAACATAGATAGTTAAGTGGTCAAGATAGCCTGAATTTAGATAGTCTGACCCCAGAACCCACAATCTTATTCACCTATTTACTATAGAACCTATAAGTTCTATAGGCTAAGTTGATTAAGTTTGAATTCTTAAATCTTATGTTTGTTCATCTATATACTTATCTCATTCTTCCAGGAAATTGTAAATGACTTAAGTGTAGAAACTGTGCCCATCTTTGAAAAATCTCAGGCAATTAGTAGGTTTTCAATGGTTACTTTAAAAATTGTCAGAAGTGAATCCTACCTGTTGCCCATGTCCATGGTTCCTTCATACTTTGAGGGGTAGTGGGTGGGTGGGGAAGGAAACAGAGGGGAGTAAAATGGAGATGGATGTAATACAACAACAACTAAATTAAATTAAAATTTTTTGTCATAAGTAGAGATGGATTCCTATGACAATTTTGAGACAAAGTAGATAGAATCCAAGGTCCTTTCTGAGACTCTCTGGTCCAGGGAGTGGACATGCTTCCTGAAGGAGCTGGAATCTGGACTCCATCTGCCCAGACTCACTTTCAGCTGCCAGCACAGCCCACCGCGGACTCGTCTGCACCCTACTCACGCCACTAAAACTGCTCTTGTCAGAGTGAACGACAAACTTCGTGAGACATGTTGCATCATAGCTCACGGCATCTTTTGAGGACCATTGATACTGTGGTGGAGAGCAGGACCAATACAATGGCATTGGTCAGGTCAAGGTAGCGTGAAGTATATAAAACCAAGTGGAGTCACTCATGTCAACCAAGATGGCCACCAGTCAGCCCTGACACCTTGGTTCCAGAGGCAAAATACCTGAGTCACAGCAGACGCACCTGGTAAGGACACACCTAAGCTCTATGCATATGTGATCAGAAACGCCATGTCTGTAGAGTGGGACCACCCATAGATAGGCTCCTGGGCAAATGTCCCACTCGCCATCAGGGGTGTCAAGACACTTATCAAAAGAACCAGAAAGAAGGAGTTCACCATTTTATGGGCATAACTGAGGCAAGTGCCAGGCGGCTGCTGGGACAGCTGAGGTCCACACACCAGAGCGCCGCTCCACACCATGTTGATCTCTTTTGGCACAGGCCTCCAGTGGCTCTGTCCTGCTGGACTGAGAGCTTCGTCTGCCCTTCTGCCCACCTGGCTCCAGAAACCCTTCCTTGTAGGATGCTGACAAGCCCTTTGCCCACTGTGCTGTCTCCTGGACATGCAGGCTGAGACTCTGAGACTCGGGTTTATTATTTCCCATTGATTGCTATGTGTGTATGTGTGTGTGCATGTTATATTTCTTCTGGATTGTTAGCATGTGAGTAGGATATGAATGCACATTATGTTCTACTTTGAGTGAGTCTGCATTTAATGAAAGCTGAGTGAATGGCATAGCTACTGTGTGTGACTCTTGTCCAGTCCCTGGTGCTGGGCAGCTCCGCTAGTCGTGGCCTAGCAGTTGCCAGGAAAGACTACATCACAAACATACACTTGTGACAACTGTTGACTGCTCCCTCGTGCTTTAAGGCACTCACCTCCCTTGGACTGGGTGACTGAACATTCTCCTAGCTTCTGTCCCATCTCTCAGACTGCTATGGTTGGCCTTCATTTCAGGAGCTGCTTTTCCTGCCCTTACCTACAACATGGCTGTCTCCCAAGGCTCCGTCACAGGTCCTTCTCTTGTCACCTACACGCTGTCCTCTGAACACTGTACTTCCTCTTTGGCTTTGCCCTGCCATTTATTTATACACTAATGGTTTTAAGATTTATATCTCCAGCCAGGATTTTCCTCATTTTCTTTAGACTTTATAGAATAATGAAAAAGGATAACTGTAAAAATAGCTCCATAGAAGTAGTGTGATGATGTGTGGAGTGGATTCATTCCCTTGCAGCGTCCAAAATTTAGCTCTCTGGGGATGGACACTTAATCTAATTTGGGGGTGGAGAGTAGTAAGAATTTAAGGAATAGTGTTCTAACACTTTAACACTCAAAATTAAATCATCCTTGCTGCTTTTCTAGCCCTGATATTGAACCCCTTATTCACATCTCATTATTTGCCTAATTCTCTTGTGTCTGTAGTTTGATAGGTATTTATTGAAAACCTCATGAAATACCATGATGAATGAGTCATAATCCCTTTTTCTCTGAAGAGCACGCTGTATGCTGATCTAAATAAACATGCAAATGAATTATTTAAGTAAAAAAGCAATATCCAACAGGAACATTAAACTCATAGTTAGAATATCAGAATAGCAGGATCCTAAGGACATTGAGAAAAAAAAATTTAAGATTTTGCTCTAGTTGATTTAAAAAAGAAACAAAAACAAGCACCAAGGGAAGAATTCAGAGCTTCATGGACTTCCTTAAACTTATATTACCATTTAATATTACTTTTGTTTGGATCACATGGAGTGTTACACAATAGCTCTGTCCTTCCAATACAAAGGGCCTCTAAAAGTCTTAATCCACCCTGATAAGCATTATTAATCCAGGGGCATGAATTGGGTGCCATGGAAATGTACAGAAGGCAATTAAATCAGGTATGGCCGGATAGGGTGGGAGACAGGAGAGAAGTCATTTTACAGCAAGGGATGCCTGAGTTGGGTGTTGAGTGTTAAGTGGGTCAGGTGAAGGCTTGGGAAGCTGGAGGGAGGCGGGGAATCTCAGGGGTGGTATCGATCCATCACCCTGAGTTAGATCTTCTCGTACTTCTTCATCTGTGGCCTCTCTGTGGTCTCTCTGTTATCTAAAAAGCTGCCACACTGAGCTTTCACTCTCCGCCTAACGCTGAGTCTGTTACTACCTGTGAGGTGTATCTCGTTCCAAGCCCCTTGATTGACTATATCTCAACATTCATGAATCGTAGACCATTTGTCCATCCAAGGAGGGCCAGTTTGCCCACCATTTCCAGTTTTGGTTTTCTTTTCAATAATCACCAGCACTTCTCTTAGTCATTACACAAATGTCAGCTTGTGCTGACATCCTCTTTCAAAACCTTATTTGAAATAATCTGTAAGACGTCTTTTGAGGTGGGTAAAAGCATGCGTGTAAAAGGCTTTCTCTTCTAATGAAAAGTGGCTAATGTGTAGGTTTAGAGTTGTATATTCATAAATACATATCCAAAGAAAATCAGTATGTGTATAGCCATAACTGATGTTATTTAACCAAGACTGTATACGGAGCTGAATGCATGCAGTTTTTCATGGTGTCATATTGTCCTGACTTCCTCTCAAACACCCAGTAGGACAGCACTGTAGAGTCACAAATGTTCCTTGATTCTTCACCTGGTTTTCAGTGTGCCTTACTCCCTCACAATTCTCACCATCACTGTTAAGCATTTGATCAGAGTGAGGTAGAAGGGACACAAATTACTTAAATCTCCTGATGGAACTTGGTAATTTTGAAGAATTAGAGCATTTCATGTGGGAACAATATCAAAATAGATGACCTAAAACTAAAGCTCTTTTCCCCAGAATCTGCAGTTACTGAATTGTGTCCTGAGTCTGCAAATATTTTTTCATCAGTTTCTTAAAAGAAAAATAAACAAAAGCTGTCCACTTTTTCCTCAGTCACTCTTTGCTCCCTTATGAATGCAAAAGCAGTATCTCCTAATGTGTACCCCTTAGACAACTAATGTTTTGAGGTGCTCTGTAAGAAGGCCTATTTTCTGAAGATATCTTTGGGAAACACTGCATTATATAGCCCTGGTATGGAGACTCACAATGAACACTATTATGTTAACGATTAGCATTTCAATAAATAGCCTAATTTTAGTTTGTCAAAAGTCATATCATGTCACAAATGTATCTGAGGACAGAGTAGAATTGTTCTCCCCACCAGTATCACTGCATGGATTATAGGACTGAGAAATGCTATATAATTCCCTCCATTGAATCCATACATGGACAGATGAGGGCTGTGGAATTGAGGCGTTTATTTCTACTTTATATAGGAATTTTAAGTAGTAGATATCTTGGTGTTGTCACTTGGTTGCATTAAATGAGCACAGAGCAGATGTTTCTTCAACTGTAGGTCTTTCCTTACATAAACCTTCTTTGAAAATCACTTAGGGGTAACATCACCACAAAGTCATCCATGTGAGACTCTAGCTTGACACCCTTATACTACTTGAAACAAGGCCCAGAGGAGAAAACATGGATTTTGGAATAAGAAAGACACATATGTCCATCATTTACTAGTTGTAGAAGCTTGACAGGCTAACCAATCTCTGTTTTTTTAATCTATATAACTGGGGCAATAGCAGGAAATAATAATGAGATGGTTGATTGTTCAGATTAAAATATTTATAGAGAGACACCCGGCAAAAATAAAAAGTCGGCTCACAATGAACAAATATACACTCTGACTGCAAAGTCAGGTGAATTAGTTTGGTTCAGCAAATATTTTTTTGGAGCACATATTCCATACCGGGAACACAGACACTGAATAGGGGGATAAATAAAACACAGCTCTTACATCTTGTGGTGCACATGGTGGTGAAACTCCCTTGGAAAAGAAATGAATCTCAAAAATTAGAGCGAGAACAAGAGTTTGTGTTACCCAGGCTTATTCTTTGTGCTTGCAGCATCTGGGGGGAACAAAAAGCCACGGAAACCTAATTACAGTCAGATAATTAAGAAGTTAATGGACAATACCTTGTGGAATTAATTCACACTCTTTAACATCTTTTATAAATGCCCTCTTTCTTTGAATTTCTACAACGGTGACAAGTCAAGTCTACGTTATAGGCCCCGGGGATAAAAATCGATGGTTAGCCATCTTTGTATTTTAGTTTGTTTTAATTTTAGAGGAAAAAAAAGATTCTTTAAGTTTTGCTTTTGCAAGCCAAAGAAGTAAAAGGATGCAATTTTAAAAAGGAAATTTTCATCTAAAGAGAAAAAAGATAAAAATAACCAAATTTGGTGTCATATGCAGAGAGTCCTTTAGAAGTAGATGAGGATTGGGTATCATTAAAAAATGTATATTTCAGGCCCTGGCTGGTGGCACAGTGGATAAAGGCACCGGCCTGTGAACCCAAAGGTCGCAGGTTCGATTCCCCAGCCAGGGCAACATAACTAGGTTGCAAGCCAGGTCTCCAGTCAGGTCTGTGGCTGGAGGCAGGTGAAAAGCAACCATACACTGATGTCTCTCTCCCTCTCTGCCTCTCTCTCTTCCCCTCTTTCTAAAAATAATAAAATAAAATCTTTAAAAAAAAATGTATATTTCAGAACTCATTACCAAAAGCCCTGGTTAAGCCAACAAGTAATGTGGGGCTTTATTGTCTTAGTGGTTGGAAGCCTTCAGGCACAGCTGGATCCAGGTGCTTAAAGATTGTTTCCAGGACCAAGTTTCACTTCTCTTTACAGTTCTGCTCTTTTCTGCACTAGCGTCACTTAGAGACAAATCTTACCTTTAGGCTTTTACCTGCCAGCTTAACAACATGTGGCAACACAAAGTCCTTCCCAGTGGTTCAAACACAAGAGCCAGCCACGAGTCTCTGATTTCCCAAACTTGAGTCACATTCCTTCTGCACACCCTGATCCAGGGAATAGGTTATCCCACTGAAACCCCATAGACTGAGGGTAGGATGAGGTGGTTACCCCCCACCCTCAAATTCAAGTAGATGGTGCTAAGAAAAGGGGGACCATCTTTAAAAGCCATCCAATATGATAGCTACTCACTGGTATAAGGCAGCATTGGCCTTGGAGTTCTGGCTGCATCACCATTTTCTTAAAGGTTTTTTTTTTAATTCACTATTTTTAGAGAGAAGGGCAGGGAGGGAGAAACATCAATGCATGGTTGTCTTTCACCTGCCTCCAGCTACGGACCTGGCTGGAGACCTAGCTTGCAACCTGGTTATGTGCCCTGGCTGGGGATCGAACTAGAGACCCTTGGGTTTGAAGGCTAGCGCCTTATCTACTGAGCCACCAGCCGGGGCACTGCCTCACCATTTTCAACAACCCTTTAAGCCCTCAAACCAGCTAGGCTCCTTAGTGTTGCAGGGCAGCTTGGAGCGCAGTTATTTTTGAATTATTTGATGATCTCCCAGTAACTGTTAACATTCATCTTTTGCGTAAAGGCCACCTGATCAGAAAGGTTAAGAGATATATTCAATAACCTCTGGAGAAAGTTTAGAATACTTATTTTTAGCTTTCTGGTATTTGATCATGAATGTTTTTAGCCTGGGGTGACTTCAATGAGATTTGTACATCTGAATGCTGCCAAAACCAGAAGGGGGGAAGTTAGTTCAATATTAAAGGAAACCTTCTTGCTCTCTCATCCACGAGAGGATTCTTCACATTTTTTAAAAAAATGTTAGTTCTGTTTTTCAACTCCCTTTTTGGATTCTCTAAGGCTTAGGCTAAGAGGAGCACCAGTCTGGTATCAAAAAGCTGTAAAGACCAAACATGTGACACTGAAAACTCATTAACCCCTTACTGACAAGTCTTTGACAAGAGGAAGAAAGAGAAAAAGCAGACCTTCTACATTCAATCTAGTCCCCTATAACCCTCTAAATCTCAGTATCTTTCCCAGATGGGGCCTGGAAGATTTCTAAAATAGAAACTGTTCTGAGGGACAGAGATTGCTAGAAGCACACAATCCCATGATGACATACAGGTCATGAAAACTGTCCTTGAAAAAGCTACCAAATTAGCTTGCAACCTTGAGATGCCACTATCTTACAGGGTGAAAGACCTGTGGGCGATAAGTCTGACATCAAGTTTCTACTGAGCTTCACTTTCCAAACATTTTAAATCATCAATGCAATTCCTTTGCATGTGTCTTCTGGGCCGACTCTTAGATTGATACGTCCATCACCCAGTCTGCTCCAAATTCATTTGAAGTAGTCCATTTTCAGGTTTCAACTTGCAATGGCTTAGCACTCAAAACCAGCCTAACACTATTTACAATAGCCAAGTGCTGGAAACAGCCTAAGTGCCCATCAGTGGATGATTGGATCAAAAAACTTGGGTACATTTACACAATGGAATTCTATATAGCAGAAAGAAAGAAGGAACTTGTACCCTTTGCAACAACATGGATGGAACTGGAGAGTATTATGCTTAGTGAAATAAGCCAGTCAGTGAAGGACAAAT
>PVIW01002959.1:151483-190010 GCA_004026585.1 Noctilio leporinus | reverse complement strand
TTTGTCTTTGAAATTAGCCATTTTAATAATAATGTGCCTTGGTGTTGGTCTGTTTGGGTTGATCCTCATTGGGACCCTCTGTGCTTCCTGAACTTGATTAATGTTTTCACTCATCATGTTAGGGAAATTTTCTATCATGACTTTTTTGAACAGGTTTTCCATTCCTTGTTTCTCTTCTCCTTCTGGTATCCCTATGATACAGATATTGTTACATTTCATGTTGTCCTGCAGCTCTCTTAACCCCTCTTCAGTCTTGTTCAGCCTTTTTTTATTTTCTTGTACTGTCTTGGAGTATTTGTCTACATTATCCTCCAACTTGCTGATCCAATCCTCTGCTTACTCTATCCTACTGTTGATTCCTTCTACTGTATTCTTCAATTCAGAAATTGTATTCATTTCCTCCTGGCACTTATCGATAGTTTCTATGTCCTTTTTCATGCTGTTGTAGTTCTCAGTAAGTTCCTTGTAACTTCCCTGGAGTTCTTTGTAATTTCCCTGGAGTTCTTTGTAGTTCTCCTGGAGTTGTTTATAGTTTTTTTTGATGTGGCTGAGCTCACTGAGCTTCTCTATCATCATTCTTTTGAATTCCTTATCTGATAGTTCAGGTGCCTCTGTTTCATTTTGTGGTCTTCCTGGGAATTCTTCCTTTCCTTTTGCTTCTTTTTTTCCCCATTTTGGGTGTCTGTTCTTGCTTGCTTTTTATTTATTTATTTATTTTTGTTATTTCCTTTGGTTAACCTGCTTTGCTTCCTTGCCTTAGTTGAGCACCCTTCTGTGATATAGGAGATTTGTGGAGTTCAATGTTGCCGTCTCCCAGATTTTCTCCACTTGCTGTTCTGATGTGTCCTTTATTTGGGCTGTCTGGTTGTATTCTGGACCTGTGGACTCCACTGCTTTGCGGAAAAAAGAAACCTTCAGCACATTTTTTATTCCCAGTTGATTTGTTGTACATATTTACTCCGCAGTTTTTTCTTTATTTCACTTAGTTTAACCATCATTTCTTCCTAGATCTTTTTTATTTTTTTTACATAGTCAGTGAGTTATTTGAGCATCCTGTTCACCACTGTTTTGAACTGTGCATCTGATAGGTTAGATAGCTGCATTTCATTTAGTTCTTTTTCTGGGGTTTTGTTCTGTTCATTATTTTGGGCCATATTTCTTTGTCTCCTCAATTTGGCAGCCTCCCAGTGTTTATTTCCATGTATTAGGTAGAACTGCTTTGACTCCCCATTTTAGTACATGGCCTATTGTAGAAAAGCCCCCTGTAAATTGTGTGGGGTAATTGCCAGGCCACTTTACCACCTTGGGGCTCTGTATGGCAGAAGGGCTTAGAGAAGGGACAGTGCCACTACACAGCACTTGCCTTGTTTGCAGTCGCTTCACTTATTCCCTATACATGATTGTTGCCCTGGTGGTGAATTCCAGAGGAACTTGGTCTGCCTACTTTCTAAGTCCATGTGGACCCTTTAAGTGGAGTCTCCTGAAAATCAGTTTCTTCTGCCACTCCAATACCACTGGTTTTTACAGGCAGAAGTTAGGGGGATTTATCTTCTAGAGCTGGAACCCCTGTGCTATGAGGCCTTGGCCTGGTGCTGGGATCAGTCACTTCTTGGTATCCCTTCTGATTTTTGTCTACCACACATGACCCGTTACTCCACCACCACCTGTCCACACAGTGTGTCTGCACCTCTCCACCCCTTCTACCCGTCTGGATGAATATGACTTCTTTAAGTCTTTGGACTTCCATACAGCTCAATTTTCTACAGTTCTGGGTGGTGTTTGTTTTGAGGTCCACTTATAATTCTTGGGTTGCACAAGAAGGTAAAGTGTGTTTGACTAGAAGTCTTGTAAGTGTTTTTTTCTTCTTTTTTTCTTTTCTTTTCCTTTTTTTTTTTTTTTTTTTTGGTGTGTGTGTGTGTGTGTGTGTGTGAATTACAAAATTTATTATAGACCTACAGAGACAAAGCTAAGAGAAAGGGTCTTGGTGCTTGTAATTAACAAGATAAATCAAGGCACTTTATATGAATGAACACTCAGAATAATCAGGGACCCATAGGTATTAGTTTTTGCAATAGTGATGTACGTAGCTTTTAGGAGACTACATTAAATTTCCTAAGACAGACATATTCTAACAAATATAGCTTACTTTCTGCAAAAGAGAACAATAAGTTAATCTTTAAATGTTATTAATGTTTAAGGTTACATTTTAAATATGATAAGGTTTAATGTTTATATTAATGTCTCCAGGTAAAAATGCTTCCTAGATATTACATTACTTTTGAAAAAGTAAATGCTTTCTCTGTACCTTATCTTTTCCAAGCACTCTGTCAATAGTCCTTCCAGGTTAAGACTTGTAGATTGATTTCAGTTTATTTTGCCAAGACCGAAATAAAGACTATGATGCTATTTCTCTAATTCTGTGATATTCATTCCAATCAAATGATTTGAAATTTTTATATTAAAAGGTTACACACTGTATGTGTGTGAAATTCATACCTATCTATTTCATTATTATTCTAATAATAGTTTGGCCTTTGCAGGTTTATTTTCAGTCTCATTTGCCCCAACTATAAAATGAGTGCTTTGTAAAGTTGTGCTGACACTTAATGCTAATGTGTATTAAAATACCTAGGACATTCTGAGTACTCAAATTTTACTTTTCTCCATTTATTATTTGTATTGGGCAGGCAAACACTCTTAAGAATGTATCCTGCATCAAAAATCTAAACATGAATGAATAAATGAACAAATCAGGAGGAAATGTAGTGGATAATTTATTTTAATTGGTAGATTATTTTAACTAATTACAGTATACTTGTACAGTAGGAATACTTTTTAGTTATTAGGAAGATGCAGTAATCAAAATATGATCTAAGTATATTATATGGGGAAAAACATGTTACTAAATTTTTGTGAGACATTAATCTCATTTTTGTGTTTGTTTTAATCTCATATACATAGGAAAAATCTGGAAGGATATACATCACCTGTAACTGTAAATAGCCTAGGGAGCAAAGAATGAAGTGGGCCCAAGAGAAGGGCATCGGGCAGGGATGGGAAAGGTGGGTGGATAGGATATTCACATTAATAAAGAAGACATTCATATTACTTTATGTAGTTTTTTTCAATAAAGAATATAAATTAGAATATTTCAGACACTGTTATTCCATATAATATAGTTCGTATATTAATGGTATTGTGTTTGGCAATTATTTTCCCTGCATAGTCTTGAAATAACTCTTAGTTGCTTTTCTTGTCTCCAGTATTTTATTACGAAAATTTTCCAACACAATAATTCAAAAGAGTTGTATAGGGGGCAGATTGCTTTGTATGCCTTTTCAGTTACTATGTATATATCCCTTCATACATCAATCAAGCCTTATTTTTTTTAATAGATTTTGATATAGATTGTAGACAGCAGCATGGCTCATCCCTGTACACTTAGGCATTCCTAGTGTTAGTTTAGTTAATATATTTATCTCAGCCTCTAACATAAATGGCAAAGTTTCCTCAGATGTTGTAGATGCTTAAGTACTGTTCATATATGAGAAATGACTGAAAAAAAACACTGAAAGCTTGGACCTGAGGCTAATGTTTGAAGATTTAGGTTTCAATCTAGTATTAAGGTTACTAGCAGTGTTTATTGGGAGAACTCCTAGTCTTCACCATCTTTAGATCTTACCTCTTATGCTGGTCCAATTCCTAAAGGATCTTTCTGTCTTCTCCCTAAAGTGCAGGGCCTGCTCCTAGTGGAAGCATCTGGGAGAAGAAGATAGGTAGGGAGCCATCATCAGAGTGGGTAGGAAGCTCAGCAGTCAGTGTGTGTGTGCTTTCTGGATCTTCATTTTTCTGTGCTTTACTTCTCCCTTCAACTGAGTCTGGTGCCCTTCAGCCTAAAGACACTATTTTGCCTGTTTTGGAAAAGAGACTTCTAGTTTCTTTCTGTGTAGGTGTAGGAAATCCTTATCTTGGGGTTCGGACAGGTAGAGTAGGAAAGGAATATGACATTGAATATTTCTGAAACTGGCTGTCAACATACCATTCTGTTTTTTAGCTGTTGCTTTACCTCTCATGCTTCTGATTCCCAGGGTCTTAGGGGTTCTTTCTGCTTCTTTGTTTTCCCCACTGCCACTTGATCAAATTAAGTATTTTCTCTTGTCCATCTAGTTTCTAACTTCTAGAATGTGGTTTCTGTCTTCATGAATCAGTGACTTTTTAGAATTTCTTTTAACTATTTATCAGGTAGGGACAGAAGAAAATAATATGTTTCAGCCCTTCAGCTTTACCTTGAGGTTGCTATGCATATGTTTCTATTTCTTTTCCAAGATTGCGTACTGTGGGCTTCTGATGTACGAGGTCTGTCCAGAAAGTATCCAGTCACGTGATATGAAAAATAGAGGCATTTATTGAAGAAGATACAAGAAACATTGTACATAGGACAACAACACCTCAATCCCCTTCAAAGTAGACACCTTGGGATCTCACACAGTTCTCCCAGTCACCATCAGTTCCCCGTGGTATTTTCCTGAATGTCATCAACAGTGTGAAATCTTTGCCCTTTCAAAGGTGATTTTAGCTTTGAGGGAAGCTGGAAGTCACCAGGCACCAAATCTGGGCTGTAGGGGGCTGAGTCACCTGGGTGATTTCATGGTTCATAAAAAAATTCTACACAAGACCTGATGCACGAGTGGGCGTGTTGCCCTGATGAAGGTGCCAGTCACAGCTGCCCAAAGCTAGAGCTTTCTGAGTCATCTAAATAGTTTCCACAGAAGAATGCAGGTTTTGTTTCTTTACTCAGTCATTTTTAATGTGATGGCCACACAGTACACACGCTCCCTCAACAGTGTCTACCACTCTCTTTGACTGCCAGATTACATGGATGTCGCGCAAACTGTTTTCATTATATTAGCAATGGTTGGACTTTCTCTGGATAGACCTCGTATGTTAACTCGTATCTTTTGGTAAAAACCAGTGCTTTGTATTTTCAACCAGGATGAATAATAGTTAAGTATTCCTGTGTCCTTTTCTCTTTCCATTGAAATTGAATTCAAATAGCAGAATGTGTCATCTACTTTGTTTTGTGTCTGGAACAGGGATTAGGTGGACCTTTTATGTTGTAGGACTGCTGAGAGACAACCTTTCTTCTTTTTACTGTAGTGGCAGATCAGCAGCGGGCAGGCTCCCCCATCAACTGCCAACAGTGCATCCTCTACTCCTTCCAGTCCCACCATTACCAGTGCAGCAGGATATGATGGAAAAGCTTTTGGCTCACCCATGATTGATTTGAGCTCACCAGTGGGAGGTTCTTACAATCTTCCTTCACTTCCAGATGTAAGTATACACTAAATTTATGATCATCTATTTTGAAAATTTTATGTGAACTTGAATTTGGTAGAAGGCATGTGTTTGTTTTAGAGTATTTTTCTATTATAGAAATACTATAACAGCTTGAAAAGTAAAAAGATTATAAACACTTTACCATACTAAGGAATGTCTTCAGGGCACTGGAGTTTCAGGTTTTATAAATGGATGATTATGGTGATGTATTTTGGGATCTAAGTTGGGAAAGCAAGGATGTAAGGACATGGGAAAGAGGGGGCCAGAATGTGATTTAAGAATAAGATTAGAAAGGAAGCAAAGACATCAAAAGATGTCAGAGACAAGTTTAATATTAGAAAGGAGAACATTTTCTGTTATACCAGTGCAAAACTACCTCTTAATTTTATTTAAATTAAGTATATTTACTCTCTATACTCTTAACTTTGTTAGTATGATTTTTTTTTTAAATCTAAAGGCAGAAAATCATAACATACCATGGACAGATATCCATACATAAGTTAATACTTGTTTTATTTTTTTTTTTACCCTCCAAGGTTAGGTAATCATACACAACAAACATTTAAAAATTTTAAGAAATATCTTGTAAGATTGTGAAAGAACTTTTTATTTTTTATTATTTAGTTTGTTACTGAGATCAACTATTTCCTAATAGTGGTATCATTAACCTAACCAGAGTTATTTCATTATATTTTAAATAGAATGCATGTATTTCTCACATATAGGTGAAAACATAGGAAAACTTTTTGTCTCATTCTTATAATTTTCTTTAGCTTTCAGGATTACTCCACACTCTAAATAACTTTTCTTACATTAAGATCTATCAAATCTAATCATTTTAGTACTCTTCATTCTCAGAACAGCTTGGCCAAGGTATTGCCAAACAAACATTAAACATAAATGACCATGTGTGCTTCCTGCTTCCCCAACTGAAAGATGACCCCTGTTTAGTCCTTGGATGTAGCTGGCTGTTTGTTCACCAGCCTTTCCCAGCTGTGATTCCTCATCTGAACCACAGAACAAGAAACTTATTTGAGTGACTTTTTCTCAGTCCTCCCAAGGATGGTTCATACTTGCACCATCCAATTTCAAAGGGAAGAAGTAAATTTGTTTTATACAGTCAGTGCTCTAGAACTGTAGGACTTAATTCTCTTGTAGAATCCTGGTTGAGAAAGGCTGCAACTATGTTAGAGAATTGAACAGATTTTAATCACAAAGACATTCTTGGGATATAAATGATTTATATCAGCATGAAAAATATTTGCATCTAGAGCATTAAAGTCTTATTCCATAGGAATGTTATTTAACTTGCCAATCAATTAGGAAACAACTGTTACTTGTATGCCAATTATATTAAAGCAGGAATCTATGAGGAATCCGTTTTTCCTACCCAACAGAAGTAAAATACTTAGGTGATATTAGTGTTCTGGACATGTGTATGCACTTGCTTCATTTATCTGGTGCATCCCAAAACCTCAGTTCTCTAAGTGTGGGCCAAGGACACAGGTGTCTACAAACCTTTTAGACATTCCAGAAGTTCCTTTCTTGTAAGGCCAGATTCTGCCTAAGCAAGATGCTAATCTAAAGAGTTTTTGCAAAAATGTGAAATGGTGCCCCTTTTCCCACCAAGGTATTTTTTTTTAATTGGCTATCTTTTGTTATTTTTAAATTATTAAAAAAAAATTTAATTATTTTAAATTATTAAAAACTTTTTAAGGTCCTGGGTTGGTGGCACAGTAGAAAAGGCTCCCGCCTGCAAACCCAAAGGTCCCTGGTTCAATTCCCCAGCCAGAGCACATAACCAGGTCTCCAGCCAGGTCCCCAGCTGGAGGCAGGTGAAAGGCAACCATACGTTGATGTTTCTCCCCTTTCTTCCTCCTTCCCTGCCCTTCTCTCTGAAAATAATAAATAAAATCTTTTAAAAAAGCAAAACAAAACTGTTTTTGCTTTCATTTTTAAGGGTGTGAATGACACCAGTACTCCTTTCTCTTGGCTCATGATTTATGAAATAGTGTGTCCTCAGTATATTCACTAATGGGGAACATTAAAAAGTTAGAAAACGTTTTTTAAGATTGTTTATGGAAACAGTCTCAAATATGATATTTACATGTTTTATTTGATAATTAAACTATTGAAGTTTTCTTATAAATTTAAGGTATCTTTTTGCATTACAAAGTCTGAATACCATGACATAATTTGTTGGGGGGGGTTTTGATTTGTTGTTTTTTTTTTTTATAAGATTGACTGTTCAAGTACCATTATGCTGGACAACATTGTAAGGAAAGATAATAGTGTAGATCACAGCCAGCCAAGACCACCCTCAAACAGAACTGTCCAGTCACCAAATTCATCAGTGCCATCTCCAGGCCTTGCAGGTAAAGTGGGCTGCTTTTGATTTTGTGTTTTTCCTGTTTTTTCTCAACTTTAAATTTAAAAAAAAAAAAATTTTTTTTGCCTCTTCCTTTTTGTTGGATGATTTAAAAGCACCTGAGTTTTTGGCACTATTTAAAATTAATATACGATACTTTCAAAGTGGAAATCAAAGGTTAAACCTCTGTACCTTTTCAGTTTCAACATTACTTACAGGCATTGTGTACTCCCCAGGAGGAAATTAGTATTATAGTTTTCTTTGATAAGTTAAGTTGCCTGTGATACGGTGTCTTTTAGGATGTGATTTGCCTAGGATCAAAATTCATCAGTGACAATCACTCTTTTGGTGGTTTGTTTGGTGTTTAATTGTAGTTCAGGATTTTTAACATATCTATTCATTTCCCTCAAGAGAGAAACTGTCTAATTCTATCGGAGACTGTCAAAATATGTGTCATAGACCAAAATAAGGAAAGAGGAGACGTAATCTTAATTCATTCACTTGTCACATGAACGTAAAGCAGATTACACAATTTACAAGGAAATGGTTATTTAAAACATAGACAAACTTGAAAACAAACCAGAAGGAAATGACTAACAAAATGGGGCAAAGACTATTTAATTATATAACAAGTTCATTCAAATTAATAAGGAAAGCACTGAGATAGGTAGTAAGTAGATAATTACCTAAAGAGAAAATACCCATAGGCAGTAAAATGGAGGTGGTGAAGTGGGAGTGGGAGGTATTTAGTCTCACTACTAGTAGTCATTTTTAAAAATCAAAACAAGATATAATTTCTAATAATTGAATCAGCAAAAATTTAAACAGTGAAAATACTTATCGATGAGAAGGTTTTGAGCAAAATATCCTGATATGTAGCTGGTAGGAGTACACTTTGAGGAAACATTTCCGGTAACCATTTGGGCAATATTGCTGAAGTAACCTTTATTCAGTACTGACTGCTGTCCACTGGACAAAGAACCTTATATGCATTGCCTAGTAGAATATTTGTTTCGGTGTGGCTTTCTTTCTTAGACTGCTTTTTTATCAGCCCCTGCCACTTCTTTTAGTCTTCATAGCCTTCACTGGCACTAGTGTCCTCTCTGAGATCCTTTTCTGGATACACTCACACAGGGACATTTGTCAGTGTTTGGAAATGTATTTGAATGTTACACCCCTGGGTGGGAAGTGTGGAGAGAAGCTAGTGATATCTAATAACTGGTAGGGATAGGGGATGCTGCTAAACACCCTACAATGCACAAAACCCCTCCACCGCAGAGAATTATCAGTTGCAAAATGTCATTTGTGTTGCGTTTGAACAGCCCTGCCCATCTGTGGGGACTTAGACTGTACTAGGAGTTCAGCAACTACCTACCATTTTATATGCTTTCATTGTATGTTCCAGTTTCAGTGTTGTACTGAGCACATGCCATCTGAATTACATACATAATTATTCATTTTGTGAATGTGTACTATTTCCTTTTCTTCAGGACCCGTTACTATGACTAGTGTACACCCACCAATACGTTCACCTAGTGCCTCCAGTGTTGGGAGCCGAGGAAGGTAAGCTGTTTAACCTTACTCTCTAGATAGAAAATCTCTAATTATATTTCTTTTGCTCTAGTGCTCAAATGCCTTGGTAGTCAGTATATTTTGAGCAAGTTTCTTATTTTTGACTTTTAAATTAAAATAATTTAATAATTATTAAATATTATGTTGACTTAAATTAATGGGTTAAGTAAATTATAATTTTATCTTTAATGATACAGATATCTTTGTGTATACATTGAAAATAAATGTTTTATTTTTATCATGTAGCAAGGAAAAAATGAAGCAGGGTATAACACACTGAACTATATGGGAATGCAAATTTAGGGAAAAGAAACAATAAATTGTATACCAACTTCAGTGTTCTCCATATTTTCTAATGACCAGATGTTGATTTTGCTTTAAGATAAATTTACGTTTGTTGAAATTCTATTTTAACCTCCTGCTTTGCTTGTGCATTCATTGCAAATTTCTTCTAGATAGTGAACCCAATTCTAACTTTTTCTTCAAATGGAAGAAACATTTTCTGAAGAGAGAAAGTTTTGATTCAATCCCATGAGAACATAGTGGCTTCCTGTAAAAGTTTTTTGTACCACTACATTTTTTAAATAGCAGAACATCAATAAATTATGTCCCCAGTTAATTGTCTTGACATTGCTCGACAATAAATCATTAATGTGAGCCTAGAGTTCTTTGTCACTGACTAGAGAAAGAGATGGGAAAGCCTAAAAAAAAGATGCTAGTTCTGAGATATTAAATCTGGCTGCCCAATTTTAAAGCCTTAGAATATTGAAACCAGTTTTCTTTTAATTGAGGTATCATTTAAATTTAAGTATCTTTTCAGATGTATAGTGTAACTATTTAGATAGGTTGATATATAGAACATTTTTTAAAAGTTTAATATAGAAAATGTTTGTATATATCAGTTACATTTAAGTTATGTATCATTTATTGCTGATGTAACATAGTTACTGTTGTTGTGAAGAAATGACATTATTCTGAAAGCTGTTTTACTTTTCACTTTTTAAAAATTGTTGTTAAATTACAGTTGTTCCAGTTTTTCCCCTGGTTGTTCTCCCTTGCCCCTTCTCCACACCCCTACCTCTTGTACACATCCATGGGTCCCCTTCCTTCCCGTTATCCCCGTCCCCCCTGGAGATACTAAGGTAGCATTCTTAGATTTTTTTCTTTCTTTTTTATGCTTAAAGCTCTGGCTCTTCCAGCAAACCAGCAGGAGCTGATTCTACACACAAAGTTCCAGTGGTCATGTTGGAGCCAATCCGAATAAAACAGGAAAACAGTGGACCACCTGAAAATTATGATTTTCCTGTTGTTATAGTGAAACAAGAATCAGATGAAGAATCTAGGCCTCAAAATGTAATTATATTAATGATTGCAATACTATTCCTATTCAGGGGTTAGGCTGAGAGAAAATTTTACATAGTTCATAGGAGGTAAAAATACATATATTTTTTAAAGCAGGGAACCAGTTGACTTACAAATTGAAAATTTTGAGGAAAGTATCTCAAAATTACAACAAAAGGATGATTAGAAAACAAGGACAAGAGTTTAAAGCCCAAATGAGGAGGTCGGGCATTTGAAAGAGAGAACAGAGGAACCTAACAAGTACTAGAACATTAAATGAAAAAATTAACAGTCATGTAAAAATCAAATAAACATTTTTAAACATGCACATAAGATTGCAAAAAAATTAATTCCCATGTACTGCATTCTCAGGAAGATATTTGAAAATATGATTCATCAAAAATGGAGTAAACCAAGAAAGAGGAAAACATAAGAGCCCAAAAATGGGATCTAACACTGAAGAGAGGCGAAGAAAAGGGTAGTCCGCAGTACAGCAGCTCCTCCAGTGTACCCTGTATCTGGAGGACAGAAGGCTCCATAGGAATATGTATGTAAGGGCAGAAAAATGTTTTGACAACATTGAGAAGCATTTTGCAACACTGTTGGAAATTGTGACAATGACTTAGTGATTTGAACTTTTCACCATCCTGGGCTCCAACATAAAATTTTGATTCATCTTAAAGTTATTAATGGTTCTTGAATTATTTTTTAAAATCTACACTAAGCTTGTGTTTTATCTAGGTATATTTTGAATTAACAGGTCCAATAAAATGTACTTCCAATACATATGGTTTACTTTTATACTGCCCACCTATTCTCCCATTTCTGGAACCTCCAGCAAATTCAGAGACCTTTCCTTTCTTATCTATACCCCCTTACTACTGATATTTTCTAGTTTGATAGTGTTTTTCAGCAGAGGTCCAAATCTTCTGTAACATTAGGAACTCTCATACAGTTAGCAGTAAATCACTTCTGTTCTCATGCATATTCAGAGACTTTTGAAGTAACTAGGTGCTCATGAGAAAGCAGTCTTTTGTCTAAAACTGCAGTAGTGCTATTAAAGGCTGCCAGGTTTAAGAAATACATTACTTTTACTCCTTCCTTTGCAGACCAACTATCCTAGAAGCATACTCACCACCTTGCTCTTAAATAGTAATCAGAGCACTGCTTCTGAGGAGTCGGTGCTCAGATCAGATGCCCCTGACAGCACTGGAGATCAGCCTGGACTCCACCAGGAAAATTCCTCCAGTGGGAAGTCTGAGTGGCTGGAGGCCTCCCAGAAGTCACCCCTTCATGTTGGAGAGACAAGAAAAGAGGATGACCCCAATGAGGACTGGTGTGCTGTTTGTCAGAATGGAGGGGAACTCCTGTGCTGTGAGAAGTGTCCCAAAGTATTTCATCTTTCTTGTCATGTGCCCACACTGGCAAATTTTCCAAGGTAAGATGGTACTTGCTTCCCTTTTCCACATTCTTTTGTTATCACTAATAACATAAACACTTGCATTTCCTTTCCATACCTTCCCTTCAATTCCTCATGCCTCTCCAAATCCTGAGTCTGTTTTTAATAAACTTCAAATTATTACAGGGGGTTGCCATAAAGATCAGTGGTCCTTGTGCACCACTGCCACAAGTGTATCTTGGCAGGCATTGACATTCACAGATATCTCGAATTCTTGCAGTCCCTTTGAGATGACAGTGAGTCATCGAGTTAATCTCTCAGTTCTTCAAAGGCTAGATACTAGGTACAATTTAATTTCAAACAAAGTTACAAGAATAGTAAGTACCAAGAGCATTTTTTTTTCCTTGAATATTTTGGGGCAAAATACCAGTTGTACATCACAGCAGCCATAGATTAATGTGTCTGTTTAAGTGTTTATTTTGTATATGTATTTCTTATCTTTTTGGCCAGATTAATATTTACCGCATTGGCCCCTGCATTGCATTTCTACTGTTAAACTCTTATAGCATGGTGCCATATACATAGTAGATACATGGTAAATTCTTAGTGATTAAATTCATGCCAAATAATTGTGTCATGAATGGTGTGGAGGAAGTAGGAAAGGGATATGGTGTAGAGAGAAATGATGCATTAAAAACTCAAATACTGTATTCTCCAACAGTGGAGAGTGGATTTGCACTTTCTGCCGAGATTTATCTAAACCAGAAGTTGAATATGATTGTGATGCTCCCAGTCACAACACAGAAAAAAAGAAAACTGAAGGCCTTGGTAAATTAGCACCAATAGATAAAAGGGTAAGTTTTTTAGCATCTCCAACCTACACTGTTAAACAGCTTTTTTGTTGTTGTTGTTGTTTTTAGATTCATTATTGTAATGTAGGTGTGCTTATCATCAAATAAGTGTATATTCAGTCAAATATATTTAAAATCAGAACTTTTTTAGTTTTAAAAAATCACAGTACTACTTACACGCATTTTCTAGAAACTTAAAATATTATACTTGAACAAGGTAGAACGTGTACCTTTATGTGGCCTGAATTCTTAAATTTAGTCTGTCTGTAGTAAATTTCTCTTTTGTTTTATTTATACTACAGCTAGGTTTTCTTCCTCAGAATGTGTTGAGAGATTGGTTTTTCTATTTATGGTTCCTGGAAATAATTCCATTCTTTCACCCAATGGAACTAGGTTTATACCTGAAAGCCAGCTAAAATATTTGACTGTTAATTTAAATTAACACTTAAACCTACTAAATCAACATTTCTGTATTAGTAAAGAAGCTCCTTTGCTCAGTTATTAGTAGAACAGTGAGTATGGGCGTTGACATGCAAGAGAGGGCCAACCATACAACCAGCAGCACAAGTGTTGACTGGGCTGAGCCCATAAGCCGGGAAGTAGTGAAGTGCCATCGGAGAGGGACCCTTTGGACTAGATAAACCAGGAAAGGGCTATCTATGTTTGTACTGCTTCTTTTATTGATGACTCATAATTCAATACACAAATTGGAGAGGTAACTGGAAATTAATTTTTAAAGAGCTTCAAGTGGGTTTCTACTGATACTGCCTTCGTTCTTTTAATTACAAGGACTGCCCTCATATGTCACATAAACCACAAACTATGAAACAGAGCAGTTCAGTAAATGATTGGAAGGATATCAAAATTCTGATTACCAATACTTTTCTTGTATTCATCTAGTTTTAATTTTTATTCAGGTACTTTAAGATACATGATAAAGCTGTGACTTCATTTTATTTTATTTTTTTGCTTAGAAGTGTGAACGTCTACTTTTATTTCTTTATTGCCATGAAATGAGTCTGGCTTTTCAAGACCCAGTTCCTCTAACTGTAAGTATTATGTCATTTTGTGTGTTTTTGCAGAGTGAAATGACTTTTCTGAAGCTTGATTTATGAGAATCTAGCTTCTGTGCCATTTTTCAGTAGTTCGTTTCTTACATATAATCCATCCAGTCTTAAAGCTTATTCATACACACTGAAAGCTTTGACATAATTTTACTGTTAACAAATTAGCCCAAAACTTCTCTTCATTTCTCATACATTCTTTCTTCTCATCTCATGTATTTTACCTACTATTTTCTGTAATGATTTGTATCTGTTGTCTCTCTCTCTCTCTCAGGAGATTTAAGCTTACCTCCTGAACTGTTGGGGAAAAAACTTTTTATTTGAGATAAAGATCCTCAAAATTCCCTGTACATACTTTAATTTATATATCCAGACTTCATATATTAAGTAGACTTTCAACAAAGTGTGCTTGAGTATTAACCATTGACTTCAGAAAAGTTCATATTGAAAGTTTGATAAGACTTGAATGCATAATTTTAGAGTGCTAAAAGTACAATGTAAAATATGTCCTGTTCTCTGATGTCTCAAATTTCCTTAAAAATTTAATATTCTACAGTTGGATAAAATTTTAACAAGTTAATGCAAGACTAGAAAATAAAATGAACTTAGCAAATAGATTCAGCAAATAAACAATGAACTTCTCTCTTGAAACCAGGCTTTGAGAAGTTGAGACAGGAAAAGGAAACAAAGGCTTTCAGGGAAAGAAACTTTTGTGCCCAGAAAAGGCAGGGCAAAAAAAAAAAGTGAAAGAAAAGAGGGCTGTAACCAGTGAAAACTTGCTCCACTTAAAAATTTAACCTAGAGCTTAGCGCTTTTTATGATCTTGGTATTAATAGCAGCAGCAAAATAAATAAATAAATAAATAAAAATCCTGTTTTTCTTAATATCTCATTTCATGTTCACAAAAATTATGAGGTTGGTAGGATCATTCCTATTTGAATGAAGTTCAGTGAGGTACCTTACCCAGGAGCATGCTGAGCAGCAGAGTTGGGGTTCAAACTGAGATTCAAAGCTCATTTACTCTACTGCATACAGCAAAAACGTGTCAAATCCTACTAGGAATAATACTTTTTCTAATAATTGTTTTTTGTTTAATAATGAAGAAGAATAGGGAAGTTTAGGAAGGAAATGTGATTTTTTGTTTTGTTTGGGGGGGGTTGTATTTTTTGTTTAAAAAAATTTTTTTTAAAGATTTTATTCATTATTTTTCAGAGAGAAGGGAAGGGAGAGAAGCAGAGAGGGAGAGAAACATCAATGTGTGGTTGCCTTTCACCTGCCTCCAGCTACAGACCTGGCTGGAGACCTGACTTGCAATCTCTTTATGCGCCCTGGCTAGGGAATTGAACCAGCAACCTTTGGGTTCACAGGCCAGTGCCTTATCCACTGTGCCACCAACCAGGGCGAAATGTGATGTTTTTAATTAAAAATAATTGGTGAAAATTTTTGAGAAAGGTGATACAAAACAGGTTTCAGGATCTGGAAAAGTGTAGGCACTTATAAAAGTGGCTGCATAAGTTTCCTTATCAATGACATAATAATGCAATCTGAATTTTATGCTACTTCATGTAAAATTTATGTAGGACCAGGTAGAATTTAGTTATTTGCATTATAGTATCTCATTTATTTTGAAAGGTGCCTGATTATTACAAAATAATTAAAAATCCAATGGACTTGTCAACTATCAAGAAAAGACTACAAGAAGATAATTTCATGTATACGAAGCCTGAAGACTTTGTAGCTGATTTTAGATTGATCTTTCAAAACTGTGCTGAATTCAATGAGGTGAGTAAGGGAATGGGAGACCAATAGCAATATTGAAAGCAATGTTAAACCAAACACCTTATCAACAAAACAAGGAGATTAAGATACCTATCTACGCTGGTGTAAACTTCCAAAAGTTCAAGTCTATCAGGGAATGACTTTATATTCCAAGGTTTACTTGGTGAGTGGAAATGCAAATTATAACTGACAACTTGAAAACAATTTAGAAAATACTTTTAACCTAGAAGAATTCTTCTTCATTCCTGTCTTCATTTCTTGGAATATAACCCTTCCATACTTTTAGTCTTTTTGATGTTGATTTTGAAATATTAAGGATGTGCTTTAAAGAGTTCTAATTTTAAAATTTTCTCATCTGTCATTATATTTAAATATGTCAGACGTAGAGCCTTTAGTTCTTGGTTTGATCTAAGTATTAGTTACTCATTCCAGAGCTCCAGATTTCCTTTGTTCTAAAAATATCTGTTATATAAATGCTACGATGTCTCATCTTTTTTATCTCTTGGGTAATCCTACTATTGCCATGTCCTTACAAAATAATCCCAATGAGTTAAAGCCCTTTATTTACCTTTTACCTGACCTTCTCTATATTTTGTTTTGCACCAGGCTGTTATTTACTTTGTATCAATGACAGTTCATAAATATTTTTCCAAAATAATCCACTGGTACTCCTCATCTCAAATTAAAAGGGAACAAAATTGTGAGAAATTTACTACTTTTAATGACTGTCTAAAATGTTGGTGGTGTTTTTTAATTCATATTTTGTTTTTTATCCAACAGCCTGATTCAGAAGTAGCCAATGCTGGTATAAAACTTGAAAGCTATTTTGAAGAACTTCTAAAGAACCTTTATCCAGACAAAAGGTTTCCTAATCTTGAATTCAGAAATGAATCAGAAGATAATAAATGTAGTGATGACTCAGATGATGACTTTGTCCAGCCCCGGAAGAAACGCCTCAAAAGCACGGAAGAACGCCAGCTGCTTAAATAAGCAGTACTGTTGGCATGTGCTGGCTTTTAGATTTTTTTGTTTTCCAAAATTATTTTGTCAGTAATTTAACATCATTATAAAGGAGAGTTTGTGATCACTCTGTTCTATTAAGTTTTTGATGTTTACTGGACTTTTCTTAATAAAACATTTCTTTTAACCTTGTTATTAAGAAAGTAATAAAGGGAGGAAGGAGCAAGAAAGGAAGACAGAAGCACCAACAGAATAAAAAGACATTGTTTCCATTTCTGGATTTCAAAACTGTAATCTGACACTATAGCTACTATAGAAAGGAAATAGATTTTGTATGAATTTGAAGTTGAAATTTTAATGTGGTTTGGATGTGTTCATTAAATCCATTTTTAGAAACTACCACTACCCATTAATTATGGCCCAACCATGAGTTAGGTGTACCGTCTTTAAGGACAGTACATAATTAAGAACAGTTAGGCCATAATCAATGAACATGGATAGTAATAGGAATTCTATCCTAGGACGCCAACTGGTGCAACAACAAAGTAGATTAGATGCTATTAAGAAGGCACCTAATAGTATTCATGTAAGATGGCAACTGTATTAAGGAAAAAGAAAAACAAATGTTTGATTTTTGTTTTTTTTTCTTGTCTGTAGTGGTGTTTGGTATAGCAAATTTTCAAGGCCACTTTTCATACATTTCTTAATTGAACTACTTTCACTGCAAAAGTAAGTGAACACGTTTGGTTCTGCTGGATGTCTGCGTGGTTTTGCTGTTCATTTTAACTGCAGGTGATGCTTTCATAACAAGACTCAATGCAGTATGGCTTTTAATGGAACACCAAAAATATGAAATACATACGTGTGCCATATTTGATGTGAGGATTTTTTTTAATATACCCTATTGGGCATTAAATGTAAGTTTCCCTGAAAGGGACTAGCTTTGTGTTTTTCGTCTGTCTTATAATTTGGAATGAAAATGTATTATGGAATTTGGAAGCAGGCAGTTGGAGGGAATTAGTGAAAATTTAATTTCTTCTGAAGCACCTATTTCTTATTTTTAAGAATCAGACCTTCAAGTTGAATCTTTTATCTCACTTCATTCTAAATTTCATTTTTATTCTGATAGAGATACAAAAGATGTTTTCTAAAGGCAGACATATTCTTAATGGCTATACCTACCTAGTTTAACTGACATTTTTCCCTTACTGTTCAGTGTCAAAGAAGGAAACTAGATTAAGATAGAAGAAGAAAATTGTGCCATTTGCTAATCTAATATTTGACAAAATATTTACACATGAATTTTTTTAGTTTGCCAAAGTAAACCTTTACAAAACACTAATTGGCTGAGGAAATTATTCTTTTTAGGCTGATAGAATAAAAATATGGCTAAAAAGAATGTTCTCTTTGGATGGTCTCATCTTTCATTAATTAAACTTAGAGGGTTTGCTGTCATCCACATGTACACATTTTTTTTTTAAGATTTTTATTATTTTCAGAGAGAGGGGAAGAGAGAGAGGCAGAGAGGGAGAGAGACATCAGTGTATGGTTGCCTTTCACCTGCCTCCCGCTACAGAGCTGGCTGGAGACCTGGCTTGCAGCCTGGTTATGTCCCCTGGCTAGGGAATTGAACCAGCGACTTTTGATTTGGAGGCCAACTCCTTATCCTCTGTGCCACAAGCCAGGGCAGCATTGCCTCTTAAAATGGACAATTTGAAAATAGTTTGTGGCCGATTCGCTGAGTTTTCAGATTTGCTAAAGATAAAGTATGAGAAAATAACTTACTAGCAATAGTATTTTACTTTATATTTAGATTTAGGTCTTGTCCGTAATGTAAATTACACATTAATAGTTGGCTTAAAAGTCTTAATCACTTTTTCAAATTTTTGTTTAGGGCAGTTGTTGCGATGGTGGTATTGTTTTGAATATGCATTTGACATTCTCTAAAGACTGAACAAATTCTGATAACAGTGCATATTACCATTTAATTGTATTATTTTTGCTGCAGCATTTACAGGATACCAGCTGTTGAGCTTTTAGTAATAAGTTTGTTGGTATCAGAATACTTTTCTGTTTGTTCTTCCATATTTGTCTCCTGAGTTAAAACAGGGCAACACAGGTAAATTTTGAGGAAATCACAAAGAGAAGTATAATACTAAAGAGAAAAAAAATTTTTAAAGCATTGGAGCCAGGATTTCTAATGTTCCCAAAACTTTCATTGATATATTCAGTGTCGTGTTAACCTTTTTTAAAATTGATTTGAGGGAAAGCGAGAGGGAGGAAGAAAGGAAGGGAAAGAGAAGCAGAAACATTAATCTATTGTTCCACTTACTTGTGCATTCATTGGTTGATTTCTTGTATATGCCCTGATCAGGAATCAAACCCACAACCTTAGCATATTGGGAACAACACTCTAGCCAACAGAGCTACTCAGCTATGGCAATAGTAATCTTTTAAAACAGTATTTGAAAGTGTTTTTCTCCCCAAAAAACCTTCAGTAACAGTCTTTAAGATTATAATCCTGTGACCTTATTAACAAGCACCTATGTGCTCAGGTGGGTCCCAGCTAAGTACTTAAATTCTAACAGATGATCCTATTTGTGTATTTTAAATAATATAGTTTTATATATACTATAAAACTATATATATAATATCCCATGCTCATTTAGAAAGCATCCTCCCAAAAGTTTAGAGCAATTCAGGTAACCCTGATCTAACACTGCAGTGTTTATCTCCGATCAAAAACTTCAGATTTCCTTCTGGATTTGGAGCCAAGAGCCCTGCGTCATACCTGCAAACCCCCAGTACTGAATGTGATCACATGATCACACTTTTAGTCCGGGCTTATGAACAAGCAGAGCATGTGGGAGCTAGGATTTACTTAATTCCAACTCACCGAAAGCTTTCCCAGGTGCCAAGCATCTGGTCTTTCCAGCAATAAAAACCCAAGTACACAGTCAGTTACTTATATGACTATGGTAGAAGTATAAATGGACTGAGATATAGCATATTACATTCCAAATATATTTGTACATCAGCATCTGGCAATGCAATCATTTTGTCCCTTGAATTAACAGGCCCTGCTTATCATTTCCTAATGGAGGATTAAGAAATTGGAAGTGCTAAAAAGAAAATGTCCTCTTACCTTGGTAGTTTGACTTTCTTTTCCATGCTAAAGAAGAACCACATTTTACTGCGCATAGTAGTGTAGTTGTAACTTAACTAAGGAATGCATCCAGAAAGTTTCATTCCAGAGTCAGAAAGGTGAGTGTACAGATGATCGCTCCATTTATGAATTTGCATTTCAAAGTTCTATGCGTGCAGGGCATACGTATGTAAATTGGGTTTCACAGAGAGACTAGACATCGACAGGAGGAACTTCTCTTGCTGAGCCCTGCTCCACAATAATGTGAGTCCCAACAATAAGTTGCTTCATGTGAACAAAAAGTTTTTAGGTTTAAACTAAAGATGTGCTCATTTTCTGTTTATCTGTATGCTCTGAATGAGAGAATCAAGTGATCTGGTTAGGCATTAAAATTATGAACATGACCATGAACTCAGCTATCTAATCTCTTATTGATAAAGAGCACTTCCTTTTAAATAATCATGTACATATTTTAAAAAGTATTTTATAATGTCATGTAAATAATTGATGTTTTTATACAAACATATCACCCCTTTAATTTGGGAGTGAATTTACCAAGTCATAATTCACATGCTGCTGGCTCATGTTCTTAAATGACAATAATGCTAGCCAATCAGATCACAGATTTCTATCTCCGTGGTTTTGTTTATTGTGAAGGATATCTGAGACAATAGTCTTTGTTTAATTTTAGGGAGCCAACTGGTACTTTGATTTTAATAAAAAGTAGCTTTGACGGATTGTTACTATGAATATTTTACCACAACAAGGAATTTTTAATGGAAAGTCACTCTGTCATTCAGCAGAATTTAAACTTGTTTGTGTCTGCCTTCATTACTGTCTGTGTACTATCTTCTATAAAACTGATATATATAGGGACAAGCTACTAGTCCATAAAAGGAAACATTTAAAAAATTCTAACACATATATTTCACTATATACGTGAAGAGAGTGACAAGTATCTTCAAACACTGATTTTGGCCTTTAATCCCTTAAAAAAAGGAACCCAAACTCCTTAAAGTTAGAGAACAAAAGATGCCAATAAAAAATTTTTACTTGTATGAAACCTGTTGGAGAAGTGAGGGTGTTACACAAAGTCTGGGGACTTTTACAAATCACTCTGAAAGTTTATCTATGCTAATTATGCCTTAAAGGTTAGAAAGTTTTGATTCTTGGAAGTAACTATTAAAAAAACTTACTTTTGGGTATTTAATATATATTACTTTGATGGGGAGCGGCCCTCTATTGGATTCTTAAATGAGGTTTTAAATAGTCCTAATTTGAGTCCTTAAAAAATCCTTTAGAAGTTAGAAGTTAAACATTTAGCAAAATTTTATCTTTCTCCTATTTTCAAATGTGGTATAGAATAAAGGCTAATTTATTATTTAGAAAGTCTGTTTTAAAGTTTTTAATGAAAGAATGTCCAAACCAATAGAAAATTGTATAAAAATTTATTTGAGCCAGATTTGAGGGCAAGCCTTAAAGCAAAAAATCTCAACATGTTGAGAAAATGTTCCAGCAAATGACAATTTTGCAGCTTATTTTATACATGTAGAGCCAAAGGAGAAAACGTTAAGGAAGTTTACATAAAAATCTATTGGTGGTAGATGAAAGAGGTAGGAGAAAGCAAAACATAGAAGTTCCTAGAATTGGATAAAAAGGAAAATGGAGAGATACTTGCTTCCTTTTTACATTGGTAGGTATAATAAAGTTAATAATTAACATTTACAGCATGTAGAGATGGTATGTGGGGAGCAAGATAACCACAAAGTGTTATGTGGTCTCCAGACTCTCGACATTTCAAAAGTATATGTTATCCTAGATGCATAAGAACAGCGTACATGGGCTAACTTAAAGATGGACCTTTTGCTAAGGAGGGTGTAAGCCTAGAATGTGACTGACCACCTGCCGTTACCTGCCCAGTTAGAAACTTATGCCCAGACCATCCTGTGTGCTTACTATCGGTCCCTGGGCTTGTGGCATCTACTGTGTTTCCCCTTTTGGTTCACCAAGTCCTCTGCTGTTTATCAGGACACTTGCGAGTGTGAATCCTTTGCCCGTGTTCTCTAATGCCTTTAACCCCAGGTGAACCAGAAAATTTCGTCAGGAACCTTTCCATTGCAAATGACTAACACCCAGTTTTTGATCATTTTGTAGGAGAGGGGATAAAGCATTGGGTTGGCCAAGAAGTTTTTGGTTTGTTCTATAAGATGGCTCTAGTAGCACTTAGTTGTCTTTAACTTCATTTGGGACAATTTTGTTAGATTGTATTGTGGCAGCTGTTTTATCAGTGTGCACTTTTTAAAAATTTATCAAAGTTGGATTTTGTGTAGTCATTTGAATATTGAAGATAGAAGAAAATATGCAACATTTTCAGAATATTATGCTTGACTGTTTCAAGAATGGTAAAAACACAACTAAAAAAAAGATTTGCGCAGTGTATGGAGAAGTTGCTGTGACTGAGCGAACATGTCAAAAGTGGTTTGCAAAGTTTCATGCTGGAGATTTCTCACTGGACAGTGCCGGTCGGGTAGACAAGTTGAAGTTGATAGTGAACAAATTGAGAATAATGTCCTATCACATGGGACATAGCCAACATACTCAAAATATCCAAATCTCAAAGTTGATCCAAATCAATAGTTACTGGTAAAAATGAAAAAATGTATTTTATTTTACAGAAAAATGTAAACGGGCTTTTTGGCCAACCCAATATATGGATCAACCAGGTTAAGCACGTTTCACACATGGGATGGCAATATACTGACCTGATAAGGGGCCTATGCCCAAGAAGATGTTCTTAAAAAGGACAGAGGAGGAGTGGCAATAAAATGGCAGGAACAACAGCTTAGTGGGCCCACCAGGTGCCACACTTGGACAGTGACATTGGTTCTCTAATCTGATTGTATTAGAATTTACTAATGCTATAATTAATGTATGTGGTAAGAAAGACCGATATATAAAAAGTCCAAAATAAAGGTTGGCATTCATATTATGGAAGAAATTTTTGCCATTATAGGCTATGCTTAAAAAAAATTACAAGCCCTGGCTGGTGGCACAGTGAATAAGGCACTCAAGCTCAAAGGTTGCTGGGGAATCAAAGGTTCGATTCCCCAGCCAGGGCACCATAACCATGTTGCAAGCCAGATCTCCAGCCAAGTCTGTAGCTGGAGGCAGGTTAAAGGCAACAGTGCATTGATGTGTCTCTGCCTCTCTCCCTCCCTCTCTCTCTGGAAATGATAGATAAAATCTTTAAAAAAAAAGTTACAGAAATTTCCCTCTATGTGTTAAATTACACAAATTAACCTCCATTATATTACATAAATTACAATATGCTTGTACAGAGATTCCAGTTATATTATTACTGTTTCCAATACTTCATTATTTTCTTAGTTTTTTCATAGGCTGCGAAACCAATCTGAAAATGTTCACAGGTAAGTGATAATGAAATTTGCTTACTTTCATTTCTACTAATGACCAATTAAATTCCTCAAATTTAATGTTCAATTAAATTTACATTAGAGTTTGCTATACACTAATTCAGTATCTTCTTGAAATCCTGGGTCATAAACAGTGCTGGACAACATCACCAAGTTCCATAATCCTGGATCCCCCCATAGCTATTGAAGGTTCCTGAAATTGGGGAAGGTGCTGAAGCACCAAGTTTGTCATTGGTTGACTGATTTTCAATCACTGTTAGGCTTTGGTTTTAATTATCAATTACAGCTGTTGTCTTTGGGGGTTTTTTAAAATTAGTTTCCAATTACATTGGACATAGAATTATATTAGTTTCAGGTATACAGCAGAGATCAGACAGTTAGATACCTTATGAAGTGATACCCCCAATAAGTCTAGTACTCATCTGGCACCATACTGTTAAAATATATTGACTATATTTTTTATACTGTACTTCACCTCCTTGTGACCATTTTTATAACTGGCAGTTTGTACTTCTTAATCCCATCCCACAAATCTCTTTCTAGCAATTCGTTTTCTGTATCTGTGAGTGAGTTTTGTTTATTTAGATTCCACATATAAGTGAAATCACATGATACTTGTCTTTGTATGTGAATCGTTTCACTTAGCATAACACCCTCTAGGTTCATCCATGGTGTCACAAATGTCAAGATTTTATTTTTTATGGCTGAGTAATGTTCCATTATATACATGTACCACATTTTTATCCAATCATCTATTGATAGACCTTGGGTGGCTTACACATCTTGGCTTTTGTAATTAATGCTGCAATGAACACATTGTAATTAATGCAATGGAGATGCATGTATCTTGAGTTAGTATCTTGGATTTCTTCAGGTAACTACCCAGAAGTGGGGTTGCTGGGTCATGTGGTAGTTCTGTTTTTAACTATTTTGAGAAACCCCTGTACTGTTTTCCTTAGTGGCTGCAGTAGTCTGCATCCCCACCAACAGTGCCCAAGGGTTCCCTTTTCTCCACATCTTTGTTACCACTTACTGATTTATTGATGATAGCCATTGTGATAGGCATAAGGTTGATACCTCTTTGTGGTCTTTATTTGCACTTATCTGATGATTAGTGACCTGTCTTTTGGCCATCTGTATGTCCTCTATGGAGAAATGCCTATTAGGTCCTCTGCCCATTTTTTATTACTGTTTTTGAGGGTGGGGTGGGATATAAGTTCCATATATACAGGATAGGGAAAAAGTAGGTTTACAGTTGTTCATAAGGAAAATAATGCAGTAATAACAACACAAGAATAAACTGCATTTTGTGTACTCACAACTGTAAACTTAGTTTTACCCCATCCAGTATTAATGGATGTATCACTGGCAAGTATTTCCTTCCATTTAATTTGTTGTCTTACCCTTTGCTTATTTTGCTGTGCAAAAGCTTTTTAGTTTGCTTTAGTCCCATTTCTTTATTTTTCTTTTATTTCCCTTGGCCGAAGGATATTAGTCAAAAAAATACTAGAACAATGTCAAAGAGTTTACTGCCTATGTTTTCTTTTGGGAGTTTTATAAACCCTTTCTTAAGTAGCTAACCAGTTTGAGTTTCTTCTTATATATGTTACTAGAAAATGATCTGGTTTCATTTTTTTTGCATGTATCTGTCCAGTTTTCCCAGTACATTTATTCAAGAGAGTATCTTTACCCTATTGTATATTGCCTCTTCTGTCATAGATTAATTGATCATACAGACATGGGTTTATTTCTGGACTTCCTATTTTATTCCATTAATCTGTATGTCTAGTCTTATGCCAGTACCCTGTTAGGGTTGTTTTGTTTTAAATGAAGTTGAATATTTTATTTTCAAACTCTTATTTTCCTGCAAGACTGTTGCTTCACAATATAAAAGGAGCACCAGCAAACCCAGTATATTACAAAATCAAGATATTACCGTTCATCATCTAACATCATAGAAGTAACAAAAACTTTTCTGTACTGCTCATTATTTCCAGTGAAAAGATCATTAAGTATCTTGACCCAGTCCCAGAGACAGATGTAAGCAAATTACAATATTGCATAGAGTTTGAGAGATTATTTCTAAATTATGTAATTTTGCTTACCAGTTTTTTACCACAGATGGTATCAGGAATTCTGAATGTTGTAACTGTTAGCCTAGCTTAAAATCTTAGGGCGTTGTGAAAAGGTGCATAGTGTGTTTATCTACAATCATTAGAATGTTAAGGGGTATTTTCTTCCAACAGTACTGTTAGTAGTTTCTTTTTTCATTGGTCTTGCTAATAGTTGCTGTTTTAAATCTTCTCTCCACCACTGATAACTATGCCAGATTAAGTTGTTTCATGCTACTTTATTGGGGGTCCATTTTCACTCCCAATAAATTTTATGCATTTCTCATATGCTTCTTGTAGTTATGAAGGGTTACTCGGTGACATCTTGACCATCCAGACTCTTCCTAACAAGATTTGTTGTCAAGTACTGGATTTTCTACCAGCACGTCATTAATTTCAGTTCCTTCAGATACAAGAGAATAGAGTTCACTAGCAGCATTCACACTTTCCAAAGCACCAAATTCATTTTGTTTGTTCAGCTTTGTCCTAACTTTATACAGACTGCACTAAACAACACCTCCCATAGTTTCCTGCAAAATTGCTGATTCCAATGTTGCAGCACCATTTTCTGTTCTCATCCATACATGTTTCTCTGAATTTCTGTATCAAGAGCAAATTAGAGTTGGTAGACAGTGTATTGGAAGGCACCCCTGCTTCAGGTCATAGGACTGTGGTGGGCAGGGCAGGTAGACTACAGGTTACAGCAATGCCATCAAGTACCATGCTGTTTTTATTACTAGTGCCTTATAATAAAGTTAGATATCAGATATCATGATACTGCAAACTGTTACTGTTCTTTGTCAAGATTGTGTTGGCTATTCCGGGTCTTTTGTTGTTCCATATAAATATTGAAATTACTTGTTGTAGTTCTGTGAAAAATGCCATTGGTATTTTGTAGGGATTGAGTTGAATTTATAGATTATTTTGGTTTGTATGAACGTTTTAATGATGTTAATTGTTCCTATCCATGAGCATGGTATATCCTATTTATTTTTATTTTCAATTTCTTTCTTCAGTGTCTTATAATTTTCTAACTACAGGCCTTTTCCTTTGATTACTTTACTCCTAGGTATTTTTATGCCATGTAAATGGGACTGTTTTCTTAAGTTCTGACAGTTCATTAATGGTGTATTAAAATGCAACCTGATTACTGGATATTAATTTTTTATTTTATTTTACTGGGTTCATTTATTCCAATAGTTTTTGGTGGAATCTTCATGGTTCTCTATATAGTATCATGTAATCAACAAATATAACTTCTTCCCTTCTAGTTCTGATGCCTTTTCTTTTTTCTTGTCTGACAGCTGTGGCTAAAACTTTAAATACCATGCTGAGTAAAAGTGCACATCTTTGTCTTGTTTCTCACTTTAAAACCCTTTTAGCCTTGCACCACTGACCCTGATGTTAGCTGTGGGCTTGTCATACATGGTCTTTATTATGTTGAGGTATATATCATCTATTTCCATTTTGCTGAAAGTTTAATCATAAGTGGATGCTAGATTTTGTCACGTGTGTTTTCTGCCTCTGTTGATATTATACAATTTTTTTAAAAAATTTATTGTTGTATTACATCCATCCCCTTGATCATACAATTTTTTTATCCTTGATTTACGGATTGAACCAGCCGTACATCCCAGGAATAAATCCCATTTGATCATGGTATGTAAGCTATTTAATGTGTTGCTGAATTTGCTTGAGGATTTTTGCATTATGTTCACCAAGAATATTGGCCCATAAGTTTCTCTCTTTTTGTAGTGTCTTTGCATGGCTTCATTATCAAAATGCTGATCTTGTTAAATGAGTTTGAGAGCATTCCATCCTTTAATATTTTGGAATAATTTGAGAAGAAAGATAAGTATTAATTCTTCTTTGAATATTTGTTGAAATTCACCTGTGAAGCCATTTGGCCTAGGGCTTTTGTTTATTGGCAGATTTTTGGATTACTGATTTGATTTCCTATATAGTTACTGTTTTGATCAGATTTTCTGGTTCATTGTAATTCAACTTGAAAGCTTGTATGTTTCAAGGAATTTATTTCTTCCAGGTTGTCCAATTTCTTGGTATGTAATTATGTGTAGTGTTTTTTCTTTTTCTTTCTTTTTAGTTTTTATTTTTAGAGAGAGGGGAAGGGAGAGAGACATCAATGGATGGTTGCCTTTCACCTGCCTCCAGTTACAGACCTGGCTGGAGACCTGGCTTGCAACCTGGTTATGTGCCCTCACTGGGGATCGAACCAGCAACCTTTGGGTTCGCAGGCCAGAGCCTTATCTACTGTGCCACCAGCCAGGGCTTTGTTCATAGTGGTTTCTTATCTTTTGTATTTCTATGATGTGAATTGTCACTTCTCTTTATTTAGGCCCTTATTTTTTCTTGCTGAATCTGGCTAAAGGTTTATCAATTTTGTTCAATTTTTTTTTTCCTGTTGTCTTTTTAGACCCTATTTCATTTATTTCTGCTCTGGTCTTTGTTATTTCCTTTCTTCTACTCACTTTGGGCTTTGTTACTTTTCTCATTTCTTTAATGTATATTTAGATTGTTTTCGTGATTTTTCTTGTTTCTGGATGTAGGCCTATATTCCTATGAGTTTTTCTCTTAGAACTGCTTCTTCAGTTATGAAATATGCACCCAAGGCTTGTCACCTTGAAATATGGCAGTAGCATCAGTGGTCAAGAATATTTGAAAGGGTCTCATCCATGTATCTCACTTTTGCAAAAGGATCCGAACGAAACAATAACTCTGTAAATGACAAAAGACTATAATGGAATTGACAAGGAAATATGGTTATTTCTATGACATAGAATATTTTAGGATAACTGGAATTATGATCGATAACATTATACCAGGATATACCAGGTTTTTAGAAATTTTATACAATTTCTGGAACCACTTAACATATACCCATACAAATACCACCTAAGAAGGTTAAACATCACTTCTCATTTGACTATGCTTTCTGTATAATTTAACGTATCAAATAAGCTTAGTCAGTTTAACAGTTCCCTTTTTACAGTTGACCCTTGAACCTGAGTTTAAATTATGAGTCAACTTATACTGTACACATTTTTTTTCAAGAAGTACTATAAATGTATTTTCCTATGACTTTAACATTTTCTTTTTTCTAGCTTATACAGTATATTATTATAAGAATATAGTGTGGACTACATCTGACACACAAAATATATGTTAAATCAACTGTTGTTGGTAAGGCTTCCAGTAAATAAAAGGGTAGGCTATTAGTAGTTAAGTTCTGGGGGAGTCAAAAGTTGTATATGATTTTTCAACTGCATCCTAGAGGGGAAGAAAGGGGTCAAGTACCCCTAATACTTGTGTTATTTAAAAATCAACTGACAAGGAGAGAGAACAAATTATTTTGGCATTTGTCCAGAGGGCCCTGGAACATCTCAAGTTAGTGCATGGTCAAAAAGACTGTAGAATTGTATTTGGGGACATTTTGTCAAAAATATTTGTTTATCCAGTGTGACTTTGAAGCAAATACAGAAAGTTACACAGTTGTTACAAAATGCCTTTTATTTTAATATTGAGAAGATGGGGTTCAGAAACCTGAAAAGCAAAGTAAATTAATTTTAAGATACTTTACTTTTCAGGCAGATTACTTAAAAGGTAGGGAAACCCCTTTATTTGTAATTTCTTTTAAGTGTATTTTATTGATTATGCAGTTATAGTTGTCTCAATTTCCTTTCCATTAGCTCCCCTGCCCCCAGGACGACTCCTCCCTCCAACAATCTCACCCTGCTTAGTTCATGTCTGTCCATGGGTCATGCATATTAAGTTCCCTGGATTCACCCTTTCCTATACTATTCTTAATATCCGCCTGTCTATTCTGCACCCACCATTTGTGTGTCTTTATTTCCTCCATTCTTCCCCTCCCAGCTGAAACCCATCCAGACGTTCCCCATATCTGTGATTCTCTTCCCATGATGATTGTCTTAGTTTTTGTTTTTTTAGATTCATTTGTTGATAGTTGAGTTTATTGTCATTTTAGCATTCCTAGTTTTGGTCTTTTTTTGTAAGTAAATCCCTTTAACATTTCATATAATAATGGCCTGGTGATGATGTACTCCTTTAACTTTACCTTGTCGGGGAAGCACTTTATTTGCCCTTCCATTCTAAATGATAGCTTTGCTGGATAAAGCAACCTTAGTTGTAGGTCCTTGCTTTCCATCACTTTGAATACTTCTTGCCAGTCCCCCCTTGCCTGCAAAGTTTCTTTTGAGAAATCAGCTAATAATCTTAGAGGGACCCCTTTGTAGATAAATCATTTTTTCTCTTGCTGCTTTTAAGATTCTCTCTTTATCTTTAACCTTTAGCATTTTAATTATGATGTGTCTTGGTGTGAGCCTCTTTGGGTCCAATTTGTTTGGGACTCTGTTTCCTGGACCTTTATGTCTTATTTCCTTCACCAGATTAAGGAAGTTTTCCTTCATTATTTTTTCATGTAAGTTTTCTATTTCTTGCTTTTCCTCTTCTTCTGGCATCTCTATGATTTGGGTGTTGGCATGTTTAAAGTTGTCCCAGAGATTCCTAAGCCTCTCCTCATTTTTTTCAATTCTTGTTTTCTCCCTCTGTACTACTTGACTATTTCTTCCATATGTTCCAATTTGTTGATTTGAATGCTGGTTTCCTTCCTTTCACTACTAGTTTTGTGTAGGTTTTCCTTTGTTTCATTTAGCATAGCCTTGATTTCTTCCCTTATGTGTCTGCCATGCTTAATCATGCCTGTCAAGTCTGTGAGTTGAACTTTGTGTCTGTTAGGTTGGCTACCTTCTCACTACTAAGTTCTCTCACTAGACCCTTGATCTGCCTCCCCTTTTGAGCCATACTTCTCAACTTGACAGCTTTCTGTGTTTGCCTCTGTGTCTTAGGTGGAGCTATAGCACCTCTTACTTTGAAAGAAGCAGAGCCTTAGGTATTTGTCAGTGCAGGCAATGCCTTTCACTGGGTTGTGGCACTTTATATGGGGGAGGGGTCTGAGAGGGAACAGTGACGCTTGCCTAGCACCGCCTCCTTTCCTCCTTTTCAGGCACTTCTCCCAGTTCCTGTAACTGACTCAGTTGGGATATTGGCTGTTTCTTCCTCTGCCCCAACCCCACTGGTCTTCACAGTCAGAGGTAATGTGGCTCTGTTTTCTTCAGTGTTGGGTCCATGAGCTGCACAATCTAGTCTGGGGCTGGGATCACTTCCCAGGTTTCCTTCCCTACTTTTAAAATGTATGACTGTGCTTTTCACAGTGGTCACAGCCCCTGCGCTTCTGCCACCCTGCTGTAGCCACTGCTGCCACCACACCGCACCTTCTCTGCCCCTCCCACTTGTCAGCTGAGTATTTCTTGTTTGTTGAACTTCCATGTAGTTCAATTTTCTGTAACTCCTGGTTGTGGGGTTTTTTTGTTTTGTTTTTTCAGTTTTGAGGTAGTTGTAAATTCCTTCTTAGTTATGTGGGAGATGCAGCATGTCTATCTTGCCCAGAGGTCTATTTGTAATTTCTTGTTATGACCAGATGAGCCTAAGAAAATTTTGACCTCTTAACAGAGAAAAATTTTAATTTTGCACCAGTGTACTTTTGATATTAAGTCATTTTTAAAAAACTTAAATCCATTCTAATCTCAGCTTGATCACATAGAAAATCCCTTTTCCACAACTATTCTACAACTTTTTTATATCCATTCAAGTTTTATGAGTCATTTCTCAACCAGGTACTAAGAGGTCCAGGAGAGCTGATTTTGGTAATAATTCTCACTTTTCATCAGATTCTGCTAATTTTCCCAGGATCCCATTTGTAGCCTCCGTAATGAGTAGAGTTGAAAGTAGAAGGTGTAGCACCAATATCAACCAGAATTGGGCAAGGTTTTCCCTTCACTTTACCCATGGCTGTTTAAGGGACTCATATCAACACTGGGAAGAGCCCAGAGTGGGAGCCCTCCTTTGAGAATAATAGGAGTGCTGAAGGATTTAATAAAACCTTCAAGGACATTGTTTTTTCCAGTGTTTCAGTTGATTGCAAGATAAGATGCCAACTTCTGGTCCAGTGATTTGGTGATGGCCTTGGGGCTTTTGCAAGGCCACCAACTTGGTTGACTTTATGGGCTTGTGGTCTCTTCAGAGTGGAAAGGCAATTCAGATAACCTTAGTAGACTGAGTACTTGAGTAGAGGAGGATAGAGGGGAATAGCAGCAGTCACATCAGTCTTGTTTTAGGTACTTGTCCCCTTTTCATTGGGCTTTTGCAATGAATTTGTTTTGGAATTTTGAAGCTTTGGGGGGTCTTCTGCATACCAATTAAAATAGGCATTCCCTTCCAGTTGTTGATTTGGGAACCCTTACTTGGATATGTGATATGTACTTCTTAAGTAAATAATCTTACCTAACTGGAACACACCCCATAATGGCTATTGTAGTTTTAGGTTGTTGGAAGAGTTTGCCATTTTTCTAGATTACCTACAGCCTCTAGGACCACAGTTCTGAGACAGAAAATAAGCAGAGAAGCCAGATAGCGGAACACACAATTCTTTAAAACTTGAGGATCCCATTTCTTTAGGTAATAAGCTTTGTGTCTCTTGGAGCCAAATGAATACCTGTGAAGGATGTGCTGCTCGGTGGGAGTTACATGGTGCTTTGTAGTAAACCTCATCGGCATGGGATTTTTCTTCAGGGTGACAGGTGAGCTCATCTCAGGCTAATCTGTTCCATGACCAGCTTGCCCTAGTGTGGAAGCCTTATTAGGTGGCAATTGCTCCAATCTTACGTGTTTGACCCATGCCCACCAATTTTCCAGCTTTGGCTTTTGAGATTTCTTTCTTGTTCCAGATGCCCTAATGGCTTTTAGTTGTCTGGTTTATGCTTTAGATTTTGTTATGCCTTTGGTTAACTTAATTTCTTATTTCCCCAAATCTCCCAGCAGTTTAGTTTGTGCTGTGGACCTACGTCACAGCTTTGAATTCCCTAACAGCTAGCTACCACTTATTGCAGACTCCCAATATAACTGTCCTGGAACAATATTTTTTTGAATAAAGCGTTTAGATGGAGAGCTACATTGCAAGGGGGTGGAGCTCAAATCCAACAGTGACTTACCCACGGCCCTCGGATTGGACAGAGGAACAGTGAACTCAAAGGGTTCAGCAGGCTTCTCGCCTGTGCACCTTATCCCACAGGCGGCTGGCAGTCAGCTTCTATCCTTGTCACCAAAAACTGTTCTAAAGACAGTTTAAGTGATTCAGACATTTTATTTAACACTTAACTGAAGCTGGTAGTCTATATAGTCCAAGGGTTCCACTGACTGGAGCACGGGGCAGAGCCTAAAAGCTTTTGGAGTTACAAGAACAAGAAAGTAAATAGCCCAGAGTTGACTTGGAGATCGGGTGGCTGGCACACTGTTTCTGGTCAAGCAGAGTGATTTTGGTTTGCCCGTGTGGCACCCCAGGCAGAAGGAGACTATTTATTGCAACAACATTCCACCTATGGCCAGCTAAGAATATTGTTTACATTTTTAAAGGCTTGTGGAGGGGAAAAAAGCAACAAATTGTGTTTTACAAAGCCTAAAATATTTAGTCTGGCCCTTTACAGAAAAAAAGGCTTCCTCACTTAACGCCATTTGTGCCAGTGGTTCAAACAGGAATGGTTTGCAGCCTTATTGAAGCAGGGGTATAAACTGTCCTACACAGTTTCTAGTACAGGGATACTGTCTTTTTCCAATGCAGAATGGGGGTGAGGAGCAGGGAAGCCAAGGCTTGCAATCCCCAATAAGTCTACAGGACTCAAAGACTAGGAGCGTAAAAACCTTAGGTGTTTCCTTTCCACAGTGTGCCGAGTAGGGTGAGGGGTGCACGAGTGAGAGATCATGCAGTTGCTGCTGAGCAAAAGGCAAACAGCTACATGATGCAGGTAAGCTTGCTGCACGTTTTTAAAATCAGTTTTAGATAGAAACAGCAATTCGTTGTTCCACTCATATATGCATTCTTTGGTGGTTTCTTGTATGTTCCCTGACCAGGAATCAAACCCACAGCCTTGGTGTGTTGGGATAACACTCAAACCCACTGAGCTACCCAACCAGGGCCAAGCTTCCTGCATTTCTAATTTTTTTTTTAATCATGTGGGAATCAAAGCTACCCCTGTACATAATGAAATTAGCGGGAAATTAGTTTCCTTGGTATTTATAGATAATATTCATACTAATTTAGCATACTATTTGATGAATAATTTGTCAATAAACTACAGAAGCTTCAATTTTAATAAATATGCTAATTTATATTGTAAATTTGATGGCTATTTTGAAAACCTTATGATATCATCTCAAGTTCTTGTTTTAGCTGCAAAACTTCAGTCTAGCTTTTGCTGTAGATCTAATGGGAATATATCAACTACATAGATATGTATGTTTTGTCTGAAAATTATTCATCTACTGAAGGTTAAGAGACTTGAGATTAAGGAAGAAAAGTCACTTTCCCCCAGCCATACCTTTCCAATTTTAAAGTATATTTCATACAAGTTATGTATGTTGGCTCTTAGGAAACAGCAGATCAGTATGCAATTAACCTACCTTATTCTTATGTGCCTTATATATTTTTAAATAATCTTGTTCCTTAGTTTCTAAGTAGCATATAGAAATAAAACCAGGATTTTAAGAATGTATCACAGCTCTTTGTGAAGATAAGATGCACGTTTCTTCTTCGTTGGTAGACCTGGCTTTGCAGATCTTCATTTAGTTTGCTGGGGGGAAAGTTAACAGATCAGTACATTTAATAAAAAGAAAGCCTTCTCCCTATTCATTCTGGCACTAGAAACAAGGAACAGAAGGCTCTTTAATAAACTTACAAGGAAAATTTACTTTTGTGCGCCTAATGATGCGATGGTGGCTTTATAATTCAGTTACTCTGGTGCCGTACAAGCATCATTCAGAAAAGTAGTTTACCAGGCTCGTCAGAAAAAATACCACATTATAAACATCCTCTTTTAAGAGTTTGTTTTAGTTTACCAGGCTCATCAAAATGAATAATCCTAAAGTAGAATTACTGCTGTTACACTATTAACCAGGTTTGTGTATCCAGTCAGATTGTTGTTGGAAATTTTATTTGGCATGTTTTAAACATTTCTAGTTTTACTGTGTCAGTCACTAGTTTTATATGTTAAGTGCTCACAAGACTGAGATACACACACCTTTTCAGATTTTTCCATAGACATAGCTGCTCAATGGCTGTATGTGCCCATTTTTACTGGAAATCCATAGCGCACATTAGATGATGAGCCTGATTTCCTTTCACATTCGTGTTAATATAATTTTCCAATTTGTTTTAAATTCCAGTCCTAATACATACTGGTGTGTTCCTTTATGTAAGTTACTCAACTTGCCTTAGTTTTCTCATTTGTGTGAAGGATGTGGTAATCCCTTTATGTAAGATTATAAGATTTAAAAGAATCATATGAATCACTGGATTTAGTCTGTGGCTTTAGGCATTCAATGAATGGATTATCTTTGCAATTTTGGAACCTAAACACAGCCCTAAATTCTTAATTATATGACAGGTCACCCAGTCTGTGATTAAAATGTGTATTACCTTAGAGATAGTCTACTCTACTTTTTAAAAACCCTAGCTTATTTTGGACCTAGAAAAAAATTTTTATTTTTTTCCTTTATAGTACCTTCCATCTAACTCACAGACAACACACATCTGTATCAACACAAATACTATGAATAGGACATGGGAAGGTGGGCAAGTCATATTCAGCCAGAGAACCATCATGACTGAACAGCCTCAATTAGGAGCAGCAGCTCAAGGTCAACCCCAACTGCTCCCCCGTGCATGTATGTGCACACACATGCCCTTTCCTTCAGGCAGTAAGCAAGCATTGTGTTTAAGCAGGAACACATCAGTGCCACCACCTATACTTTGTAAGGGCACAGGGATAGGAGAGGCTCTGTCTTCCGCACTTCGGCTGTGGAAGCATACCTTACACTTGGTGCATCTTTTTTAATGTATGTTGCAAAACAGAATAAGCAGTGTCTACTGACTGTTAGGGGTGTTGAATGGCAGCTGGTGTAGCTGAGGCATTTTGACTCAGCCCTTATCACAGGCTGCTGGGCAGTGCTAGGGGAAAGGTAGTTGGACCAGTTTGTAAATAGCCGGCCCACAAACAGCCATTTCTGCTCCTCTGGCCACCTTGAGTTCTGCAGCAGTGCTTATATCCCGATGGGAAAGTGGGAAGGGTAAACTCCTAAGGCCTCAACAACTATCATTCACTCTGGTCCCTAGATCAGGCTATAACTTGAACAGGAAGCAGAGGTTTGAAGCAAATAATTGGTTTTTTTAACATTAGTGCTGCTCAAAGTTACATGTGGGGAAATGGGTGTGCAGTTTTTCCATTGGAATACTAAACACAGGTGTAGCATATGAGTATCATCATGGCTACTTAAAAAGGACTTTGTTTGTTCAAAGGGTGGTTTTCAAGAGTATTTAAGAGATTCATGCATCACTTACCTGTAAGGCCCGACCTTTGGTCTCAATGGGGAGAGTAAATGCAGAAATGGCACCTACAACGCAGACAGATGAGAAAAGACACAGGGCCCCTGGCAATGATGTGCTCAGAAGAACCTGCAAGTCACAAAGAATGATGTAAATTATTGTGCCCCAGTCACTCCTAAAAGGATCCTTATGTCGAAGGGGGATTAAGGAGTCACCAAACACATAAATGTGTTTATAGCCATTCTCTAAGTTGTGCTATTGCGAGCATTTTGTGGGGATTCTGCCAGGAGCTGGGGCGGTGTGAACCGTGCGCTGGCCAGCTGAGGTTTACGTCTGCACCCTCAGGTGTCTCCTGAGCAAACCAGGATCCTACCCCCTTGCATACCAACTCAGCTTGTTTACCTTCCAATCCTCTCCTTCATTCAGTGTCCACTCTGCCTACCATCCAATGTTTCCTCAAACTTTTTTTTAGAGGAAGAGAGAAACATCAATTTGTTGTCCCACTTACTTACGCATTCTTGGTTGATTCTTGTATATGCCCTGGCCAGAGATCAAACCTGCAACCTCCACATATCAGGGTGACGCTAATCAACTGAACTACCCAGCCAGAGCATGTTCCCTCTTCGCTTCTGATGGGATGAACCAGGAGAAAGGTTTTTTGGAGGAGATGAAACAAACGGGTCTCTGAAAAGATGTGTCTTGTTCATTATGCTTCACCTAATGACAATCAAAACTACTTGGTGACCCATTTTTCCACAGTAACAGCAGATTTCTACACATCCTTTGACCTAGATACCCCCACCCTCATAACAGCAAGTTCAGACACTCTGTCTCACATGTCAGTATCTACAGTACTGTGCCCAGAGTTAGCAGCAAGCCCAGTGCCTGGTAGTTGTCAGCTAATCTCCCAAAAATGAACTAAAACAAGGAACGGCAAGGTATCTAGACTCACAGAATATTGCGATTTGGAGAGGCCTAGGAACTATCTGGTTTAGACCAACTTCCTTACGTGACAGATGAGCCTAGAGTCATGGCTAAGTGACTACTTGTGCAAAGACGCATACAGATTCCTGACACCAGCACAGTTCTATTACAGCCACTTAGGTGCCCCTAAGACGCACAGTTCACGATCTGAGAGCCCATCCTTCGCTTAAGGCCTGCTGCCTTCCAGAACAGTAAATAATGCCATTTGGCATGCAATAGAACCCATGATATTAGTGTCATTAACTATTTTGTAATTGACTTAGCAAGTAAGACACCATTTCTGATTTCCCAAAATAAAGTATATATAATTTTCCCCAAAACAAGAACTCTGTGTGTATATAAGGCTGGGAATCCAGGCTTGGAAAAGGTTGAAACCAAGACACCAGGCAGCCTGAATCGGAACCAAATAATACCATGATTAGGCATGTGCCGAAATTTTGCCATTGCTGTCCCTTTTGTTATTGGACATCAAAATTCTCACCACCAATAAATTTTAAACTGTCCCCACCTCACATCCTTCGCGCCAGATTCCAAGTCCTGGGTGGTGTGGGACCCTGATGGTTCCCTTGAGCTCCCCAGCTAGGCTTACCGAGAGCTGCTTCAGGACCTCAGCTTCCCTAGTGGGGACATGGCTCTGTTTCCGCAAGAAACTGTCAATCCAGTGAACGTTCCTGGGTATTCTTTCAATAAATTCTAAGTTAACCAAACTCAGTCTCCGTTGTTTGCAAGCAAGATTTTTAAGTAATATCTTATTACAAAGGTGAAGTTCATTAAATTGCAGATTTCCAGACCTCACTTCAAATTGACCATATCAAAAAGAAAGCTCCAAGCCCTGGCTGATGGCTCAGTGGATTGGCACCAGCCTGCAAACCCAAGGGTCACCAGTTCCATTCCCAGGCAGGCCACATAACCAAATTGCAAGCCAGGTCCTTAGTGGGAGGCAGGTAAAAGGCAATCATACATTGATGCTTCTCTTCCTCTCTAAAAATAAGATCTTAAAAAAAGAGAAAGCTCCAATAATCTCTACTTGTAAAAATCAGCCCAGACCAGGGACAAAGAACATTACCTAATAAAAGTTTCAATCCTATAGATCAATGGTACAGAATAGAGAGCCCAGAAATTAACCCAGGACTCTATGGGCAACTAATATTCGACAAAGGAGGAAGAAACATAAAATGGAATAAAAACAGTCTCTTCAACAAATGGTGTTGGGAGACCTGGACAGCAACATGCAAAAAGGTAAAACTAGACCACCAACTTATACCAGAATAAACTCAAGATGGATAAAGGATTTAAACATAAGCAGTACCACCATAAAGGTCCTGGAGAAAAATATAGGCAGTAAACTTAGATATCCTACGCAGAAATATGTTTACTGATATTTCACCAAGGGCAAAGGAAATAAAAGAACAAATCAACAAGTGGGACTATATCAAATTGAAAAGTTTCTGTTCAGCTAAAGAAAACACAAGCAAAATTCGATGGGAGCCAACTGTATGGGAAAACATAATTGCCAACGATACCTCAGACAAGGGTCTGATCTCCAAAATATATAAAGAACTAATGCAACTCAACACCAGGGAGACAGACAGCCCAATTAAAAAATGGGCAAAGGACCTGAACAGACAACTCACTGAGGAAGATATACAAAGGGCCCAGAGGCATATGAAAGAATGCTCAACATCACTAGTCATCAGAGAGATGCAAATTA
>PVIW01002959.1:0-151383 GCA_004026585.1 Noctilio leporinus | reverse complement strand
TGAGGATGTGGGGCAAAGGGAACCCTCATACACTGTTGGTGGGAATATAGGCTGGTGCAGCCACTGTGGAAAACAGTATGGGGTTTCCTTAAAAAACTAAAAATGGAACTGCCTTTTGATCCAGCAATTCCACTACTTGGACTATACCCAAAGAACCCTGAAACACCAATTCATAAGAACCTATGTACACCTATGTTCATAGCAGCACTATTTACAATAGCCAAGTGCTGTAAACAGCCTAAGTGTCCATCAGTGATGATTGGATCAAAAAACTTTGGTACATTTACAATGGAATACTATACAGCAGAAAGAAAGAAGGAACTTCTACCCTTCACAACAACATGGATGGAACTGGAGAGTATTATGCTTAGTGAAATAAGCCAGTCAGTGAAGGACAAATACCATATGATCTCACCCATTACAGGACAATAATGAACAAAATTAACAACAAGCAAAACAGAACCAAGTATATGAATACAGTGAATAGGCCTTCAGTGGTCAGAGGGAAGAGGGTTGGGGGGAGGGGGAAGGAAGAGGCAAGGAAGGGGAGCAGTTTAGACAAGAACCTAGTATAAAGGAACCATGGACATGGACAACAGGTGGGATTGACTTTGGGGGGAATGGGTGGGTGGGGAGGGGAACAGAGGGGAGCAAAAAGGGGATGGATGTATTACAACAACAATAAAATTTAAGAAAAAACAAAGGAGAAATCCATATACAGTTGGAGACCTCAGTAACCCTCTCTTGGCAATTGATAACTAGATACAAAATAAGCAGGGATTAAAACGACAACTACAATACCATTAGCCACTGGAATTTAATGACATAACCCACCACCCAACAGAGCAGAATATACATTTTTTTCTAGCTTGTGGAATACTCACCAAAATAAACCATATTCTGGCCATAAAATTAACCTCAAAAGATTTTAAAGGATTAAAATTATAGAACGGATCCTCTGACTAAAATGGTATCAAGCTATAAATAACAGCAAAATCTCTAGAAACTTTTAAACTGTGGGTCAAGGAAGTCTCTAAAATTAAAATACATTTAATGTAATAAAAATACAACAGTACTAAGTTTGTGGAACACAGCTAATGGGAACAAAATAAAATACTTGGGGATAAAATAGGAATAAATGTATAGAACATGAAAAATTGAGTAATAAAAAGGCCGTGTTTTAATTTTATAGTATAATTCTTATCAGAGTAATCTAGAACATTAATGGATTCTCAAAATTCCAATAGGATTCTAAAACACCAATTTCAGAATAAATTTCCTTCTACCTAAAGTTAATTTAAAATAAGCAAAGTCAGGAAACTTATGAAAATGTGTGGGGGTGGGAGTCTGAGGAAGGTTATTGGCCTAAGAGACAAAAGTTTCAGTCATTAGCAGTGGGGTTGGTGCCAAAACAGGTCCAAGTATCTGTGGAAATTTGGTTTATTATAATAGGGACACAGTAGACCAATTGGGAGGAGCCAGACAAAAAGATGATTAATGGCCTGGAGACAACCAAGGAGGCCTTGTTTTGTTGGGTTTTAAGATTTTACTATTTTTATAGAGAAGGGCAGGGAGGGAGGAAGAAAGGGAGGGAAACATCAATATATGGTTGCCTTTCACCTGCCTCCAGGTATGGACCTGGCTGGTGACCTGGCCTGCAACCTGGTGATGTCCCCTGGTTGGGAATCGAACCAGCGACCTTTGGGTTCACAGGCCAGCACCTTATCCACTGTGCCACCAGCCAGGGCTATTTTGTTGCTTTTTAAAGCTGGATCCTTACCTCAGGCCTTAAGCATAAATCAGGAAACACCAACACACTTTGAACTTGGCAATATTTCAGAACTGTGGATAAACAAGTGATGAAGGCCATTGTGCATAACACAAAAAACATTAACTCAAAATAATTGGTAAATTGACTATAAAAAAGTTTTATGTTTTGTATGTCAAAAATATATAGTAAAATCAAAAAGCTAACCACAAACAATAAATAATCTGTAGTATAGTAATAAATGGCTAATGACCTGTAGAAAAATTGCAAATCACACAAATGAATAATAAAAAATGCTCAGCCTTGCTGAAAGTGAACAAATTACAAATTAAGATGGTGTAATTTATCTTACACCACGTCACAAAAGGTTTAAAGGAAAAGATTACTATACCTTTCAGTAATGATGGAAGGAAACAGATGCTTGTTTAAGAATGTGTTAATATGTTATATCAGGGAGTATGTGAATTTTTCAAAAAGAAAATCAGTTGAACAAAATTCATCACAATTTAAAATATATACACCCTTTGGCCTAAAATCATTCAGTAGAGTTTTTCTACAAAATTCTCTTCCCTCAAGCATTCTAGTCACATCTCTGCCCCACTGTACAGGCCCTACCTAAACACCTGGCATAGCAGACCACCCTCATCGCTATCCCCTTTCCATTTCACATGTTTGCAAAGCATTGCTCATTATCTGACCTGTAAACTGTCCTGTGTCCATTCTCCACTAGAACATAACTTCAAAGCATCTGGAACATAAAAGCTCAAAGGGTTGAATGACTTAACACGGTTGTACATGTACAAAGGTGCAGTATGTATGATGCCTGGTAGCCAATTGTGAAACCTTAGAGAAATGACATAGAAGCAACTTATTCATAAAAAAGATAGTGACTATGATACATCTACACAATGGAGATCTATGGACCTACTTAAAAAAATGAAGTTGATCTGCATGTACTGGTATGAAGATTAATGAGAAAACGCAGTTGCAATAAACACGTGGGTGGATGGGTATGTGTGTTAGACACAGACCTAGCTACATATACTACATACTCACAGATGTTGCTACATAGTATAAAGAGTCTGTCTCCATTCGATGGGATAGGCATGGATTTGGGAATATGTCATGAGTTTAATTTCACACATGCTGAAATTTAAAGATTTTGGGACATTTCCAGTGGAAATGTTGAAGAGGTGATTGGGTGGATGTATGAATCTGGAGTTAAGAAGAAAGACCCAGATTAGAGAGAGAGATTTGGGAGTCATGCGCATATTGTTAAGTAAAAGTAGGTGAAATCACCTAAGTGGAGATTAAAATATGAAGAGATGAGGGTCTAACATTCAGCAAAATGAATCCTCAAAAATAAAGAGTAGAGGACAGTACACCACAAAGGTAATGCAGAAGGAAGAGCCAAAAGTGTAGGAAGGAAACCATGGGACAGGGCAGAGAGCAAGGGCATGGCCATCAGTCCTTAACGTGAGAGAGATGTCACATGAGATGGGTGACTGAAATGACGTGTATTTAGAGATGTGTAGGTCACCAGAGACCTTATCAGGAATCATTTTGGTACAGTAGGGATATGGCTGCAGTCCGGTAGGAGAGGATCAAGGTGTGAGTGGCAGGGAGCTGAAAAGAGATAACCAAGACGGTTGAGTTTGTGTTTGGTAAGCTATGAAACCTTTAGCATGTTAAAATGTTAGCTGGAATTCAACATGGAGAAATAAAAATCACAGGATACAATTATAGACCTGAAAACTCAGAGTGTCAAATGAAGAATCATCCAGAATGAGCTAGCTTTTAAAAATCAATAGACAAAAATAACCTCTCTAAATACAAATAACTTGTCAGAATGTTGGACTAGAAGTTATAATGAAAGAAAATAATCTATTTGCAATAACGATGAAATGCCTAAGAATAAACAAGATGTGCATGATCTATTTGAAGAAAACAAAATCCCAGCAAGGTGTGTAGAAGGAACACTGAACAAATGGAAATACAAACCTTGATCTTAGGAAGACAACACACACACAAAGTTAATTTTTTCCTATATTAACGGATATATTTAATAAATTAACAAGCAAAATTTTAATAGGATTTGGACAGACAAGGAAGGCAGAATATAACTAAACTATTCTAAGAAGGGCAATGAGGCCCTTCTTACAACCTCATTTTGAAATTGTACCATAAATACCATTTAACACTGTCATATGACAATAACAAAACCGGACAGATCAATGGACTAAAATAGGCTAAATATAGACCAAGTAATTATGGGAATATGATCAATCACACTTCTAACTGGTGAGTAAGGACTAGGTTATTCAGTAAATAGCGAAGGGACAACTGACCTGACCTTTCAGACTTCGATGGCCTTGAAGAGGGCATGTCAGGGAATTCCGGGTCAGAATCTGGAATGCATTCACTTTGTGAAAATAGGTTAAGTTGTACACTTATGATTTGGACACTTGAAAATTCTGTTATGCTTCAGAAGGACTAGAAAAAGATGGGGGTTTCCATAATCCTAATGATATAAGCCAGAAATTATTTTTTTTAATGATAAATTCAAGTGTATAAGAGACAAAAACAAGAATGAAATGCAATTGGGAATCTGGGGATAATATTTGCAATGTGAGAGAAAAAGCAAAAATCCTTTTGTATTGGGTTGGCTAAGAAGTCTTTAGTTTTTTTCAGTAAAGACACATTTTTCACTTTCATTTCCACTAATAACTACCCACTGTTGCCTTCTAGTGGGTAGAGGCTAAACGTCCTCCAATGCAGAAGACAGCCCCACAGCAAATAATTTGGTCAGAATGTCAACAGTACAAAGAAACTTCGTGAACCACATTTGACGTGTTCAGTCAGTCACACTACTTTCACACACTGCACACATATTTTTTGCATTCCAGTTGTGTTTACTTTTCTTGAAGTAAAGCATAATATGCCAAAAATATTGTGTATCTCTTCCATCTTCAATATTAGGAGGGCTGCACAAAAATTGACCAATTTTTTTAATGCATGCTGATAACGACAGCTGCACAATATAAGTTAACAAAATTGTTTTGGGTGAAGTTAAATACAAGCTACTAGAGCCACCATAGGGAAAAAACTAAATGAACTTTTTGACCAACCCAACCTATGAAACAGTCTCATAGATCAATGTTTGAAAAACCAAATTGAGAAACAGGCAAGGACCTGGGCGGGAAAGCTAAAAATTATGAAATATTCAATTAAAATATGGAAAGAACAATTCTCTTCATTCCTAATCAAAGAAATACTAATTATATTATCAGATACCATTTAAGGACAGTGAGATGGGCAAAGATGAATACAAAATCAATTGGCAAATACGTGAAATAGTGGAGCTGTTAGACATTGGTACAACCTTCCCATAGGGAATTTTAGCATAATGTAGCAAATGGAAAATGGGCAGACCTCCAACCTACCATTCCAATTTCTAGGAATTTATTCAGAGGAGATAATTACATAGATAAAAATGTAAGCCTAAGGATGCTCATTACTGCTATTTATAATAGAAAAATATCTGATAATAGGCTAGACAGTCAACAACATGGAACTAATAAAGGAATTGAAAATAACTTTTGGAGAAAATATATATATAAACATTTTTCAGCATGAAAAGGCATTTTTTTAATATTCATTGACATAAATATAAAATGCCTTTTGCACAGAAAACTACATTGCAGATAAACTATAGAAAGTATATAAAGGTTCTGAATTAAGATGGTGACATCAGAGGGTCCCGAACTCCCCTCCTCCCATGGACACATTGAATTTACAATGACACATTGCAACAATTTCCTCTGAAAGAAACCCAACAACTAGCTGAACAACAACTACACATTAGGCAAAGGAAAAACCCACATCAAAATGTGTAGGAGACACACAGAAACAGGCTCAAATACAGAGAACTAACTGAGGGTTGCCAGATGATGGAAGGTTCAGGAAGGCTGGGTGAAAAATAATAAAGGGATTAAAAAAAACACACACAAACTGAGCCCTGGCTGGTGGCACAGTGGATAAGGTGCCGGCCTGCGAACCCAAGTGTCGCTGGTTCGATTCCCAGCCAGGGCACATAACCAGGTTGCAAGCCAGGTCTCCAGCCAGGTCTGTAGCTGGAGGCAGGTGAAAGGCAACCATACATTGATGCTTCTCCCCCTCTCTGCCTCTCTCCCTTCCCCTCTCTCTGAAAAATAAAATCTTTAAAAATTTATAAAATAAAGAACAAATTGGTGGTTACAAACTAGGGAATATCGTCAAGAATATTGCAATAACTACGTATGGTGCCAGGTGGGACTAGACTTACGGGGGGAAATCACATGGTAAATTATATAAATGTCTAACTACTGTGCTGTACATCTGAAATTTAAAATAATGTTCAATGTCAACTGTAATTAAAAAATAAAGTAAAAACTGGGGGAGAAGAAAAATGAAAACAAAAATGTATAGGAGAGAGTGAGATAGAATCTGGCCACGAACTCTGCTTCCCAGTGCAGGGGCTCACCACTAGGGAACTACCACTCCTTCCTGAAGAGCCAAGCGTCTGAACCCCACAACTGGCACCCCAGCTATTAAGACCTACACCTGAAAGACAACCCTCTAAAACACCTAGCTCTGACAGCTACCAGGGCTTGTGTCCCTAAAACCCATGGACTAGATCAAACTGAGAAATGGCTCCTATAGGACCCCTCTGGATTCGCCTGGATGCCCCTCCAGGGCCCAGCAGAGGAGTCCGCTGCTGTACCCAGTATGACCTGTGTGTTTGCTCACCCTAAACCATCATCCTGGGGCAGGCATCTGACTTCACACACACCTAGGAACCCCCTGAAATACCCTCCCAAGAGAGGGCTAGTAGGTGCTATCTTCATTCCCTCTGGCTCTCTGAGGGTCACCAGTACCTTCTAGAAAAGAGTTGGTACATGTCTGGTGCCCCAGTTTTTGTGGCTGCCACCCAGGGGACAAACACCTCTTGATCACCTGGTTCTGGTGGCTAGCAGAGTTTATGTTCACAGTCCCGTAGGACTGTTAACAATTAGAAACAGTTCTTTTTTTTTTTTTTTTTTAAGATTTTATTTAATCATTCCAGAAAGAGGGGCAGGGATAGAGGCAGAGAGGGAGAGAGACATCAATGTATGGTTGCTTTTCACCTGCCTCCAGCCACAGATCTGACTGGAGACCGGGTTTGCAACCGTGTTATGTGCCCTGGCTTGGGAATCGAACCTGCGACCTTTGGGTTCGCAGGCCGGCGCCTTATCCACTGCGCTACCAGCCAGGGCAGAGTTCTTAACTGGCTATCAGCCCTCCCCCAGCGGAACACAGTACAGACACAACAGATGGAAGTGCACCTGCCGTCTTGCTGTGAAAGAGGCCTGTTAGCTTACCTTCGTACCTGTGGCCAGACGGCCAGGCTCCTATTTCAAGGCACACACAGAGGCTGACTGCAGTCCTCTCCAAAGACCGAAAGCTGACAGGTGCCACCTTTGCCTTCTCACTCTGCCTCACACCAAAAACACTGCGCTATCCAACAGTTTGTTCATGGGTACACAAAATAAAAAGCTGTAGATTGTGACATTAAAGATATAAAACATGGTGGGGAGTTAAGATGCAAGATTTCAGAATGAGTTTGAGCTTAAGTTGTTATTAATATAAAAGACTTGTATCTACAAGATACCTTATGTTAGCCTCAAGTAACCACAGAGCAAATGCCAATAATACATATACAGAAGATTAAGGAATCCAAGCGTAGCACTACAGAAAGTCATCAAATCACAAAGGTAGAGCAAAAGAAGAAGAAAGCAACAAAAGAACAAAGCTGGGAAGCAAGTAAGAAAATGGCAGTACATACACACCTATTAATAATTACTTGAAATACAAAAGGAGTAAATTCTCCGACCAAAAGACAGTGGCTGAATGGATAAAGACCAAGACCCATCTATATGTTGCCTACAAGAGACTCACTTCAGATTAAGGACACAGAAAGAATGAAAGTAAAGTGATAAAAATATATATATACCCCATGCAAATGGAAGCCCAGAGAAAGCCAGGTAGCTATACTTTTTATCAAATAGACTTTAAGATAAAGGTAAATAAGAGACCAAGAAGGTCATTACATAATGATAAAGGGTTCAAACCAACATGAGAATATAACAGATATTTATGCATCCACCATAGGAATACCTAAATATATGAAGCAATTATTAACAATTAAAAGGAGAAATAGCTAAAATACAATAATATGGAACTACCCCATTTCCACCAATGAATAGGTCATCAAGACAAAATTAATAAGGAAACATTGGCCTGAAAAGACACATTAGATCACATGTACTTAATATGTACAGAACATTCAATCCAAACACAATAGAAGGCATATTCTCTTTAAGGATACCTGGACCATGTGCCAGGATAGATCATGTTAGGTCAGGAAAAAGTTAATAAATTTTAAAAAGTTAAGTCACATCAAGTATCTTTTCTGATCACAATGACATGAAACTAGAAATCCATTCCAAGAAGAAAACCAGGAAAATTTACAAATGTGTGGAGAGTAAACAACATGCTACTGAGCAACCAGTGGATCAAGGGAAAAATCAAAGGGAAAATTTTTTAAAAAATCTTGAGTCAAATGAAATGAAAATACAACATACTGAAATTTATGGATGCAGCAAAAGCAGTTCAGGAGGGAAGTTCATAGTGATAAATACCTATTATGAAGAAACAAGATCTCAAGGAACTATAAAAAAGAACAAATGAAACCCAAAGTTAGTAGAAGAAAGAAAATAACAAACAGTGAAAATAAATGAAAGACTAAATATCCTTTCAGCATTGTATACTCTTGGCTCCCTTGTTGCATCACAGCAAAGGACACCATCAGCAAAATTAAAGAGCAACCTACAGAATGGGAGAAACCATTTGTAAATCATATCTGATAAGGGGCTGATAATCAAAATATATAAACTTATGCAAGTCAATAGGACACAAATAATTCAATTAAAAGTGGGCAGAGGCATTTTTCCAAAAAAGAGATGCCAGTAGTCAACAGGTACCTGAAAAGGTGCTTAACATCAGAAACACAACAAGATATCACCGCCCACTTGTTAGAATGGCTGTTATTAAAAGACAAAAGATAAGAAGTGTTGGCAAGGATGTGAAGAAAGGGAACCCTTGCTCACTATTGTTGGAAATATCAATTGGTGCAACTAATATGGAAAACAGTAGAGAGAGTCCTCAAAAAATTAAAAAATAGAGCTACCATGTGATCCAGTAATACTTCTGGATTTTTATCCACAGGAACCGAAAAGGTTAACTGTAAGAGATATCTGCACTCCTGTTATTTCTGCAGCATTATTCACAATAGCCAAGACATGGAAACAGGTGTCCATCAATGGATGAATGGATAAAGAAAATATGGTATCCATATAAATATTATTCAGCCATAAAAAAGAAGGAAATCCTTGCCCTTGAAAGAGCATGGATGGATCTTGAGGGCACCATGCAAAGGGAAAGAAGCCAGATAGAGGAAGACAAATACCCTATGATCTCACTGATATGTGCAATCTAAAAAAATCCAGAAACAGCCCTAACTGTTGTGGTTCGATGGATTGGGCATCAATCTGCAAACCAAAAGGCTGCTGGTTCGATTCCCAGTCAGGGCACATGCCTGGTTTGTTGACCAGGTCCCCAACTGGGAGCATGCGAGAGGCAAGCAATCAGTGTTTCTCTCTCATATCAATCTCTCTCTCCCTCTCTTCCTATCTCTCTAAATTAAATAAATGAAATCTTTAAAAATAAATCTTAACTCAAACACAAGAGAATGGACTGGTGGTTGCAAGAGGTGGGGGTGGGGCAAAATGGGTGAAGTGGGACAAAAGACACAAACTTCCCGTTGTAAAGTAAGTCCTAGGGATACAACATACAGCATAATGAGTATAGTTAATAATGCCATATTGTATATTTGAAACCTGCTAAGATAGTAAATCTTAAAAATTCTCATCACAAGAGAAGAAAAATATGTAACTATGACTGGGGATGGATGTTAAAACTAGACTTACTGTGGTGACCATTTTGTAATACATACATATATTGAATCATTATAATGTATACCGGGAACTAATATAATATTAACAACTAAGGCTGGTGCAGCCACTGTGGAAAAGAGTATGGGGTTTCCTTAAAAAACTAAAAATGGAACTGCCTTTTGATCCAGCAATTCCACTACTTAGACTATACCCAAAGAATCCTGAGACACCAATTCATAAGAACCTATGCACACCTATGTTCATAACGGCACTATTTACAATAGCCAGGCACTATTTACAATAGCCAGCCTAAGTGCCCATTGGTGGATGATTGGATCAAAAAACTCTGGTACATTTACACAATGGAATTCTATAGAGCAGAAAGAAAAAAGGAACTTGTACCCTTTGCAACAACATGGATGGAACTGGAGAGTATTATGCTTAGTGAAATAAGCCAGTCAGTGAAGGACAAATATCATATGAACTCACCCATTACGGGACAATAATGAGCAAAACTAACAACAAGCAAAACAGAACCAAGTGTATAAATACAAGGAATAGGCCTGCAGTGGTCAGGGGGAAAGGGATTGGGGGGAGGGGGGAGGCAGAGGCAAAGAAGGGGAGCAGCTTAAACAAGAAACTAGTATAAAGGAACCATGGACATGGACAACAGGTGGGATTGACTTTGGGGGGAATGGGTGGGTGGGGAGGGGGACAGAGGGGAGCAAAAAAGGGATGGATGTAATACAACAACAATAAAATTAAAAAAAAAAAAAAAACAACAACTAATACAATGTTAACACCTCAATTTAAAAAGTACATGAACTATGATCATACTTGGGTAAATTATATACATATTTATATATACATATATTTAAATATATTAAAAGAACTTCACTAAAAGATATATTATCACTAGTAAAATATTAGTGAAATTTTTAGTTTTTTGTTTTCAAGATGAAAGAAAAAAATGACGTTGTGGTCAAAATTGCCTTTGGAAATCTCTTAAATAGCTGAAAGCACAATGAATACAAACATATCTATGAACCATACTGGACATTGACAAAAACACTCTGCTTGACCACGTTTCAGGGAAGCACCTCCGAGCCTTTTCTTGCCTAGGCCTCAGCCTTGGTCTATAAAGACTTGAGCAGACACTGACACAGTTTCTAACAGCTCAAGGCCACATCCCTAGGATGCCCCAGCATCACCCCTTAAAGTGCCTACTTGTGGTAACTCGCTGCCAAAAGAATTTACTGCCTGTTCCAGTCAACACCTGAACATAGGCCCCTGCCTGGGTTTCACGCAACCAAACCCCCTTTCCTGCTTTTTGCTTTTTCCTTCCTTGATTCTGCCAGACCCCGCGCATCCTACTTCCCCTCCTCCCTTTCACACACCCAGTCACCTCTAGATAAATCAAAGGTAAATTCAGTTCACACCGGACTCTTTTCCCTAATTGAAATAGGTACTACTAATCAAAATGTATCATGATTGTTACCACTTGAACTAGTTTCCAGGTTTGTGTAGCTTTAACACTGCAGTTTCTCTTAGGAAAACATCAAATGGATATATTTTCATTCCTGTTAACACGTGAAGCTCTGCATACCATCTTATGCATTGATTGACTGGGTTGTCATAATCTCAAAGAGGATAGGTATTTGGTGACATAAGAAAATCATGGCTCAGCTGCAGTTTTTAGAGACTCTAGAAAGGTAAACATTTGTCTTCCATCCTTATCTATGGTAAATTTGTTTCTGTGCAGAAATTTAAATTTTGTACGTAACCCTTTCCTATACTTTTGATACTATAAAAGAAAGGGTTTTCAGCCCTGGCTAGTGGCTCAGTGCATAGGTGCCGGCCTGCGAACCCAAAGGTCGCTGGTTTGATTCCCCAGTCAGGGCACATAACCAGGTTGCAAACCAGGTCTCCAGTCATGTCCGTAGCTGGAGGCAGGTGAAACGCAACCGTACATTGATGTCTCTCTCTCCCCCTCTGCCTCTCTCCCTTTCCTTCTCTCTGAAAAATAATAAATAAATCTTTTAAAAAAAGAAAGGGTTTTCTAGAATTCTGAAATTTTCCTTTTCATGCGAATAGTACATCGCAATATGCAATTAGAGTTTAATTATAAGCTTGTTCCATCCTTGTTCAGTCCCCCACCCACCCCAATTCACTGTAAAGGATCCTTTTAAATGCAAAACTGATTTGTGTCACTCACCTGCTTAAAACACTTGCATCATTTCCTATTACTCCTAAGGAAAAAAATCCAAAGTCCTCAACACATCTCCAAGGAACATTCTCCCCCGTCCTTGTCTCCACGCCGCTCACCACAGCTACTTCCTCTTCTTGGGACGCACCAGAACCTGCCCCATCCCGCTCCCAGCCCTTGTGCCCACTGCCATCCTACTTGAAATGCTATTTCCCTTTACCAGCTGTCAGCTCCTCATACTTCATGTCTCAGCTCCAGAGCAGCCTTTCCTAAAAGCCCTCTCACCCCTCTTATTACCTCCAAAGCTCTTATCACAATCTGAAATACTTTCATTATTTGTATATTTGGCAAGTACCCAACCTGAATGCAAGTGTCTTAAGAGCAGGAATCTTAGTAGCAAAAAGGTCCTACTAATAAGTATTTGCCAAACATCCATGGTGTAAATACTACCATGATGCTAATTTTAAGCTACAATGTGATATCAGCCAGCTTACAACATGACATTAACAAATAGAACTAGAACAATGCCAGGCATGGAGTAAGCATGCAGTAAAATGCTGCTTGAATGTTTGAGATAAAATAATTCTCAGTTCTATTCTATCAATTTAGGTTGTAGCTAGTTGCTTTTTTTGTGGTGCTCTAACTGCCAAGCTATATAAGAGGGTATCTACAGTTTGTGGAAGATCAAAAATAACTTGTCAAATGAGTCACCTAAACAGGTTCTTAAATGAAGGAACTGTCCTGCCTCCTAACGAAGAGTGTGTGTGCAGCCTCTGAATCCTGAGGGGCTATAGGATTTCAGTTCGGAGGAACCAGGAGCTCCAGAAATCTATAGGAGGGGCCAGAGAAGAGCTAGTTCAGGCTGCATTTAGTAGAGTTTGAACTTTGAGGGGTGATGAGATTGTGGGGATGAGACTGGAGATCAGGGACAACTGTCGTGCCATTGGTGAGAACAGAAGTGATGCAGGCAATGAGGAATTATAAAGGTTTTGCTGGGAGTCCAAATGGACTTCCCCACTGACACCTCTTTAAGAGGCATTTTTTGTAAAGGGTTGAAAATGTTTTGCAATGCTTTTGTTGGGTGCTGGATGAGTTTCCTTTGATGTGATGCTGTGTTAAGCCTGGCCTCAAGAAGACAATCTTACTTGTGTCACCCAGGCCCTGTAGTCCCCACAGCTACAGGGCCGTGGCTACGTGAGCCTACGGTGTGAACCTGGGGCACAATTCAGCCCTGGGTGGTGGCACAGTGGATAAGGTGCCGGCCTGCAAACCCAAAGGCTGCTGGTTCAATTCCCCAGCCAGGGCACATAACCAGGTTGCAAGCCAGGTCTCCAGCCAGATCCATGGCTGGAGGCAGGCGAAAGGCAACCATACATTGATGTCTCTGCCCCTCTCTCTAAAAATAATAAATATATTTTTTTAATGTATCTTTATTTAAAAAAAAAAAAAAAAAAAACATGTACCTGCAGGGAGGTGCTCAATCCCTACAGTGGTCCCAGCAGGCCCAGTGTCACTGAACCCAGGCACACCCAGCTAAGGCACCAGACTGCTTCACACTCCCCAGAATGAGTGGGGAGGCAGTCCCCCATCTATACAGGGACTGGTCCCATTTGTACTTGTTGAGGCTTTAATTCATCTGTAGCAAAATGTCCCATTTTCTGTTTGCTTGGACTATATACCCACAATGGTCCCCCATTTCCCTCTGTGTGCGGCTGGCCCTTCTGCTGGAGTCCGCCAACTAGTTAGCCTTGAAGCTAACCTTATCCCAGAGCCCTGGCACACTGAGCCCAGGAGCGAGCAGACAGGTGTTGCCTTTGGGTGTACTGCCTCCCTTGTTCCAGTGTGTATACTACTGTGTAAGGTGTCCCTACTGGAAGCTATCGTGCCGCCGCTGTACAGGGAGGACAGCCTGCGTGTGGGGCGCCGACACCCTCACAAGCCGCCCGGCCTCCTGCAAAGGAGCGTGGGTGCTGGGACTCCTAGACTCTCCCTGCCTGCAGTCATTAACCTAAGTGCAGCTGTGATAAGGGTGGGATAACCGTGCCTGGTAAAATGTTAGTGGTAACAATCTCTAATGAGTAATAGGAAGTACATGCTGCAGTCTGCTCAGCCCATGACAACACCCTTTGTCTGAAAACTGCACCCTATTTTGGGTTCTGCCCCCAGTCACAATGAGCAGCGTGTGGTGGAAGTTGAGGGGTTTCCTTGCACCGTCAAGCAACTCAATTCTGACACTACCAGCCTGGGGGCAGCATCAGGTCCCGGAGCTGAGGGCTCAGTCCCACAAGACTGCCCGCACTTCGGATGCCGTCTCAGTCCTGCCTACACTCACGCTTCTGACCAGCTGGCTCCAAACCAAGAGGCTCCCATGACCCCTTCTTTGGGTTCAATTCATGTGCTAGAGCAGCTCACGTGACTCAGGAAACCTGTTCACTCACTAGACTGTCTATTTATAATAAAGGATATAAGAGGATGTGAATCCAAAGTCAGATGAAGAAATACACAGGGGCCCTGGCTGGTGTGGCTCAGTGGATAGGCACCAGCCTGCGAACCCAAAGGACGCTGGTTCGATTCCCAGCCAGGGCACATAACCAGGTTGCAAGCCAGGTCTCCAGCCAGGTCCATGGCTGGAGGCAGGTGAAAGGCAACCCTACACTGATGCCTCTCTCCCTCTCTGCCTCTCTCTCTTCTCCTCTCTTTGAAAATAATAAATAAATGCACCCTGGTTCCCCAGGCTGGAAGCTCTCCAAACTCTCCCTCAGGGCTTCTACCGAGGCTTCATTCCACAGGATTGGCTGGAGCGGATTGGCTATGCTCTGTTACTCAATTGCACCCCTGGACAAGGATCAAGTTAGAGCCCATTTTCATTGAACAACTCAACCTCCTGTGTCATCCATGCCCTCTCTCTTCTCCCCCAACACCACCAACAAAATCTAAAACCTGTTTGTAACTGCAGCACCTGCGACTGACTGGAAGCCTGGGTGCAGTAATGTAGCTTCTTTCTCTATTCAATTCACCGAACCATGGAAAATGGCAGCTCAAGAAAACTCACCAAGACAACAAATCCTGGGTTATACCCTCAACCTGAAGGAACCCACCTCCCTTAGACCCACCGTCCCCGGAGACCCCTGGGTGTACCTGGGATATAAATGGTGCCATCATTGCTCCAATGCGACACAGGGAGCTGCTGGTCCCCATCCCCAAAGCACGAATCACGGTGGGGTAAACCTGGAGGGAGTGGCAAGGAGCATCAGTTAGTTCAGTGAGGCCTCTGTCTGCCCTCCCCTCCCAAGGCCAGACTTTGGAACATAATACAGGAGTGGGTCAAGCTAGGGAAACTGCCAGCCATCACTACCTAAAAGGTATATCCTAAGTAAGGATACACAATAATAATAATAGTGATAAGAAGACAACTAATAGAAATAAATACAATTACTAAATACAAGAATAAACTCTTGCATGCACTCTCAATTGTCAGCCTGCTTTTGCCCACCCCGTGTATTAAATACCAAATATATAGCATATAGAATAAAAGATCTTCATTTTCTCAGGTATGTATATACAACATTGAATTTTTAAGCCATAACTATCACAAAAAGGGTAACCACTTAGGAAGTATCCTTTAAGGGAACTATGGGTTTAATTTAATACTCAAAATAAAATTTTAGAAAAGCAAGCTCTGGAATCGGATGTAGGAGTTCTACTTCAGAGCTATAAATGCATAAAGGTGGTTCTCTTGAAGGAAAATACACCCCAAGTAATAATGATTCAGTAAATCCTTAAAGGTACAGAGCAAAGAACTGAGCAGAGTGCCAGGTACACGCTACGCCCTGCACCATGTCCTCATGGCAAAAGCTACTTTCTTCCTGCAGCTTTCTTACATTTATAGGAAAAACTCAATCATCTGCGAATTCTTACAGGAACTGGTCAAAGTGTAATAAGCAAATGTTATTTAATAAATGAGGTGATAGGGAGAATATATGAAACAATGGTTCTTCAGCATTCTGGAGAATCTTCTCTCAATGCTCTACAATACCAGTTTTTCATCATTTCACTATAATGAAGCACACAGTCCCTTTATGAGGCTGCAGGTTGTCATAAGCCACCGCCATCTGCCAAATGCAAAAGCAAGATGCTGTCCTGCCTCGGCAGCCCTGCGCGTTCACAGGGAAGGTCTGGAGATTCGGCACTTGTGCAGGGAGCTCACTTGCTTTCTACAAAGTGAGGCTGCTGACCACACTTGAAACCTTGCACTCAGGTCCATGGTGATGTTCCTCTCCCTACATGATATCAGTAAGTCTTCTGTTCCTATCTCAACAATTCTGGGAGATGGAACAATGGAGGACTTTTTAAGTGAGTATCAGAAAAGACTTAAGCATGGCCTTTAAATAAAACATTCCAAAATGTTAACTTGACTATTTCCAAATACAGCTTTAGAAGCAACCATATTACACTGATTTTTAGGTTCATAAATTCACAAGATGGGTTTAGAAGATGTTAATGGAGCTAAAGGAAGTGTTATATGTATGTCAAACATGGCATAAATTCCTGTTTTTATGTGTGGGGGGGGGGATATTTCTCCGTGGTTTAGTGTGTTTGACATGTCATGTCTGTAACCCAAACCACCTTCACATTGGCGGAAACAAAAACAAACTCAGCTTTACCAGTCGTGATAGTGTCCACTGTCTCTAGCTCAGTGAATAACAAAACCAGTTACAATGCTAAGTTTCCTATACAGAAATGATTTTTAGGAATATTGGCTTGGGTAGTGCCTCGCATGTAATAGACATACCCAGTCAATAAATTAAAAAAGAAAAAAAATTACTGTTCTATTTCCATTCAAGCTGCATGCAGCAAATAACACATGATGGGGTGAGGTGTGATCTTCAATGAATTAAAGGTGAAAAATACATTCTAATTTCAAAAAGAGTGAAATTGGGAGTTCGGCATTTTAACAGCAACACCAGCTATGGGCCCTCTTCTGGCAGGAAGCCTGGTGCCAGGACAGTAGGTTGTTTTTTATTTGAATGCTGCTGAAGGAGAAAGGGCCAAGGTCCTCTCTTTCCTCTCAGACACTGGCTGTCACCAGACTCAGTGGGGCAGGGGAAACTCCCTATCAAATAAACCTTCTGGTATGGTTTTAACGGGATTTTTTAAGAAAAGGATCACAAGTCAACAGACACTAGGGATGCATTAGCTATGCAGTGACATCCTGTAAGTAGCTTGTGTTACACCCCTGATGGGACCAACCCCTTGCCCCCAACGAACCTCGGCAGTGTAAATGTAGATGGTGTTGAAGTTGGCTGCCCCCAAAGCCCTCAGCATGAAGAGGAAGCCAATGAGGCCGGCACTAGGGGACAGGAGGCAAGAGATGTTACCGCAAGCAACAGGGAGGGCCTTCCGGGGGCCCAGCCAGCTGATGCTCACCCCCAGGTACCAGCGGCTTCTCAGCTGGCCTGAGCGCCGGGTCCTAAAGCAAATGCCTGCCTGCAACCCTTCATCCTACTCCCACCCTCCTCTCTCCCCAAAGTGTGCCATTTCAGCCTGGCCCCTCTCCCCTCTGAAATGGTTCACAGTTCACTGAACAAGTGATATGTACTGATTATAACTGAGGCCACTCTAGTGTCAAAATAAAGAGTGAAATTAATATTCACACCCCAAGTTATGTTTTTTATATGCACACACATATGTAACACATATTATTTATCTATAATATATAGAGATATACCTATAATGTCATCACTACACTTTCTTAAAAATGGTCAGAATAACGTAATTAACAACTAGAGTCCCATTTGTCCAGGAAGCTTAGCATAACAACCCTAAACATTTTGATGGGCGAAGTAAGTACACCCATACCGACACCCATACCCTGTGAGAGCTGAAGAGGGAGGTGCCAGGGTAGACGCCAGGCAAGATCATCCTAAACAAACAAGCAGCCCATGCCCTACTCTCCTGGCGAAAGGGACTTGACCCTGACCCCAAATGTGCACTATGGGATTAAAAACCCCATCTTAAAACCACTGCACAAAACTCAAATTATTTGGATACCACCAGAGAGAATGTACCTTGAAGTGCAAATGTTGAGGAGGAGGAAGAACAAAGCTGTGCATCCCATGGTGATGGAAAGGGTCAGCCGCCTGCCCAGCAAATTAATGCCCAGGATGTTTAGAGGACTCACTAGAAAGCAAATGACAAAGATAATTTCTGGACCCTTGAAAGCAAGTGGCATTTATCAACACCGCATTCGTCCTTGTCATTTCAGAAAAAAGCAGTTTCATCCAAATCACCTGCATCTTCCAGCCAAGACCCAGTCACATCGTCATGAATTTTATGGTCCTTTTCACACTTCTCCCCGGTGGTCCAAGAATGACAAGCACTGGTGCATATTATACAGGATATTTCAGGCCCAGGACGCTTATCATGCACATTGCCTACTTTCGAGACCTATATTTTGAGTGTTTTATCCTGTTTTTCCATCAAATTCAAGGTGCCATTGAATTTTAAGTACCATTATTTACGTCGACTAAAACGGAAACAGTAATGCAGGTGAAAATTTAATGTGTCGTTGTAAGACACATCCCAGTTTCAGAGATATTCAAATGTGAAGGAAAAACTGCATCTTAGAGTTGGTAGAATTTAGCAATTCAAAGCTCTGCTCCTCCTGACTTCCCCTCCCCACCTCAACCCACCCAGGAGGCTGTCCTATGATTTGGGCAGGGGGCGGGGCGTTGCTCCATTCCACCAGGCAGGAGCCAAGTCTACGAGGGGTCTCACTTCTCTCCTCGGGGGTCCTCAGTTGCCTGCTCCCGACCCAACCACAACAGAGACAAGACGTGGAGACACTTACAAGCAATTTCACCAATGGTGCTGATAATTATGGCCTGGTAGTCAGAGGAAACATACAAGTGGCAGTAACAGGGGCTCTGGCTCTCCTCGGAGACCCCTGCACTCACCACCACTGGGGTCTTGGCCTCAGACCTGGAGCCACAGACCATGTCTCGCTCCAGCAGCTCAGCACTGGCCAGGATGACCCCGTAGTAGGCAAAAGAGATGCCCAGCCTGGAAGCAAGAAACGACGGATGTGAGGAAAAGCTGGTGCCACCAAGAACTGCAGGGAGAAATGGGGAAGTTTCTGGTGGAAGGCAGAGTGAGGGGAGCAGAGGAGGAAGAAAGCCGGGTTGACATATCTGGGGGTGCTGGAGGGCACATGGTGGGAAACAAATTTGCAACAGCAGGAGTGGCAGGGCGGGCAGGGACGACCCCACAGGTCCTAGGAAGGAGAGTGAAGTCTGGATTCCTTCTCGGTGGCTGCAGACTAAGTTGGCACTCTGTGGCTGAAAACAACATACATTTAGCATCTCCCAGTCCTGGACCTCAGAGGGCCTGTGGGTCTGGCTGACATCCCTGTTCTGAGTCTCAGAGGCAGAAATGAAAGTGCAGGCAGGATCATGTGCCCTTCCTGCGGGGGAAGAACCCACTTTCCAAGCTCACCAAGGTGGTTGGCAGAATGGAGCCCTAGACCACATCCCTGTCCCCTGGCTGCCTGCTGGCCAGCTGTTCTCCGCTTCCTGGGCTTCCCGCCTTCCTTGTCCTCGAAGCCAGCAGCACAGGGTCAAGTCCTTCTCGAGCTTTCAATCTCTCTATGCTCTCCTCCTCTCCCTCTGCCTCTGCCTCTTCTCATTTCCGCTTCTGCAGCCCTCTGATTCCAACAGGAGAAATCTCTCGAGTTCTTACAATGATTCAATGGGGCCCACCTGCTGAATCCAGAATCATCTCCCTGTTTGAAGGCCCGTGATGATCTCAATTACAGCCACACGGTCCCTTCCCATTAGCCAAATGAGTGGTCCATTGAATCACCACGAGGGGGGTCATCTCGGGGTCACTGTAGAATGCTGCCTGTCATGAAGGGTCTTCAGCAGGCCATGAGGCAAGGTTTTTGTTTTTGCTTTATATTTTCCTTCCTGTTTAGTAAAAATCTTGGTTGAAATATAAAAATAACATACAGAGAAGTTCCTATAACAAAGTCAAGGGGGAAAAAATCTGCCTCCTCAGAACACCCCACCCCGTTGTGTCCCTCTCCGTTTTGCGGAAATGGTTCTAAAAGCCAGCTGTAAATGATATATGGGGATGATCAGAGGTGATCACATATGTTCTGGGTATCAGATATTATTAACGTGATGATGGTTTATATTTTCAATGTGATTATAGGATTGGAGTCACCTAAGAAAATGTCCTTAAGTAGTTGAGATTTTTTTTTATCCTCACCTGAGGACATGCTTATTGATTCTACATCCCATTTTAGCCAAGAGGCCGACAAACAATTTGCTTATTGGTCCTAGAGAGAGGGGGGAAAGGAAGGAGAGAAATATCCACAAGAGAGAGAGAGAAAGAGAGAGAGAGAGAGAGAGAGAGAGAAACATCAGTCCGTTGCCTCCCATATGCACTCCAATCGGGGACAGAACCCACAAGCCAGGCATGTGCTCTAACCAGGAATCAAATCTGCTACCCTTCAGTTTGTGGGACGAGGCCCAGTCACCTGAGCCACACTGGCCAGTTGAGATTCTTAATGAAGTATCACAAAGCCTGGGGCTTGCTTAGAAATCCTGCAGTGCAGGAAAAATGGAGCTGAACAAGTCGGGTGGGTACCAGTGACTGCCAGATCTGGGTGATGAGCCTGTCAGAGCTCGTCATGGAATCTTCACCACCACCATGTGCATCTGGAAATTTTCATGCATTTCTGCTGGGCGTAAACCCAGGAGTGGAATTGCTGAGCCACAGGCTATGCACATTTTCAACTGTAATAGATGTAGCTTCAAACATTTTGCCCAAGTGACTGTTCTAACTTGAACTCTAAGAAGCAGCACATACAAGTCTAGTTACTTGACATCCTTCCCAACACTTGCTGCAGTCAGTCTTTAATTTTAGCCATTGAGGTGGATTTTTAATGGGGAACAAGCAGATTGTGCTCAGATGAAAAGTGAAAAACTGTAGACAATTAGGATTCTTTTTCTTTCTCTCCATTTTTTAAAAAAGATTTTATTCATTATTGTCAGAGAGAAGGGCAGGGAGGGAAGAAGAAAGGGAAAGAAGCATCAATGTACGGTTGCCTTTTACCTGCCTCCAGCTAGAGAGGACCTGGCTGGAGACCTGGCTTGCAACCTGGTTATGTGCCCTGACTAGGAATTGAATCAGCGACCTTTAGGTTCGCAGACCAGCACCAATCCACTAAGCCCTTTTTTTTAAATTGTTATTGTATATATTTCTTTGGTTGGTCGTATTAATAGAAAGTTAGGGATTACTGGGGTCTTTCTCGTGCTTTTTCTCCCCAACAGCGTCCAGAGTGGATTTACTTTAGTAGGCTTTCCCCAAATGCTTAACATTCGCTTCAAAATCACTGCATTCTTACCATATGATCCAGATCTGTAATGAGGTCCGCAAATATTTAGCAGCCAATAGGTCTGCAAACCTTCCTCTTTTTTCCTGCGATAGTGAAGAGAGAGAGACAGAATAAACTCAATGGGTTAGGAATAAGCAGGCATGTCTCTAATATTGTAGATGTTAAGCATTAATAAGATATTTACAAATGAGTACATGGGCTGTGGGCACTGAGATAGCCACTGAGCTTCCATGAACACACCTCATCCAAACCCATAATCATTTTTAACACATTCACCCCGGCCCATCAGTCTTGGTACACTCTGGCAAGTAGCTGAACTCAAGGAATTTATGATTCTAACTCTCACTTGTCCCCCTCTCACCCATGCAGGTGAGGGGTGTGGTGGAAAATAGGAGGAGACGTGAAAACAATTCTTTTAATATTAACATCAGAATTCTTTTATTTACTTACTTTATTATTTTTAAGATTTTATTTATCATTTTTAGAGAGAAGGGAAAGGGAGAGAGGCAGAGAGGGAGAGAGACATCAATGTATGGTTGCCTTTCACCTACCTCCAGCTACAGACCTGGCTGGAGACCTGGCTCGACCTTTGGGTTCACAGGCCGGCATCATATCCACTGTGCCACCAGCCAGGGGTCAAAATTCTTTTCATATTAACATCATTGTAGGAATAAAGGTCATAAATTTGAAAAGAGGATAGAATACCCAATTTCTTTTTATGTCTTTTAGGAAATTAGCAAAAGTTCTTATCCACAGTCAGTACCAATTAAATACTTCTGGATAAATATAAATAAAAATGAGTTCTCTATTATTGACAGTAATGGATGTTATATAAAGTTAGGAAAGTTTTGGGGGTTCTTAGCTGAAAACCAACTACTCTTTTCTTACAAACAGGCTTGGGATCACAGGACCCCATGAGAGAGACCAGGAGTGTGGACCAGGCCACTAGGCTTTTGTTGTCATAGAAGTGCTTGAGGGAATTGAGAGGTCTTTTGCTCCAGCAACCTTTAGGCTGAGCTCCTGGATGTTACTGTAGATGGAGTGAAGCAACTGATGCTTCATAGGTTTTACATGTTGAGGCTCTGGGTACCCATCATTGGAAACCTCTGATCTAGTTTTATCCACCCACTGTCCAACACAGAATATATGACCCAGAGAGGTTAAGTGAGTTGCCCAAGATCACACAGCTGTTGGAAGGCCAAGCCAGTCAGGAGTCTACATCTCCAGAGTATTGGCCATCTAACTCTCTGCTCTGTCACCTTGGGTTTAGAGGTGACTATGGTCCCTCACATCTCCAAGTTCACTGAAGATAAAGCAAGCTGAATCTATAGAGAATCCCAATGAATCATAAATGTTATCCTACTAAGTCATTTGGTGCAGAACCTCTGGCTACAGTCCAAATGGGTGGACTCGTTGAGTGAGGCCCAAAGCCTTTCAACTCTGAGCCTCTGGAGTGGAGCTTCAAAGGCTGCATCTTGCCCAGCCTCTGCCACATGGCTTCTGACAGCAGCCCATGGGACCAAACCCATAGCTCATCCCTGCCTCCAGTCGCGCGCATCATTCCTCTGCCCTGGTGGCCTCCTTCTTCTCCTTCCTCTGCTCAGTGTATGTCCCACCCATACCTGGAGGTGGCCTGTCATGCTTCATGGTCTCCTCTCTGCTCTGATCCTCCACCCACCTGCTGTTTGCATGGCTCACCTGGTTCTAAGTGCCTGGGTCCTGCTGTTATTCTTTCCCATGGAAGTCTCATCTCTGTAATCAGATTGTAAAAGGCAGCTTGTCCTATATGTATCTTTATAGCCACAGGGCTTTGCACAACAGCTAATTAAGGAGGACAAGATCATTTCATGGGCATGATGGCTCTGAGCCGGAGGCAAGAGAAGGAACACAGAAGGAAGGGCAGCCAGGAAAGTGGAAGGATTAGGAAGAGGATGGAGGGTAGAGAGTATTGAGAATATAGAGGGGGTAGAGGAGGAGGGTGATTTTATGGGAATTGTGCACCCACCCCCAAATTTATATGTTGAAGTTCTTAGGCCCGGAGTGTGACTAAATTTGGAGATAACACGTTACAAGAGGTAATTCAGTTAAGATAAGCGCTTTAGGGTATCCCCACCTGCACTTAACCATGGAGCCAAGGACCAAATGGCTGATAAAATTAGAGAAGACCTTGTATGCCAGGAGGAGCACTCTGGGCGTCACCCAGTTGTCAGTAGGCGGGCCACTGAAGGACCTGAGCAAAAAGGGTGGGGTATGGTGTCTGAAGAACAGCTGACTGGATAAAGAAGGTGTGGCACCCGTATACAACGGAACACTGCTTCGCAGTGAAAAGGGAGGGAATACTGCCATTTGTGATGGATGGATCTTGAGAACATTGTGTTAAATAAGTCAGACAAAAAAGAACAGGAGCCACATGTTTCCACTCATATGTGGGACATAAAACAAAAAGCTACAACTGAACAAACAAAACATACGAACTCATAGACACAGACAATGGTGTCATCGTGACCAGAGGGGAAGGGGAAGGAGGATAAAGAGGGCAAAGAAGGTCAAATATATGGTGGCAGAGGAAACTAGATTTGGGGAAGTGAGCACACAATGCAATATATAGAGGATGTGTTAAATAACTATTCTGTGTTACTATTTAAGTGTTGGATCTGGCTGGGTTATATTAACAGTAGTTGAACTTTTTTTGGACAGACCTCATATATGCGTTACCCAAGTTGACCCAATTAAACGTAGTAAACATAAGTAGACTCTAATCCTTATGTAAATTTAAAATATAATAGTTTTTAAAACTCCTCCTTCTGGGCTGGCTTCAGCAGCACATACACTAAAACTGGCGCAACACAGAGGAGATTAGCAAGGCTCCTGTGGAAAGATGGCACGCAAATTTGTACAGCATTCCATAATTTTTAAAATCTTAATGCCTCCTAATTCCCCACCACCACTCTCCTCAAAAATAAACATGAAGTATAAACTGCCTTAGAGGTAAGTTTTAGCAAACATTCAGAGTTCATTCCTGTCTTGCAGATGCTACTGCTGAAATTGGGGAGTGAGCCAAGTGGCTCTACTGAGCTCTCCCTGGTGCCTGTGCCCACCCGCCGGCAGGTGGCGCAGGTGGGTGTCTGGGCCGGACAGAGCAATGGAGGCAGATAGACCCTGGCAGTCCTGGAAGCATTAGAATTTAAATGCCAACTTTTGTTTTGTTTTTTAAATCACTTAATGAGGTTTATAAGTTTGATATCAGAATCAGGCAAGGCCAATATAAGAAAATTATAAAGCAATCTCTCACCTGTAAATAATGATGCTAATCCTATAACTGGATCCGCAAGGTCGTAGGTATTATTATGCCCATTTAATTTTTTTAATTTATTATTTAGAGAAAGAAGAGAAAGAGAGGGAGAGAAACATCAACGTGCAAGAGATACATCGATTGGCTGCCTCTTGTGTGCCCCTAACTGGAGACCTAGCCCGCAACCCAGTCTTGTGCCCTGACTGGGAACCGAACCAATGACCTTTTGGTTTGCAGGCCGGTGCTCAGTCCACTGAGCCACACCAGCCAGGGCTGCTCATTATATAAATGAGGAAAGGTGAACGTAGGTAACTGACCAGGACTTCCTGGTGGAGCTGGATCTAGTCTTATCTACTCTGCTCTTGTCTCTTGTAAGAAGCTTGTGGGGCTCCCCTGTCCTTCCCTCCAGTTGGCCCAGTGGCCTTTGGGCCCCATGCCCACCTTTTCACTTTATTTAAGTATCTGTCTCAGTCAGTGTGTGTGGAAAGGGCATGTTGGGGGGACTGATGTGCCAGGCCTGTCTGAGGGTGTGCGTGTGCAGAATTGGCCCTGGGGTGGAGCAGGGAGGCTGGCTGGGTGGGGTAAGAGGTGCTGGTGGCAGGCTGGGAAGGTGCGTTTGTGTCCAGACTCGGAAAGGCCTCGCCAGCCAGGGCCACTGGGAGGTGCGATGAGAGAGCTAACGCCCCCTTCCCTTCCCTTCCATGACTAAAGGGATTTCCAGGCGGATCCCACAAGGGTGGGGGCACAGTGGGGATAGAAGACCTCCCTTCTGGGCACTCACCAGGATGGGCTCTACCAGCTTTCCCTCCGGCATGACTGAGCGGTTCATCTTGGCGATATGTTGCAGCGTGGCCAGGGCAGCCTGTGTGTTCCCGGTGGAGACGTTGAACCGAGCAGATTCAGGGATAAACTGGGCACAGATGACAACGAGCATCAGAGTTGCAGCTGCCATGGACCCTGCTATTATCGCTCCATGTACTAACTACAGTGTCCCAGTTTCTAGTGATGGAAAAGGGTGTAGCAAGAGTACAGGCACACAGTATAACAGGCATGCTTTTGCATTCCAGGTTGATTTGGAACAAAACAGGTCACATCTCGGATGACATCAAGCTGATACTGAGCTTCGTACCAATTTGGCTCAAGTACTTGTTAATGCAATGAAATTCTTACGTCCGATTAGTAAAATGCCCCCAAGATCCCAGTGCCCCTCTGCTGCTCGCCACCCCAGTCTTTTGCAGGAGTCCCAGGGTCTCCCACCATGCAACAAACTCGAGGGTGACCAAGGCAAGTGCCTCCAGCACCCATGAGGTGAAGGAGTCAGTCCTGATGGTCAAGGCCATCTTCCCACTGATTGCTGAGTTTTTTGTACAACACTGAGTCTGGGACCTGGAGGATCAACGTGGCCTGCTCCCTGCCCCTCTCCCCTCATACCCAGTCAAGGCCAGTTGGTCCGCCCACAGCAGCACCCTGCTCCCCATTCCCACAGCCAGTGGGTAGCTCAGGTCCTCCTGGCCTCCACTGGGATAATTCTGACGCTTCCTAACTGCTGCTCTGCCGTCTCCTGCCCAGGCTCCACCCAGCCCTGGGCCAGCTTCCCAGCACATAACCCATCTCACACCTCCCAGTGGCCCTGGCTGGCGAGGCCTTTCCGAGTCTGGACACAAACGCACCTTCCCAGCCTGCCACCAGCACCTCTTACCCCACCCAGCCAGCCTCCCTGCTCCACCCCAGGGCCAATTCTGCACACGCACACCTCAGACAGGCCTGGCACATCAGTCCCCCCAACATGCCCTTTCCACACACACTGACTGAGACAGATACTTAAATAAAGTGAAAAAGTGGACGTGGGGCCTGAAGGCCTCTGGGCCCACTGGAGGGAAGGACAGGGGAGCCCCACAAGCTTCTCACCCTGAAGGCTATGATGAGGATGATACCAGGAATGGAGGCGATGCGGATGAGCCAGCGCCACCCGATGGTGGGGATGACCACGGAGGCAAGGCTGATGATGAGCAGGGAGCCCACCAGCCAGGAAACCTGGGGCGAGAACAAAAGGTGAAACCCCTCCTCTCCAACCTGCTCCGCACATCGTCCTCTCTCGGGAGCTGCCCCGCCCAGCCAGTAGACAGTCTCCCACTAAGCAGCAGGGGTTCAAGTCCACTCAGGACCTGGAGGAGTGGGGCAGGTCACTCATCCCTGTGGCTTCCTTTGCTTGACTGTGAGTGGGAGATTCAGTAAGACAGAGGGTTCGTAATGTCAGCAAAGTTTTAAAAATCTGGGACTGCAGACATTAACTTTGGTTTTCTTGAATAAATAATTCATTGGTTCATAAGTAAAGGTACAAAGACCCCTATAAAAAGACTTTCTTCCCCTAGTTCCCTGCCATCCAGTTTCTCTTCTCAGAAGGAACCAGTATTCAGTTCCTGACATCCTTCTAAAGCCATGCTAAGCTAATAAGGATATAGTATTGTTTTCTCTTTTTTTTTTTCACAAATGGTAACATAGCATAAATAAGGCTGTACACTTTGCATTTCACACTAAATATATATATATAACCTGGAGATCATTTTATATCAATAAATAACATGGCAGCCAATTATAACCAGGCTCCATCAGCTGGAAAATAGAACAATTCTGAGTGACCATTATTTCTTCTCCATGAGATGGAGAATAAATGATAGCTTCAGAGTTAGCAGAGACCTCACAGAAAAGATAATATAAAAGATCCTTTGGGGGCCTACTTTGGGGTGACTATTTCATCACCAAAGAATTCTATTACAAAAAACCCAAACAAGATTATTTTGGAGAGGGACAAAGATGGCGTAAGCGGAGCTACACCAATCTCCTCCTAGGCCCAATCTGGAATTATAGCTTAATTGGGGAAAAATCATCTGGAATAACCACCCGAAGAAAAGCCTTATAACCATGCACATAACAGAAGAGGCTGCTTCATCACAATGTGACTGGTAGGAATTTCGGAGGTGTGAGAGGGCTGGCTGGGCTTCCACCCACAGCAGCCACCGAAGGGACAGAGCCAGGGGCTCCACCTGAGAAGGGTGGGTTCTAACCCCCCCAGCTGGGCTTCCCAGACTATAGCAACATAGCTAAGAGTAAAACAGTACCCAGCTGTGAAAAGCAAAAAAGTCACGGGGTTTGCTAGCCTGAGATGGCTAGAGACAGAGAATTACTAAAGTGACTGCGAATGAAAATACATTAGCACTTTACCCTGGGCTCCAGCAGAGGGAGAGCAGAGTGGACTAGAGACACTTAGGAAGAGCTTGGAGCAGTGGCTTGGAGGAGAGAAATGAGGGAGCAGCAGAAAAGGTCCCAGTGCTGACTCATCCCCCCACCACAGGTGGATTACACCACACCAACCAGCTTCTGCCTGAGGGGTGCTTATAGCCCTGACCACTGGAATCAGTTTGCCCCACTCAGCAGTGCCTGAACCTGGTGGCTGATCACAGATTGATTGGATTACAACTGAATTAATTGGTCCTGCCCAATGGTGACTAAGGTGACCACTGATTACAGATTGATTGGTTTACAACAGAGCTAATCAGTCCTGCCCAGCAGTAACTATACCTGATAGCTGAGCACAGATTAAAAACTGGATTAAAAACTGAAGGGCACAAAGACAGTGGTTCTCTGGTTGGCTCCAACAGGTTGACTGGGTCCAGACTATGGCATGATCTGACATCACCAGAGGCAAAGCCAGGGAGTAAAGGAAGTGCACCTCTACATGACAGAAGGTCACACCACAAGGATAGGAACTCAAAAGAAGCTCAACCTAAAAAGCAAAAGCAAACAAGAAGAGACACCTAGAAATGGGGGGAAAAAAGAAACAGTTCATCACTGAAAGGAAAGAAGGAATCCCCAGAAAGATTACCAAGCGAAATAGAGGTAAGCAAACTATCAGACATGGAATTCAAAATGATGATGACAGAGAAGCTCAATGAGCTAAGTGAGCTCAAAGAAAACTACAAACAACTCCAGGAGAACTACAAACAACTCCAGGGAAGCTACAAGGAACTTATTGAGAACTACACCAGCATTAAAAAGGACATAGAAATCATCAATAAAGAGTCAGGAGGAAACGAAGAATACAACTTCCAAATTGAAGAACACAGTAGAAGAAATCAACAGCAAGCTAGAGTAAGCAGAGGATCAGATCAGCAAGCTGGAGGAAAATGTAGAAGAATATTCCAAGACAGTGCAACAGAGTGAAAAAAGACTGAAAAAGAATGAAGAGGTTTTAAGAGAGTTATAGGACAACATGAAACACAATAATATCCATATCATAGGGATACCAGAAGGAGAAGAGAAACAAGGGATAGAAAACCTGTTTGAAAAAGTAATGGCAGAAAACTTCGCTAACTTGATGAGTGAAAATTACTCTCAAGTTTAGGATGCACAGAGAGTCCCAATGAAGATAAATCCAAACAGACCTACTCCAAGACACATCATAATTAAAATGGCAAATTTCAAAGACAAGGAGAGAATCCTAAAAGCAGCAAGAGAGAAACAGCAAATAACATATAAGGCAGCTCCAATAAGGTTATCAAGTGATTTCTCAATGGAAACAATACAAGCCAGAAGGGAATGGCAAAAAAAAATATTCCAAGTAATGGAAAATAAAGGCCTGCAACCAAGAATACCTTACCCAGCAAGGCTCTCATTCAAAATGGAAGATAAAATAAGAAGTTTCCCAGACAAAAGAAGGCTAAAAGAATACATCTCCACCAAACCAGCATTGCAAGGGATGCTAAAGGATCTGCTTTAAAAAGATGGAGAAACAGAGAGAGATAGAGAGGAACACAGGTTCAAAGGGGGGAAATGTCGATGAATATGTATCTGTCAATAATAACCTTAAATATAAACAGATTAAATACACCAGTCAAAAGACATAGGGTAGCAGAATGGATAAGAAAGCATGACCCACATATATATTGTCTACAAGAGACCCATCTCAAAACAAAAGATTGACACAGACTGAAATTGAAGGGAAGGAAAAATATATTTCAAGCAAATGGACATTAAAAAATGGCTTAGGTAACAATACTTATTTCAGACAAAATAGATTTTACAATAAGGCCATAAAAAGAGCCAAAGAAGGACATTTCATAATACTTAAGGGAACAAGCCATCATGAAGATATAACCCTTGTAAACATATATGCACCCAACATAGGAGCACCCAAATATATAAGAAAATATTGTCGGACTTCAAGAAGGATATTGATAGCAACACACTAATAGTAGAGGATTTTAATACCCTATTATCAATAATAGACAGATTTTCCAAGCAAAATAACACCAAGGATATTGTGACCTTGAACAACATGCTAGATGAAATGGACTTCATTGATACAGTATACAGGACTTCTCACCCCAAAGAAGCAAAATACACATTCTTTTCAAATGCACATGGAAAATTCTCAAAGATAGACCACATGGTAGGACACAAGACAAGCCTCCACAAATTCAAGAAAATTGAAATCATACCAAACATCTTCTCAGATCACAATGGCTTGAAACTAGAAACCAACCTCAAGGGAAAAAACCAAAACATTCTCATTCATGGAGACTGAATAATATGCTATTAAGTAATGAATAGGTTAACAATGAGATCAGAGAAGAAGTCAAAAAGTTTCTGGAAACAAATGAAAATGAACACACAACACTCCAAAACCTATGGGACACAGCAAAGGCAATCCTCAGAGGGAAGTTCATAGCAATATAGGCCTACCTAAAAAGGATAGAAGAAGCTCATACAAACAACCTAACCATAAAGCTGCAAGAATTAGAGGAGCAACAACAAACAAAGCCAGAGCATGTAGAAGGAAGGAAATTATCAACATCAGAGCAGGATTAAATGACTTAGAGACTAAAACAATAATTCAAAGAATCAATAAATCCAGGAGCTATTCTTTGAAAAAATAAACAAAATCAACAAGCCTTTAACCAGACTCATCAAGCATTGGGGCCCTGGCTGGTGGCACAGTGGATAAGGCACAGATCTGAGAACCAAAGGTCATGGTTTGATTCCCAGCCAGGGCACATAACCAGGCCGCAAGCCAGGTCTCCAGCTAGGTCTCCAGCTAGGTCCCCAGCTGGAGGCAACCATACATTGATGTTTCTCTCCCTCTATGCCTCTCTCTGAAAATAATAAATAAAATCTTTAAAAAAGAAAGAAAGAAAGAAAGAAAAAGAAAAGCATTTGGAGTAAATTAGATGACTCAAGGAGACCTGAGAAATAAGACAAGCAAAGAGAATACCTAACCAGGAAGCATTTCAAGGAGTAAGTGGCAGGTGTAAGAGAAAGTATCCACAGATGATGACCTTGAGCAGGACCACAGCAATTAAGTAGCATTACATGTAAAATCCAGCCCCTCAGTGCTGAAAGTGTGTGCAACAAAGAATCAGAGGAAGAAATCTGGGAGGAATGTTAAAGGTTATTCAGTGCTTGTTATTTTCATTGCCTAAACTTAGTATCAGAAAAGTTAAACATAAACTTAAAAGTAACATCCATCCTACTACTTTATTTATTACCAAATATACAATGCCTCACTGGGAAGGGTTGCCTTTTTCTTGGGACCTCTCAAAGGTCAGTGCTTTGGGATAATGATGGCATCAAACATGATACAAGGGTGCCTAGAGTGACGTAGCTTCTGGATGCAAAGCCTCTAATTAGTGGCCTTGGGACAGCTTGGGAGCATCCCTATCTTCTCATCTGGACAAATGGCTCATCAGGGAGGTGGCAGTTATGACACATCCCCCCAGGCAGGGATTGATTACAGACTGGCAGACACTAGTATCCTTGGCAGGGAGGTGAGAAGCCACAATGGAGGGGGGATTAGCTATGTTCCTCCACAGAGAAAGTTCAACCCAGATGCATCCCTGGGCTTCTGTCATTGCGGCAGAATCAGCCACGCAATGCCTCCCGGATTGAGGAAGGGGTGCTGTGCACTAAATGCTGCTGTGGGTGATAGAAGACCTGGCTTGGAAAGCCTTGGGACTGGACCTCTGGTGCCAAGGATTCCTAATGCTCCTTGGCAGGCACCAAGCAATAGGCAGTGGGCTAACCGCTGTTCTCTATTAGCAGAAGACTTGTAAAATAGAATTCCTGTTTTACCTTACCTGAGATAAGGGGAGCATGTGGCCTCGGTATTTTGTAGGCAAAAATTCAGTCTGTATGATTAGCCTAAAACAGAAAGGGGAGAAAACAGAATTTTGGTTTGATAAAACCAAATCATTTCTTTTAACAATCATTATCTTTTTTGTCACAGAGAATTAGGGAATGTGGACAAGTCATCATTGTGAAATGGTAAGAAATACATATATTGGTCCCTGCCCTGGTCTCTGCTAATACTGGGTCTTTGACTCTGGTCTCCTGACACCAGCCCTCCTAAAACCCCTGGAATTTCCTGGATGACAATGATACTGGGTAGCACCTGGGGAGGACAGAGTTAGACCTCAACCTGACCCAGGACCCTGTCACTGAACAAGAAGGAATTCAAGAGTGTGACAGAAAGACTCAACAAAGCACGACATTTATTAAAGCAATAGTACACACTCGAAAAATGAGAGCAGGCAACTCCGAGAATGAGATGCGCCAGGGGTGTCTGGGTGGAAGGTTTTTATGAAACATGGGCAAGGGGGCAGAGAGGGTGCTCCCCTGCTTCTGGTGCTGGTGATTTCTTTTTTGTTCTCCCAATTACAGGAAATTGAGGGAGTGGGGGAGTGGGGTCTGTCACGTTCCAGCCAAGATGGAGAAAGGCTAGAGCCTAAGGTCTCTGTTCCCTATTTTAACTTTCCTACCTCAGCAGGACCAGCTTTTATTCACTGTGGGCTCCTCAGTGAGTACTGGTCACTAGAAAGACTCAGCCATGATTAGAAACTTGGAACATTCCATCCTCCCCCCATTCTCCAGAGAGAGGAGAGGAACTGGAAAATGAGTTAATAATCCAGCATGCCCACGTGGTGAAGCCTCCATGAAAATTTCGGAAGCGTGTGGTCCAGGGGCTTCGGGTTGGTGAGCACAGAGCTCCATGCGCAGGGAGGGGCCAACTGCCCAGGGCCCTTGTGAACTTGCCCTATGCATACCTTCATCTGGCTGTTCATTCATGTTCTTTGTAATAAATAATCCTTTGGCAATAGTAAGTAAACTGTTTTCCTGGGTTCCGTCAGCTACTCGAGCAAATTCTCAAACCCCAAAAGGGGTTTGTGGGAACTTCCCGGATTTGTAGCCAAGTTAGACACAGGTTGCGGGTCAGCGGAAGACCTGCTACTTGCAAGTGGGGTGAAGAGGTCGGGGGCAGTCTTGTGGGACTGGACCTTGCACCTGTGGGACCTGCACCCACTCTGGATCAGGTCGGAACTGAATTGCAGGGCATCCAGCTGGTGCCAGGGAACTGGTTGCCATGGGGAAAAATGCTCACAGCTGGTGTCAGAAGTGAACTATTGTCAGAAATAGAGAGTGCAAGTGTTAAAGGAAAACAGAAGAGTCTTTCCTAGACAATCATACATTGAAATGTAACTGTTACAGCTGCAAACCACAGTATAAATGGAGCCACTTCAAAATGGAGTTCCATCCTGGAAGAATCTCCTTGCACAGCTCACTCTTCAAAACTCTGGAATGTTAGCGCGCGCACACGCACACACGCGCGCACGCACACACACACACACACACACACACACACACACAGGGCAAAATGACCTTTGGACTTGTGCCCACAGCAGCATTGAGTTCCAAACAACTATTTGCAGAGATAACAGGAAAGGAGAAAATTGAAGTCATTCTTTAGAACTAGTCACTGTGTTAACTTATCTGCACTTCTAGACATTCCTTCCTTAGCTTATCAGCAGCCATAGAAATTCTGTCCTTCTAGTCATGTAATAATTCCTCTTCCCTTTCTTATAAATCACCCTTCCTTTTACCTCCTAATTGGAATACTGTTTGGGTTTTTGTCTGAGTTGGTGCCTCTGAATACCTGTTCTCATGGATTAACTAAATGTTGCCTCTCACTGTGGCTTTGTATTTTTAGATCAACACAGCTAATATCCACATAAGAAAACAAGAAATAAAGTTAAAACTGCTCTTCTGTTTACACTTTTATTCCTGACGTTATATGAGCACTCTTATTCCCAACATTATAGGAAGTCCAAGTCATTTATTCCAGGTTATTTCTTACTATTTAACAGATGGTAGCCTATCTCTTTTGCCAAGAGAAATGTTGGAAATGTTTTTCAGATCTGATTTTCTTTTCTAAAATATACTCAGGAAATCAACATACAATCAAGAGCAGGTAGCTTCCTCCACTAATGATGGCAACAAAATCACGGGTTTCTAATTATGTACATATTAATTCTCTGAATTGAAAAATAAATGAATGCATACTTCATCAGTTTTCTAATCATTCTTCTCAGCTGCAGTCATTAGTGAGGGTTTGGGGTTTTAAACATTTGTATTTATTGGGCTGTCCTGTGAGGGATGTTCTAAAGTTCTACCCACCTTGATTCCTTCAAGACTCCAAAGCACAGACCAAGGCTAAATTTATGCCCCAGGGAAGAACAATTCTTTCCCCAACACATTAAGGTAACAATTAGGTGCTTTGACATCTCCTAATACACCCTAAGGGAACTTGCTCCAGGTGCCCAGGGAAGGATAGCCCAAGGGATGCTGTTAATTTAAGGTGGGCTGAACACTGAGCATCACCCCTTTCTCACCTGCAGCCAGCCTATCACACACTCATCCAAGGTCATCTTTCAACACACTGCTCCCTGCTTTGCAAATTCATTTGACAGTCTTAAATGATAGGGCCCTGGCACTTTAAGTGGTTATTCCTACATGTTACAGGTGCTGAGGGTCAAACTAAACTCTTTCAACAAATTCTCAAGCAAAGAACAGGTTGTGTTTGGGTTGGCATATTTTTTCTGCTAGCCTCATATGCCACTTTTTGTTTAGCTTTTAGTCTATCAAAATAGTATTTTTCTAAAAAACAAAACAAACAAAAAATAAAACTGGGTAGCCTTAGGAGCAAAAAGTGACTACATGCTCAATCCAGCAGTCTGCTAGCGTGACCATCATACACTGTTTTTGGGTTTTTTTTAAGATTTTATTTATTATTATTATTTTTTTAAAGATTTTATTTCATTATTTTTAGAAAGAGGGGAAGGGAGAGAGACAGAGAGGGAGAGAAACATCAATGTATGGTTGCTTTTCACCTGCCTCCAGCCACAGACCTGACTGGAGACCTGACTTGCAACCTTGTTATGTGCCCTGGCTGGGGAATTGAACCTGCGACTTTTGGGTTTGCAGGCCGGCACGTTATCTACTGTGCTACCAGCCAGGGCTTATTTATTATTTTTAAAGAGAGGGGAAGGGAGAGAGGCAGAGAGGGAGAGAGACATCAGTGTATGGTTGCCTTTCACCTGTCTCCAGCCACGGACCTGGCTGGAGACCTGGCTTGCAACCTGATCAAACACTGTTTTGATGGGCCAATAGCAACAAGAGGAGTAAGTGACCATCACTTAAAAAAAAAAAGTTAAGCCCTGGCTGGTGGGGCTCCATGGATTGAGAACAAGCTGTAAGGTTACCAGTTCGATTCCCAGTCAGGGCACATGCCTGGGCTGCAGGCCCTGTCTCAAGGTGGGAGTGTGTGAGAGGCAACTAACCGATGTTTCTCTCCCTCTCTTCCTCCCCCTCTTCCCTTCTCTCTAAAAATAAACAAAATCTTTAAGAAAAGCTCAAAACTAATTAGTATGAGCGAAGCTCATGCATTTGCAACTTATTGATGCTGTTAATAACCACAGCGTCTGTGTGAATGTGCGTGTACACATGTCTCCCTCCGGGTCCTCTAGGTAGAGTCTTTACCCTTGTGTGTGGCCAGACAAGCCACAGCCCACCATCATCCGCAGGAAGACGAACCAGATGTACGAGGGAGAGAAAGAGGTCAGCAAGGAGAAGTAGGCTCCCCACAGGAACAACATGAGCAAAATCTGAAACAAGAAGAAACTTATGAATGGGACCTGCCTCCATACAAAATAGAAGAGAAAACCTAACTTCTGAAGGTGATTTTTCATTTCCACCCAGGTGTTTGTTTCTCTGGGGGTGTGATTTCTCACAGTCAAACAATGCTACCCATGCCATTCTATTGTTTGGAAGCCCGGGCATACTGCATTCTGTGGATGGGAGAAGCTCCAAACCTGCATAGAATTTTTTTTTTTTTTTAAAGAATGAGACGGAGAAGCCCTAGCTAGTGGCATAGTGGATAAGGCACTGGCCTGCGAACCCAAAGGTTGCTGGTTTGATTCCCAGTCAGGGCACATAACCAGGTTGCAAGCCAGGTCTATAGCTGTAGGCAGGTGAAAGGCAACCGTACATTGATGTCTCGCTCTCTCTCTGCCTCTCTCCCTTCCCCTCTCTCTAAAAATAATAAACAAAAATCTTAAAAAAAAAAGGGAGAGAGGGAGAGAACATCAATGTGTGGTTGTGTCTCACGCACCTCCAACTGAGGACTCAGCCCACAAACAAGGCACGTGCCCTAATGGGAATCGAACCAGCGACCCTTTGATTTGCAGGCCAGCATTCAACGGACTGAGTCACACCAGTTAGGGCCCTTCAGAGAATTTTTATATGTTTATTTAAGGCAAACTGATGACATGCTCTGGGGAGCAAGATCCCAGATGCTCTGGAGAAGTTACAGCTTTGTGCTTCCCTTTATACATTGGGGATGAAGGAGGGACCAGAAGGAAGATCACAGGGAGAAAGCGAGGGAGGGAAAGCTCTGTGACTGGATTGCAGGATAGTTCTGAGCTCACTGAGAAAGCTTGGCCTCCACCTCTGCCTCCAACTGATCTAGAAAAGAGAATTACTCTGAAATCTCAAAGGCGTGTTAACTTAGATGCATGAGGACAGTAGGCAAAGAGAAATCTTTCTTTAAGGAAGTTCTGGGCCTGGGGTGTGACTGCCCACCAGGACCTCCCCAGTTAGAAATTTAGGATCAGGTCACCCTGTGAGGGAAACTTTTTTGCTCACTGGGTTTGTCGGATTTATGAGAGCTGCCTTTTCACTCACAAGTCTGAGTTTAGAGCATTTTTGAAATTCCCCAACTGTGCTGAGAAAGCAGAAACTTGCCCTCCCTGCGCACAAGGATGTCAGGAGCACGGGTGACATTGTGTTGGAAGAGTTCCCTCCCCAAAGCCCCACAGTCCCTGGTTTAGGGGTGGGGGAAGGAGATAATACCGCTTTTAAAGTACTTATATCTATGGCAGGTTGGTAGCTAGGGCAGTAAAAAGCAAAGGGCTGGGTATACCTTTTAAGATACTTTGCATATCAATGACAAGGAGGTAGCTGAGCCTCTCCTGAAGTGGGAAGCCAGAAGGAAAGGAGCCAGGCAAGGGGGAGGAGGCCCTGCTGGTTGAAAAAATGAAGAAGGGCCTTGCCATTGGCCAGCTCTGGTGGGAAAAAAGGTTACGTAAGATTTTGAATTAAGAGCTGGAGTAAAAAAGAGGAGACCCCCTAGGACACCTGCCTGGAGAACACAGCAGAGCGACTGAAGCTGGAATTGGGGGTAACTGCCTAAGCAATCATGGAGATGCCTGGAATGCTTAACTGTGATGGGCAATGCTGAGCTGTGGACTTCTGCTTTACTGAAAGACAGTACTTTGTTTTCTGAAACTGGTGGTTTGGCAGGGGGAGGCAGTACTAAGTGTTTTAGGGTGTTTTAAAGGGAGTAGGACTTAATGGCAGAAACCTGCCATTATTCTGAATCTGTAAAACTTTTAAATAACCCCCCTTTGCTTTTCCACCAAACTTTTGTATGGGGGTCACACTTCTTGTCGGCTGGCAATTGGACCCCATGGCTGTTCCAGAAAAGCATAGACTGGGTTCTGTAACATAAGAAAATGCTCCAGGAAATGGCAGTTTTGCACCTTCCCTTATAGATTACAATCAAAAGAGAAAACATAAATGGGTTATGTGAAATCTACTGGTGATAGATTAGGGAGGCTGGAGAAAGCAACGTAGTGGGAGGGAGAATGCTGGGGTTGGATGAAGAGTAAAATGGGAGACACGTAGTTCTAATAAGTGGGTACAGGACAGCCCTGGCTGGTGTGGCTCAGCAGATTGAGCACCAGCCTGCGAACCGAAGGTCCACCGGTTTGATTCCCAATCAGGGCGAGTGCCTGGGGGCAAATAAATGTCTGCTAAAGAAAATGGAAAATCATCCTTCAAGGTCAACCTACCTTCCAGCGCCCATATCTGTCTGCCAGGAGGCCAAAGAAGAAGCTGAAGACCATGTGGCCGAAAAACACCATCTGGAGGCAGTGGCAAGAGAAAATTATCCTCTAAGCAGAGTTGTTATAACCTGCAAATTTACTACAGTAAGCAACTATCCATCTTAATTCCGGGTGGACTAGAACTGTGCACAGGTGGAAGTGAAGAGCTGACTTTGACAGAGATCTGCCCTGACCCCTGTTGAAGGCGTTCAGGACCTCGGAGGCGGATCTCCCACCTGGAAACACTGCCACCAGGTGGACACAGGTGGAAAGAACGGGTAACTGCTTTCCCTCCAATCCAAAAGATGACATTGGCCTTAGGTGTGTAATTGTGAATTTCCACTTTAATAACTCAAAATACTCCATTCATGTTCTGATTCTACGCACAAGGTGAGACTTCTAGAAGCACTATCCTTTATGTTATTATAGATAAACATGAATTTTAAACAAATACCAAACGAACCATTCATTTAGAAACACTCTTCAAATCTAATACAAACCTACCTCTTCTCATTGTTCTCACAATGACACATCTTACCCTGAGAAAACTCAGGATCCTGGAACCTGGATATAATGCCAGCATTTTAACTCAGCTTGAGTGGTAATCTAATGGCTATGCCTTAAAGGTGATTTATTTTTCTGCCTTTAGCAGCTCTGAGCTTTATTTGCTTTGCCTTCTAATAATATCTTTAACTGGTTGCTTCCAGGCTAATTAAAGGAAGGGTGGTATCTAGCATTGCTAACACTTTTTCAGTGAAGAAGATCTGTTTCTCTCTGCTGCCTACTCTGATTTCCTCTTATTTCTTTTCCTTCATAAGGAAGAGGCACAAATGAATTTTTTCTACAGGGAACTTTAGGAAAAAAAGTCATATCCTTGAATAACAAAAGCATCGTGTTTCCTCTGTGCACTGTTTTTTCTAAGATAAAAATGAAGAGAGCACCCTGGCTGGTGTGGCTCAGTGGACTGAGAGCTGGCCTGCGAACCAAAGGGTCACCAGTTCAATTCCCAGTCAGGGCACATGCCTGGGTTGAGGGCCAGGTCCCCAGTTGGGGGCATGCAAGAGGCAACCACATGTTGATATTCTTCTTTCTCTCTTTGTCCCTCCCTTCCCCTCTCTCCAAAAAGAAAATCTTTAAAAATAATAAATAAGTTAATACAAGATGGATGAGGATGCCACCAGTGTAGCACATGTACTGTTTTACAGCAAACTTTTAAAAATATATTTAGGCTCTGGCTGGTGGCTCAGTGTAAAGAAATTATTTTCTAGGGGTAACTGCTAAGCTCATCTAAATCATTAACCTTGGCCCTGGCTGGTGGCACAGTGGATAAGGAGCCGGCCTGCAAACCCAAAGGTCGCTGGTTCGATTCCCAGCCAGGGCACATGACCAGGTTGCAAGCCAGGTCTCCAGCCAGGTCCGTAGCTGGAAGCAGGTGAACGGCAACCATACATTGATGTTTCTCTCCCTTTCTGCCTCTTTCCCTTCTCTTCTCTCTGGAAATAATAAATAAAATCTTTATTTAAAAAAACTATGAACCTTGACTTCCAGCCAACGTGAACCCTAAAGCTTGTGAACTCTAATCCTATTCAGAACATCTCATAGAGACACAAAACTACTAATGCTTTCTCTTCCTCCCTCCCTTTGGAGGGTATGCTCTCTTCTGCAGGTACTTAGCAGCTTTTGTTTTTTATTATAAAAATGACCATTCTGTTTCTGATTTATGCACATACGAAGCCGTGTTTCATCAGCACTCTCTCGGGCACAGAAGGTGTGGGAGGTAGTCCACGCACAGTCCTTAAGTTTACTCAGCGAGCAACTGGCAGGCCAGGCATCCAGGAGGCGGAGTTGGGGTGGGAGGATGAGAAGCCTGAACGATGGGGAAATGTTGCCTCCTTGCTAATCAGGCCGGGCCCCTCCCGATAGCGAGGCTGTGGTCAGTGGATGGTTACCAAAGTCGATGAGACTCACAGCAAGAATGGAAATGACGGAGACTCAAGAACAGGAGGCGGTGAGGAGCTCTAAGCAGGAAACAGTCACATCCTGGTGACTTAAGGGACCTGAAGAAAAGTCTTAGGAGCTGTGACCCACCCAACAAAGAAGTCATATTACTGCTGCCATTTGGAGCAACATAAATGCAACCAGGGAAATGCCAGCTCTAAGTATAGAAGCTGCACCATGTAATATAATTTCCTGGGAGTGACAGATGCAGTCTTCCAAATTCTCAGGAACAAAAACCTGCACACCTACGAACCAACTAGGTGTGGCATGTTTACAATTACGCATTGCATCACAGCTATCATCCTGAAGGGACAGAGATTGACAAAGAATGCTTCAACTGTATTTTGTAGGTAGAAGAAAACAAACAAACAAACAAAAAATAACTGAGTCACTTAATTACAAGCCCAGGTAAAATCTTTGGTTATTTCTTTCCTAAAAGTAGTATAGCTTTAAAAAAAATTTTTTTTTAGTTTAAAAAAATTTTTAAACACCAGAAAAAAAAAAAAGGGCATGAAAGGAGTCAGGGCAATAAGTAAAAATAGAGAAATTTTAAAGCAGGAAATGGAGGTAAGAGAATAAGAGCAATGAGAGAATATGTCACCCCAAATGTGCTGCATTGGCATGTGTATTATTTTGAGCTGAAGGCAATCAAGACCAGGCAGACTAAAAGAAAAAAAAAATTTTAACTTCTCCCTTGACTAGTTAAAAGAATTTAGCTAATGGACCTCGCTCAGAAAAGCAGCTATTATCAGAGATAGCTTTTATCTGAACACCTGATCTGCACGACAAGGCAAACATCTAATTACTAAACTTCTGTTCTTTCTGCCTTCCTCCCCACGGGCCCCACCCCACTTCTTAGCTGAGTATATATGGTATGTACGTGTACGAGCCTCAAATGCCCAGCTCGCTGTTGGGTCTCGAATTGAGGGGGAGGGGGTCCCCTATATACAAAATTAATTTTTTCTCTTGTTGATACGCCTTACACTAATATGATTATCATACTACCTCCCAAAAAGCCTAGAAAAATAGAAGGAAGTTTTTTATGCCCCTGCAGATTTGTTTATTTGCTGTTGTGTTGAACATAAACTTGGACTACAGGTTTCCCATGCTCCAAGACACAGAAAGAACCAAAAGTGGGCATGTAAGACACATTACCTGAGAGCAGAACTCAGATCAGCTCCTGGTACCCCACACGGATGAGACGTCCCGGGTAAGATGAGGGTGAGGCGATGAGTGAGGGGTAGCAACATGCCCTCACCTGCTACCTCCCATTGCCCACAGCGAGGGGCAACTTGTCAATTCTCCACGGCCAGTCCCAGACCGTAACTTTCACTCTGTTACAGAGTCTGACCCTCCCTCAAGGCCTCTGCCATCTGACTCCGTCATCCTCTATATCACCATCTATCTCTGTCCCAGCCACACCCGCTGTCACTGAGGATGTGGGCACCTGCCCCATCACAGTTCTCTCTCTTAAGGTCCACCTTCGTGAAAGGCAGCTTCAATATTCAGGAAAATCAACTCTCCCCTTCTCACCTTGTGTTTCTTTGACCATCTCAGCTGACACTACCTGCTAAACACTTGCAGAACACACTTTCTCACCGCCACGGAATCTGCCTCTCCACCACCATCACAGCCCTCCAACTAATCCCCCTCCAGCTGTCTCCTCACCCAAGGACATGCTTATTGGTTTTATTTTTTAAATTTAATGTTATTGTTGTTGTATTACCTCTATCCCCGTTTTACTCCCCTCCATCCCCTTCCCCACCCACCCACTCATTGGTTTTAGAGAAAGGGGAAGAGAGGGAGAGGAACTTCCATGTGAGGGAGGAGCATCAACTGGCTGCCTCTTAAATGCACCCTAACAAGAGGGATCAAACCTGTGACCTTTCAGTCTACGGGGCGATGAGCCACACTGGCGGGGTTGACCATGGTCCCCTTTAAATCCCTTTAATGGCTCTCCATCACCCACTGTGTGGCTTCCAACATTTTTATGCATGAAGAGCCTCTCATAAAGTTTTATAAAAAAAGATTTGGCCCTGGCTAGTGGCACAGTGGATAAGGTGCCAGCCTGCAAACCCAAACGTCATTGGTTCAATCCCCAGCCAGGGCACATAACTAGGTTGCAAGCCAGGTCTCCAGCCAGGTCTGTAGCTGGAAGCAGGTGAAAGGCAACCATACATTAATGTCTCTCTCCCTCTCTGCCTCTCTCTCTTCCCCTCTCTCTGGAAATAAATAAAGTCTTTAAAAAAAAAAAGATTTAATAGAGCTTTGCATGACAGAAGGTGTACTTTAATTTAACGAGGAATACATAATGACTATGAGGTCAATAATGCATTTATGTAAATTGATTTTTGTTATATAAAACAGCATTTTGGAAAACTCATGCATACCCGTGTTTGTGTCAACCATTTTTTGCTTGGAGAGTTTGTGCACTTTGGCCTAAGTTGGGCTCGGTGACCTACCATGGTCTGCAGACTGGCATCCATGCACAGGCACTAAGACACTTCTGGCTCCCGCCTCTCTGTCCTTCTCACTTTCTTTCTTTCTTTCTTTCTTTTCCTGGGTAATGCAATATGCTTTGTTGATGTCAATATAAGACGTCTTAGGTGTGTACATATATAAGTCTATGTAGGCCTTAGATATACATAAGTATAATGTAGTTTCTTGGAAACACCAAGAGCTCTTACCTATAATTTGTAGAAAACTTAAAATTTGTAGCAAGAACCAAATCTCAGAGTCCTCCCCTAACCTTTTATTTATTCTGCAGAAAACAATGTCAAATCATCTACAGGCAGGTTAGTTATAACCTTACGATTTTCCTGGTTCAATGGCTACCTGTGCACTTCAGTAGCTCTTTTGTTTTATCTTAAAACTGGAAATCTTCTGGGTACCACTCAGTTCATATATGTAATAAGGTCTGGAGTCAGACCTTGGGATGTTGACTTTGCTTTTCTGAGCCTCAGGTTTCTTGTCTGTAAGTGCAATGATAATATGCATCTCATTGCTTATAAGGCTTAAGTGAGATGATCCTCTCAAAGCTTGGCCCAAGGCTAGGCACGGAGCATGCCTTCGGTTCCTGACTTTCTTTCCTTCTCTTACAGGTCGCCTTTGCTTTTGTCCCAGAATCACCCTCTCCCTCTCCTCCAATGTACCACACACTGAGGTGCCATTTTATTTTGGACTTCCTTCCTTATGCCTATAGAAGGGACCCTTCTGTCAGAAGCCCTAGCAGTGTGGATCCAGGGAGCTTGCTGCCAAAGCTGCCCTTTCTTGTTAATGCACCTCCATGGCCTGTTTGTATGGAGTAGGGCTGTGTGAAGAACACTCTACGTGTCTTCATAATGGTTCACGATGCTACAGCGGGCAAAGTTTCCTAAGCGGCCAATACATTCTAGCTCAAATGTGACTTAATAATTCATTTGCAATCTGGTAGTATGATGAGTAAGCCATAGACAAACAGTCCTGTATACTCATCCTAAACATGAGATTGTGGTTGCGAGATATGTATTTAGTTTCTTTGTGGTTGCTATCAGCTTAGAGCCAACACACTGTTTTTGGCACAGCAAGCAACAAAAATATTTTCACGATACAAAGCAATCACTTTGTACTACAGCAGGCTTTTTTCGCCCCTTGTCTTAAAGAATGGAACAATAACTGTCTCTCAACGTGCCACTTTGACAATCAACAATGGTTCCCAATTAGGTGAGTCTGGATTAACTACAATATAAACAAAGATGATGCCTGTGAAGTACCTGTGTGAATTAGGGATTTGCAAATGACGGTTTTACACTCCAGTATTAGCACCGAGTTCCCTGGTCACTCTCTCCCATCCTGCTGGGAGGATGACAGGGCTACCGTGACTACCGTGAATCTTCCACAAGGAGACAGTAGTCAATAGCTATCTGGCCCCATCACTTATAAGATTTCACTCTAAGCAAATGCTTCTTTTACCATTAGGCCTTTCTTGGAACTGCTTTAAAATATTCCTCCCTTGGAACGCCCAATATTCCTCCATACCACTTCTGAAGCCAGATGTGTTCTATCCTCATCTTCATAAAGAACCATTCATATTGTCAAGGCCACTTCGTCATAACTGGGTATCTTGAAAACATGGCTTGCTTGGCAAATTCAACTTCTTCTGGAGACACTGTGATCATCTGGCCAGTAAGTGTTAACTGGGCACGCCGGGGTCACTTTCAATTTAAGCAACGTGGAACTGCTTATTTTCCCTTTAACACGCATGCGCACATGCACTCCCAGTCTGCTGGCAATTAATTGGTACTTAATAAATGCCTTATGGAAGAATGATAGGTAATATTCTTAATTCAAATTTTGCAGCAAAATTTGATGTGCAATTCATACAACTCTTCATATTGTCTGAAAAAAGTTGAATGTGTAACACAAGCAATTCAGTGAAGGTGATTTGGTGATTTGTTAAGTCACTTTTGTCACACTAAGTAGCCTCTTAGTGATCTGAACTAATGGTTAATAGTTAAAGCATAACTGACCCATGGCTTAAGAGTTATTCTCTCTGATTTGTATTTCTTTGGAGCTTTTGCTAGGAGCTGGAAAATAAGCAAGTCAAAGTTACACTTTCTAGGGGAAAAAAGCGTGGAGAGGCCTCAAATTCTAGTTCAGGCCTGCAAACTCATGGGCTTTGACAGCCAGCAGACCAAGCTGGGGGGTGGGGGCAGGATATCTGGCCCTTGGCCATGTGGGATGGGTAAGAGGAGTGGAAGCCCTGGTTCTCAGTTGGCTCGTGTGTAGCACAGGAAGCAGGCACTCACCGTAGTCACTAATGCCACCTGCCAGTTCTCCAGCTGCCATTCACAGCGGATGACAGGAGACACAACCGCTATTAACATGACCTCCATAGCCTCGACAATCTTAAAAAAGGAAGGAAAATACCACATCTAAGTGCTAGCTTGTCATCACTGCTTCCCATGCCTACCTGTCCATCATCTTTCTAGTACTAACTGCCTCCTTCCCCTCCCCCATTTATACAGAATATCTATTGTATACCCACCTACTCAGCACTGGTATTGGGATCAAGAAATATGGTGAAACCATGGCTCTCATTGATGTAACATTTATGATTTAAACATTTTGAAATGGTCTCCAGATTTATGACACATATTTACTTGTGATATTGGGGATTCCTGCATTTGCACTGTAACACTGAGGTCAGTCAGTTTCACCGCCACCATCCATATCAACTTAGCTCGGTTATTTTTAAAGATTTTATTTATCGATTCTCAGACTTTTGGCTAAGATCAAATGTAGTATCTGTTCTTATCAGTTTAAAAAAATTATTTTATTTATTTTTAGAGAGAGGGGAAGAAGAGAAAGAGAGATGAAATACTGATGTGTAAGATATATTGATTAATTGCCTCTTGCACAATCCCAACTGGGGACCTGGCTCTCAACCCAGGCATGTGCCCCGACTGGCAAGAGAACCAGTGATCTTTTGGTTCACAGGCCAGCACTCAGTCCACTGAGCACACCAGCCAGGGCTGGGCTGTCCCTCTTATCTCCTCAAAATAGCAAATCCTTATGGGGGTTCAGCACAAGGCATCCCAAGATGGGCCTCAGTGGTATGCAGATTACTTTCAACTAAAGAAAATTTTAGCTTCAGGCTCCAGAGAAACTTCTACCCTTCCTTTTTAAAAATTTTTAAAAAGATTTTGTTCATCATTTTCAGAAAAAAGGGCAGGGTGGGAGGAAGAAAGGAAGAGAAACATCAATGTATAGTTGGTTGCCTTTCACCTGCCTCCAGCTGGGGACCTGGCTGGAGACCTGGCTTGCAACCTGTTTATGTGCCCTGGCTGGGAATTGAACTAGAGACCCTTGGATTCCCAGGCCAGCACCTATCCACTGAGCCACGCCAGCCAGGGGTACCCTTCCTTTTAACAACCTAGGAGAATTTGAATCAGAGACCTTGCTTATAATGAAATTACCAGGAATAGTTCTTTTGACTTATTTATAGAGCAGGGCAAACTTCTACTTTTGTCCTTACCATCCTACAATAACCCTTGAAGCCCCCTAGCTCAGGATATCACAATCCCTCTTTCTATACAGAATCTTCTCCTGTATGTCGGGTCTCTAGCTCTCTAATGCATTCAAGGTCCGCATAGGAATGTGTGTATGAAATTTGGTTACATTCTCTTGCTAACCTGTCTCATGTCTATGTAATAGACCTGCCAGGAGAGCCTTGAGGGTAGAGGAAAGTTCATTCCTCCTCAATACCTTCATCAGTGCCCTCAAAGGAGCTGAAAATCTGTACTTGCAACAGCTGCCCCAAGTGATTCGTATGCACAAAATGTCTGAGAATCATGTTTCTAATTTAACTTAGAATAATACCATAATTTTCTTCTCTCTTTCAAGTAGCTCGGGTTAAACTTTTTTCTTTAACATGGGTATTGAATTCCTGGACATGGGACACACATACTCATTTGCTTATAACCTAGCATCTGCCAAAGAGAGATGAAAACCCTTTTTGGATTGTTTACCTCATCAAGTTCTTCTTCTGCCTTTCATGCCTGCCCTGAAGGGACAGCCTGAGCTGGGGGTCAGGGGAACACACCTTTCCACAATAAAACAGCTTCAGAAACCCAAGTGTCTCCAATCAGCACTCACCCCAGTGCTTCCCATGATCAGAAACAGGGCAATGTGGAAGCGTCCAAATCCAATGGTCTCCACAGCATCTTCCACGGTGAACGTCTTTGGCTCTAATAAGGAAAGGCAAGGAGAAAATGATACTGGAAAGGTCGATGTTCATGCTGTGTGTCACTACCAGAACCAATAGGTAGAGACAAGGATTGCATTTTTTATGGGTGCTTTATTCAGACAGCTGATGATCTGAGAAGATGCGCATTACATACCCTCAAAAACTGCCTTAACATCTTATGTCAAGCTGACCTTACTAGAGGGAGAAGAAAAGGGTAAAGGGTTTGGAAAATTTTTAATCAGCTAAGAGTTGCTGGCCTGCAGTGATTTCCCTAGTATTTCTTTATCTGCTGATAAACAACTTTTTATCTGCATCATGGAAGTCCCCTCCCTGGAACACAATGGCTCAGATACCAATAGTTTACAGACTCCTTTGGGGCACAAAGGCTGAGTTGCTTACGGACCTCCTAGAGTCACGTGGGCCATGCATTCCAGTTCCTAGAACAATAGCTTTCCACATGCATAAATCACTTCAACCTCCCAACTAAAAGTGAAGCTAAAATCTTTAACCATTGAGATCTTTTTGATATGATATCAAAAAGAACAGCCTCTGTGAGCAGGAAATGTTATGGACTATTGCTCACCCCAGAGGATGCTGGAAAACCAATTAATTGTTATAAAAACTAGTAAATACAATCTCTGGCTGGTGTGTCTCAGTGGACTGAGTGCCAGACTGTGAACTGAAGGGTCACCAGTTGATTCCTGGGCAGGGCACAGGCCTGCGTGGTGGGCTGGGTGTCCAGTTGGGGGCACGTGAGAGGCAGCTGATTGATGTCACACTCACATACCAATGTTTTTCTCCCTCTCTTCCTCCCTCCCTTCCCCTCTCTCTAAAAATAATTAAATATATATTTTAAATAGTAAATACGGGAAAGGGGGTAGAATTAAGCAGCAGCTTGAGGGTCAGTGATTTTTAGATCATCTTACCTTTCGGCTGGGAGTCTGAGGTTCCCAGGCTCAACTTCTGAAGTCTAATGATGGTAACTGACTCCACCTGCTTATTCGCCATCTTCTACATGGTTCAAATTTCCCACACAGCTCCCCCCAGGGAAGCAGGAGAGGGAAGAAGGAAAGAAATAGAACTGAGTACCTGTTTTTCTTTACTCTTCACATAAAATCTGTGGAGTAGGTTTTACATTTATCACCATTTATCACCATTTTAAATATTATGAACCCGAAACCTGAGGAACACTTCTTTTATTCCCCCCTTTTTGTATTTAACCTCTAAAAATGATTCTTACTCCACAAAAATCAAAAGAAAAATAAGCCAAAAAAAAAGCTAAGGATCAAATTAGTAAAATGTTTTTCAAATGACTTTAAGACACAGTAATGGAACTATTATTCCACTTGTCATTATGTTGTTATTAATAATATTGATATCATTGAGACTAGCACATAGGGTACTATCCTCTGCTTTTAAAGATGTGTAACATTTTTCAAAATAGTTAAAAAAATAAGGTTCTGGGATTTTTAAAAGATTTTATTTATTATTTTTAGAGAGCTGGAAAAGGAGAGAGGCAGAGAGGGAGGGAAACATCAACGCATGGTTGCCTTTCACCTGCCTCCAGCTACAGACCTGGCTGGAGACCTGGCTTGCAATCTGGTTATGTGCCCTGGCTGGCAATTGAACCAGCAACCTTTTGAGATCCTTAAGTAAGTCTTCCAGGGTTGGGCCACCAGTAAGTAGCAGTCCGAACTCAGATTCATCAATGTTTTTAATGTTGGCTAAGTGCCAGTTCTGGATTTTGTGTTGTGTGGGCTCCTGCAGGGACTTTGAAGGAGTGTCTGACATGTTCTTTGCCCCTAAAACTTTTAAAACTAGTTAGGGACACCAATGATACACATAAAGCAACTATTCCACAATGTAGATATTATTTGTTTTCTTAAAATGTTGTCACAGTGACAGATAGATCAATACTCCTCAGAAATAATTCCATGAAATCCCTTTTCACGAGAGACACTATGAAAAGTTATTTTCACAGAATGGAAAAAATAAAAATAATTGGTCTTTTGGCCCATCTAGAAGCCTGAAAGGCATGAAGACAGACTGTTCTAGAACTACCCCTGCTTCCCTCTAGACACTGTTGAAACACCCTTTGGAGGGGTGTTCTTTATCTGGTAACTTTTAAAATTAAGTGGGTAGCAGAAAAGTTGTCTTCATTTCATTATAAAGAGGACATGCTCTGGCCGGTGTGGCTCAGCTGGTTAGAGCATCATTCTGTAAACCAGAAGGTCTCAGATTTAATTCCCAGTCAAGGCACACGCTTATGTTGCAGGTTCAGTCCCTAGGCAGGGTGAATAAAAGAGGCAACCTATCGATGTTCCTCTCTCTCCCTCCCTTCCCCTTCCTCTAAAATCAATAAGCATGTTCTTGGGAGAGGATTAAAAATAAAAAGGTGCTATACCCAAGATAATGGCATCATAGCTCTCTTAAAGTTGATCCCATAAAAACATAAAAATAAAATAAAGCTGATCCCATAAAGGGAGATTCACAGTTGTGGCTTCATACTTTTCTTTCTTTTTTTTTTTTTTTTTAATAATTTGGTTATTTTGTTCTTATTTATTTTTTCTTTTCTTTTTGCTAGGAAATGTTTGTAGTAGATATAAACCACAAATTGCAAGAAAAACTAAGATCTTAATAAATTAATGGGCAAATGATACAAACAGACCATTCACAAGAGATAAATTATAAACAAAACCAGAATACTGTTCACATTTTGTAATGACTGACAAAATTATAACATTCACAAACATAGGAAGGAAAGAAGGGAGAAAGGATAGAGGGAGGGAGGAGCAGGAACGGAGAGAGGAAGTCAGTATCCATAGTGAATTTGAGATTGAACTGGTTCCAATTCTTCACCTGAAAATAAAAATAATCCCAGCTACCTATGGGAGAAAGAGTTTGCACTTCCTTAACAAGTCTCCCCTAGTACCTGGTTGATGGGGTGGCCAGTGAGGTGCGGGTTGAGGTTGTTGGAGGTCGGGGGAACACTTCTGTGAAAGCCCTTTTCACCCTCGTGCTCCTGCCTTTTTCCAGATCATGGACACAGAGCAGCTGACATCTCAACAGGCACCTTGGGTCGTGACATACCATGAAGGTGGGAACTTGGCGCTGTATGGGACACAGCCTAAGCGAGGAGGAGCTGGGACCCGATGTGGCGGGTCTGTCCCTATAGCCTGGGCCTACTTACCTCCAGATGTCTTCTACGTGGGGAAGAAACTAAAGCTTTCTGTTGTCTGAGACACTTTTATTTCTGGCCTTTTACCCCTTTTTTAGGCTAATCAAGGGTGGTGGTGAGAGAAGAAACAAAGAACCGTGTAACTAACTGGCTAGGATAAACTGTAAACACCCATGTACTCAGGCCAGCCAGTTGTGTGCAGTTGTTAATTGACAACTGCTCGAGTGTGCAATGAGGACTAAATGAGAGATACTTGTATAACATGGCACAGCGCCAAGGGTCACATAAATAGGCATGGTAAGCACGTATCATGTCTCAGCTCTGAATGAAGGTATCAACTATGCTTCTAGAATTTCACCATAACCACAAATCAAATACACTCAGGGTACTCACTCCGCGATCTCAATGGAGTTAGCAAAGGTATATTGCTCCAAAGGCATTCATTGCTAATATCCTACTAACATTCTAGAACCACTTTGGGCTCAAATGTAAAACCGCCCAAATGGAAAACAAACGAACGAACAACAATAAAACCCCTCAGTTATTTGTTTTCTGAAATAGACTGCTCTAATTTCAAGGGTAAACTTAAGTGGTGTTGAACTCTCCCAGGTGCAACATGCCTATGGGAAAACAGGTCTTAAAACCACTCCAACCAGACATGTAATTCTGACATTCATCCAAACCTCCTCTTACTTGTGAAAGGTACAACAAAACAGCTCTTTTCCACTACAAATAACCCTGTTGTTTTCTATTGCTTCACAGGCATAATTAGCATATTTCAGAGAAGAAAACCCTTCTCCTGCCTCAGTTCCGAAGGGCCTAGCTAATGCGGGGGTTGGGAGGGTGGCAGTCATGGGAGACTCACTCCAACCCTCCTCGGGGGAGCCAACCGGCCCTTGCCCGGCCATCAACTCAGTGTTCAGTGTCACCAATTGTACCATCAATCTGTCTAACGTCAAAGATGGCCAAGGCCCCGTGGGTTCCCAATGCCAGGGGAGGCTGCCAAGGAATGGAAGAAACAAGAGTGCAAGTCACCTACAACAGACAGTTGTCCTTCCTGTGAGGCTCTACAGAATCTTCAACAGCAGGATTCCTTCAGTGGGGGTATGTCGGGGGGTGCAGCTGTGTGGGTGGGTCGTCAGGATTTGGGGGCTTATGTCAGTGCATCATAAGGGGTATAACATCCTAGACCATTCAGAAGGCACACTCGAAGCACTACCTCAAAGTTAACAGGCACAGAAAGGATTTGCTTAGTTATTTTCTAGAGTCTCAGCCAAAAGTTTCATAAGGAAATGTTCTCATAAAGAAAAGGACAAAATGTTTCATCGGGATTGAGGTGAGGAATGTTCCTGACACAGTTTATCATCTCAACTTTGAAATGAAATGTTAGAAAAGTTGAGTTGGCATCTTCTATTCTTTGGCTTCCTAAATCTGTCTAAATCCCTTCTAATCTAGAAGAGGATGCATGGATGAATGACTGGACCAAGTTAGGAAAATAGGGAACATCGGGAAACCTGATTCACAACCCTAACTATCTGTTCCTTAAAACCTACAATGGGCCCTAGCTGATGTGGCTCAGTGGATTGAGTACTGGCTTGCGAACCCAAGGTTCACTGATTCAATTCCCAGTCAAAGGACATGCCTAGGTTGTGGGCCAGGTCCCCAGTTGGGGGCATGCAAGAAACAACCACACACTGATGCTTCTATCCCTCTTTCTCCCTCCCTTCCTCTATAAATAAATAAAATCTTAAAAAAAAAAAAAAAAAAAATGGCCCTGTCTAGTGGCACAGTGGATAAGGCACCAGCCTGCAAACCCGAATGTCACTGGTTCAATTCCCAGCCAGGGCACATAACCAGTTTGCAAGCCAGGTCTCCAGTCAAATTTGTAGCTGGAGGCAGGTGAAAGGCAACTATACACTGATGTCTCTCTCTCTCTGCCTCTCTCCTTTCCCCTCTCTCTAAAAATAAGAAATCTTTAAAAAAAACAAAAAATAATAATTCTATGGAAAAAGAAAATAGCATCTTGAAAAAAAAAAATGGGAAAGTAATCCAAGACCTACCTTCAAAAAAATCTCATACAGAACTGACATATTGGGAAGGTACTCTGAAACTCAAAGGCTTAGATGGAGCTCAAGCTTCATTAAAATAAATTCTACGGGACTGGCACACATTTTATTCCAGGACATTTTGTAAAAGGCAAAAGGTTTACATGATCTGAAGAGAAACCAGGGTATCCAGGGCATTTTGTTTTTAGCTAGAAATAACTGGACCGCTGCAGAGTTTTTAAAACCAAAACTTACGTGTACATGATGTAATTTGTTTTGCAATATCATTACTGATATCATTACTGTTCTTACTAGAACAGAGAAAGTTTCATACTCCATTTGCCTTCAGCCAGGCGCTCTTGGCCTACCCCACCCACCCTATTAGAGCAGGAGAAATAAATCCAAATCCATGCTGCCCGTTGGAGTTTCTTACCTCTATATGCTTCTTGGAATTTTTTTTCCAGTGTGGGACTCTTTTGCTTCCCCTTTACAGCTGCCAAATCTCATGCAGAAAGGAGTTGGGCTACTGGTGGCTTCCAGACTTTTCTTTCCTAGAAACCTGGCCCCCAGGTCTTCTCCTCCCCTTTGGCTCAGTTCTGTGAATAGGATTATTTAAGGAACAACTGTGCACCTGGGACAAGTGAGTGACAGGCAGGTCACACTTCCTGCTTGGTCAGCCCTTCACCTGATCCCTTCATAAAGGAGAAATTACATCTCTTATAGAAACAGAAAGAGGCTGCCAAACTGTGGAGGGTGCTAACATGGTATTCTCAGGAAGGCTGGGACATTCTAGAAGAGCAGGGATCTAGGCCAGAGATGGAGGGAGCTTCTGTCTTCAAACCTTTGCTTGCAGCATCACTATTTCTGATTAAAGGGCAAAAGACTGGTGATCCATCTAAGTGGAGCAGTTGTTGAGAAGAGCAGTAATGAGCTGAGAATCTTGACACTGCCCAGTGACCTTGGCAGCATGGGGTCAAGGTCATTGAGTGTCTTGTTCGTGGCCAGTGCTTTGCAACCCTCTCCCACCACCCGGAGGTGGCGCTCACTGTCCCCACTTTGGCAATAAGGGGAACAGGTGCATTTCCTGCCTGAGGGCATGCACAGCAAGCACTGGACCTGGAACTCGAAGATCTGCTTCTTCAGATTCCAACTGTCGTTCTTGGGCTCAGCCCATTGTACTCAGTAAGTGAATATTTGTTGAACATGTTATTGTGCCTTAAACTGTGCTGGACAACTCATGAATGTGACAGGGAAGCCCCCTTGGGAAATGACACTTCCATAAGTACCAGTCACCCCAATATACACAAGGGCAGGTGGGGCTGAAGCAAAGAGACCTACTCAAAGGGCTCTTAAATTTTGTCAGGTCTTTTAGAATTTTATTTATATCTGGAAGTACTTTGTAAATAGAAAAAAAAACATATATATATATATATATAGAGAGAGAGAGAGAGAGAGAGAGAGAGAGAGAGAGAGAGAGAGGAAGAGAGAGAGAGAGACTAGACTTCATTCGACCAGGAGAGAGATTGTCATTACCTGGAAAGGTCATTTAGACTAAATAGTCAATGGAACAATCCTTTTTAAAATTAAGTTTATTGGGGTAACACTAGTAAATAACACATTTTGGTGTACAATTCCATAATATCATCTGTATATTGCACTGTGTGCTCACCCCACCCCCAAAGTCCAGTTTCCTCCCACCCCCATACATTTGACTCCTTTTGCTTTCTTCATCCGCCCCCACCTCCACCCCTACCCCTTGGTCACCACCATATTGTTTGTGTCCATGAGTTTGTTCATTTGTTGCTTTCTATTTTATATCCCACATGAGTGATATCATATGGTTCTTATTCTTTTCCATTTGACTTATTTCATTTAGCATGATACTCTCAAGACAACCATGTTGTCATAATGGCACTATTTCGTAACATTTTATGGCTGAGTAGTATTTCATTGTATATATGTACCACATCTTCTTTATCCAATCGTCCATTGAAAGGCCCTTCTGTTGTTTCCTTGTCTTGGCCACTGTGAATAGTACTACAATGAATATAGGTGTGCATTTATCTTTGTGAATAAATGTTTTCAAATTTTGGAGGGGAGATACCCAGATGAAGAATTGCTGGGTCATATGGTAGCTCTAGTCTTAATTTTTTGAGGATCCTTCACATTGTTTTTCATAGTAGCTGCACCAATTTACATTTCCACCAGCAGCACACAAGGGTTCCCTTTTCTCCACCTTCTCTCCAACACATTTCTTGTCTTATCAATAATAGCCATTCTAACAGGTATGAGCTGGTATCTCATTATGGTTTTGATTCACATTTCCCTTACAACTAGTGAAGTTCAGCATCTTTTTCATATATCTGTTGGCCATTTGTGTGTCCTCTTGGGAGAAGTGTCTGTTTGGGTCCTCAGCCCAGTTCTTAATTGGACTATTTTTGTTGTTGAGTTGTAGATTTTCTTTTAAGATTTTATTTATTATTTTTCAGGGAGAGAGGGAGAGAAACATCAATGTATGGTTGCTGTTCACCTGCCTCTAGCTACTGACCTGGCTGGAGACCTGGCTTGCAACCTGGTTATGTGCCCTGGCTGGGAATCAAACCAGCAATCTTTGGGTTCACAGGCCGGCACCTTATCCACTGTGCCACCAGCCAGGGCTTGTAGGAGAATTTTATACACTTTGGATGTGAGCCCCTTACTAAAGATATTGTTTACAAATATCTTCTCCCATTTGGTTGTCTCTTTGCTTTTTTGATGGTTTCTTTTGCTGTGCCAAAGCTTTTTAGTGTAATGTAGTAATCCCATTCGTTTATTTTTGCTTTTATTTCCTTAGCCTTTGGGGTCAAGTTCATAAAAATGTGCTTCTGAGACTAAGGTCTATACATTTAGTACCTATGTTTTCTTCTGTGTATTCCATTGTCTCAGGTCTTATAAAGTCCTTAACCCATTTTGAGTTAATTTTTATGTATGGTATCAGATAGCAAGCAGCCTGGTTTCATTCTTTTGCATCTTTCCAATTTTTCCAGCAGCTCTTATTGAAGACGCTTTTCATACCCCACTGTATGAGTTTGACTCCTTGTCACTTCTGTTCTATTATTCTGTGTGTCTATTTGGAATAAACTTGTTCCACACCTGGATCTTAGGAGTTGGCCAGTTCAGGTGCCCTGAGAAATGGCTTTGAGCTGACTGACCCCGGGAGCATCAGGGCGGACTGCCTGACAGTCTCCTTTCTGGCTCCCTGTTTTCCAGAACTTGTCCAAGCCCACCAGTCACCTTCTCCAGTTACTCCGGCATGATGTTCTTTCCCAGTAACTGAAGTTGCTGACAATGTCATGTTGTCACACTTCATTCCATGGGATTTAACAATGCAGAGAGCCTCCTGGGGACCAGCCCTCCATGTAGCATAGCACATTATCTGTTTGCTCTGCCTCACCAGAGAGAAAAATCAGTGAGAAAATTCCTGATCTTGTAAGCTTAGCCTCAGACAAGGAAAAATGGTGTTTGAGGAAGCAGGAAATGAAGGAATCAAATAAACATAATCCTTCTTTGGAATAGTTTGTCTAACTCTATTGTTTCACTTAGCCCTAAAATAACCAACACTAAATTCTATGGGAATTAAAAAAAATTTTTTTATGCCAAAAATAAAACCTAAATTTTATGAAATGATTTTGAATAAAGTCATCTTAAAGAAAAGGAAATGGCCCTAGGAGTTTATTTTCTGAAATATAATACTTAACATATTGCAAGAAAACATTAGTTTAGTGGTCTCTCCCCAATTTCTCCATCATTTTAGTATTTCACAATTAAGTCTCCAAAGGAGGCTAAGGTGACATACCAACATAGTTCCACTATGACATGGTAAAATCATACCAAATCCCAAGGCTTGTAACTAAATAATATGTAGCTTCCTGCCTCTGGTTAGCCGAGAACAATCATTGCGTTGACCATCTTGCACAGGCTGATGTTGATGAAGGTGGTTTCGGCCACCAGACCTGCAGCTACTCCCCCGCAGTGCCATCTATGATGTTTTTAAAGGAGAATGGAGAAAACTTGTACCCAGCCCCGATGTAGAACTTGTTCTGGAACTCCACCCTGTTGTTGGGGACAAAAAAAAAAAAAGGCAGGGGGGATTATACACACAGCGAGAGGCTAGCAGGTAGAGGGAAGAAGCATTGGTCAAATCAAGCTCAAGGTCAGGAAGACATGAGGGAAGGAACCCCCAGGAATCTTCTGGGGCTTTTTATAGCCCTCCTCTGGTCTCAGATGTACACCTCTCCTGTCCCCTCCCCCTACTCCTCTGCTAGTGGCCTCACAGGCCAGTAATACAACCCTGCCCCCAGCGCCCACAAGCAGAGAAGCCCTCACTGTGTCCCACGGTCCCAACGACCTAATGAGGCAAGCAGGGAGGACACCATTGCAGGCCAACCAGAATCTTGGCTCATGCGTAATTTCGTAACATACAGAATGGATATCATGTGCGCTCATTTCTGGGTACGGCATTGCAGAATCACCTCCTAATGACATGGGCAGCAATGCAGTTAGAATCCAAAGCTGGGGACTCTGTGGTGCTCCACTCAAGATGAGACATGTAAAAACTTCTTTAATAAACGGCTGGTGCAGATGGGGGTGAGAGCTGAAGACAGGCTACATCTGTGAATGTGAAGGGCCTCCCATGAGTGCCTTCTCCCTCATGGGCACTCGCTTCTGTCTCTACTTCCTGGAGTGCTCGGAAGCCTGTCCTATTGGTATCACCCCTGCACTGAGAAACCAAGGCCCAGGGGCCCAGGCATGCTTGGCAGGTCTTCCGTGAGCCTATTTCAGATCTCTCCGCTTACCAATGCTCATCAGTGTCCCTTATTTTAAAGCCAATTGTAATATAACAAACAGGAATTTAAATCAAAAGGAGTAAACAGAAACTAACATTTCTCACAGGATAGAAATGACATATGCATACATATATGATATCATTGACGATTACACCAACAGGTGCCTAACCTAAGGGGCCAGAAAGGTATGTCAGTGGCTAACAGGTCAGGATTTGAGCCCAGTTGGTGGGCCCGACAGCCCAGCTGCCCACCCCAGAGCACACAGAGGTGCTACATCCCCGCCAACCTCACCAGTGCAGCCGCAGGGCGTGCAGGAAAGCGGAGAGGCCCTCCATGACCAGAAGGATGGCCACTGTCAGCACGGCAAATATGGCAAAGATGATAAAGACCCCGATGAGTCCTCCCCAGCCTCGCACGCGAAGGCCGATGCTCATCACCATGGTCCAGAGCACTTCGGACAATTCTGCAAGATGCAAGGGCAACACCACAGGGTTCATCTGGCAAATGCGGATTGTGCCCAAGACAGAAGAGCCAGCAAGATCCCAGAGGAGGCCCTGCTACCTACAATGATGTGCTTCCGAGTGTGACCCCAACCCTGAGGCGAGGCTCACTCACCTGCATGGGCCAGGCTGAGGGCCCAGAGCCGGAGGTAAGAGGCTGTGTTGGAGATGCAGCCCAGACAGTACTCGATCGTGTGGATGGCCTGATGCACAAACACGTCTCCAAAGTCGAACTGAAAGACGGGATTTTAAAATATTTCTTTACTGAATTTCTTAGAGCGAGAGGAAGGGAGAGAAAGAAACATCAATTTGTTGCTCCCGTTATTTATACATTCATTGGTGATTCTTGTATGTGCCCATAACCTTGGCATATCAGGACGACTTTCTAACTAACTGAGCTACCTGGCCAGGGCAAGAGGGGATTTTTTACTCAAATTTTATTAAGTGCCCTCTGCATAAAAGGTAGTATAAATGATATAGTGATGAGTAAGACATGGCCATAGCTGTTAAAATATTTCCAGTTGAACGAGGGGAAGGTAAATATCAATATACAGAAAGAGGATTAGTAGCACAAAGTAGTATATGGTATACATGTAGTAACATTTCCCAGAAATTGTTGAAAAGTTTCCAAAAGAAGAGAGGTTGGTTGGTAAGGGGAGCTCTCACAGGCATTGAGGCTGGGCCATGAAGGATGGGGAGGGATCTGGAAGTTAAAGGGAAGCAAGGTCATTCCTGCTAAAGAAATGGCTCCTAGTAAGGAAGAGATGAGTAGGTGGGAATGTCATGAAGTCAAGTGTTGGGGAAAAACGAATTGGCTGGAACTGGGAGCTTGTATAGTTGACAAGGGAAAGAGAGCAGGTGTGGAAGTTTCAGAAGAGGCCAGCTAGGACAGAATTGAAAAAATACCCAGAGTCCATGAGTAACCATAAAAAGGATCTGAATAGAAAGTGGCAGGGAAAATAAAGAAATTTGGGGGAACACTAATCAAGGAGCAAATGGACCGGTGAAGGGTCAGCCAAAAAAGCCAGTTTGTTGATTAACTTAGTAATATGGTACGAGAGGAGAAGACATGGGGTGAAGACAGCAATGGCCCCTTGTTTTCCTCATTCCCGTCGGGGAAACAGAACGACTGGCACCACCTCGGCCCAGAAGTGGCTTGTGACTAATAGGGAGAATATGCAAACTGGCTGTTTCCACACAGCAGTGTGGGATGTGCTGGTAGCAATGCTGCAGCATTCTTGTGGGGACCCAGAGAGGGGCCCCTTCTCCAGGTGAGGCTGGAGGCCCACAGGACTCTCGAGGTTCCTGAATGTGAGTAGTGAAAACAATTGCATGCTCAGAAAGGGACACATTGGAGGAAAGCAGCACTTGATTCTCCGATGGGTTCTGGTCTAGGCAACAGCTGCCCATATAAGTAGAATCTCTTAGCATAGGATAGCAGAGGCAGCACCCTGACTGGTGTGGTTCGGTGGGTTGGGTATTGTCCTGCAAACTGAAAGGTGGCTGGTTCAATTCCCAGTCAAGGCATATGCCCAGGTTGTAGGTCCCCAGTTGGGGGTGAGCAACACAACTGATATTTCTCTTGAATATTTGTTTCTCTCCCTCTCTTTCTCCCTCCTTCTCCTCTCTACTAAAAATAAATAAAGTCTTTTAAAAAGTAGTAGAGGCAGAACATGCTCAGAAAAAAGTCTGAGGTGGCAACAGACACCTAGGACCGCGTCTGTGGGCGTGGGAGCTGAGAGAACTGGGATGGTCAACAAGGAAAAGATCGTAGGAAGAAGCGCTCTCATCCTTGGAAAACATCTTCTTTCAGAGGTAAGAAAGAAACTGTGGGTAGAAAGAAAAGCCAAAAAACCAGGAGGAGCTGCGTGGCACAGTCAAGGATGAAGAGAGACCCAGGAAGGAATGAAAATGTGGTCAGCCATGCCCATTGCTACGGAGAAAAGACAAAAATCAACGCCTCTGCATTTGGCAGTGAAAACAGCTAGGAGGAAGGGAAGGGTGGGCTTGGACAGAGGTGGATGGAGTGAGTGCAGAGCCAAGGAAATGGAAGGAGGTGTAAGTGAAGAATTAATCCTACACAAAGGGAGGCCCAGCTTTGCCCTGGCCCCTGGAAGGCAACTTCTAAATCCTTGTAATTTCCCAAGTGAAAGAAAGGTCTTTGTTATTTTCGGTGAGCCGAAATAACCCGATGAGCCCGGTGAGTCGGGGCTGGCCACCCTGGAAAGGCCAACTATTGATTAGAGTTTTGAGTCTTGGAGGCGCGTGTGATCAGCTCAATCTCCAGGAAGGGACGGGAGCTGGGGGGTAAGTACAAGCACCCGGGCTGCAGGAGACCCATCGCTGCCTGCTTAACGTGGCCCCACTGGGGACATCGGCAGTGAAGCCCAGCAAGCTTCCTGGGCCCACATGCTTCACACACACGTCAGTACTAGGAGAATAACGCCTCCCCAAGACCACAGAAGCTTTGCACTTGGAACACTCCCAGTGGATTCTGCCTGCATGCCTCTTCCTCTGGCGGCTTTTGACTTCGTGCACTTTTGTTACAATAAAACTGTGATCCTGGGTATTGCATTTTCCTGAGTTCTATGAGTTGGTCTATAAATGACTGAACCCAAGGCAGTTGGGGGGATACTGCATTTGTAAGAGGCTGGTCTGGCGTGAGGGTGGTCCTGGGGAGCCCCAGATTTGTGGCTAGTGTCAGAAATTTGGGACGGACTTGGCAGTCAGAATAACTGTGTCCTTCACCTGGAATGTGGGTAATTTCTGGTGAGGAGACAGGTGGGAGAGGACTTTGAGGAGGAGACAGAGTCAAGCATGTACCCCCCTTGCAGTGGGAGACCCATGCACGACAGTATCTGGGGAGGAGCTACATGGGGAGCCCACCGCTGCCCAGACAAAGGCAGCCAGTTCATGGCGCAGGTGAACATGGATAGGGGGCGGTTGGAGACCTAAGGAGACTGCAGGAGGGAGGCCGTACCGGATGGGCAGGCACATGGTGAGTCTCCGGATGAGTGGGTTGGATTCTCAAACATTCCAGCAGGTCTAACAAGCTTAGTGATATCAATAGCCACTGATACAGGTTACTCTCCATACCTGGAATCTTGTAGGGACAGCTATGCATAATCCAGATTATTTTCATGAGGTCTGAATGATTATTCATGAACTCAAATGAGTATTATTTCAGTAATTCATATCACAAACAAAGCCACTCTCATCAGTCTCCCACCAGCCTCCTGGGAATCCTGTCCTCACCCAAGATTCAGAACAGAGCTCCTGTGAGAACCCCCGTCCAGTTCAGGGCTGGGGGCGACTTCAGTCAGCTGCCAGCTGCCTCCAGTCTGGGAAAATGTGGCACATTCCTGAGAGGGGAGCGGCTGCTCTTAGGCAGAGAAGGAGCACGAAGAGAGGAGGAAACAAAACAAGTCCTGAACTCACAGGAGAAGCAGAGAATATGACCGGGATTGGTCAAGGAAGTGAAGACAGAACAGCGTTGAGGCAGAAGACAGCGATGGGTGCTGTGCACGCTTGTGTCCAGGAGGGGGCACTGAGAACGAATGAGCCGCGTTTTGCAGCAATGTCTAGGGCTCTCTGTGGGCTCAGCTGCCCTGCTTTGAGGAGCCCTGATGGAAAAGCTCATATAAATGTCCCTGACTGCCAGGGGCCCAGTGGTGAGTCAAGGGGCCCTCGGTAACATCGACAGCCTCCTGTATAATGAGATCTGAAGGCTGGCCTTCACACTCATAGATGTAGCAGCATCAGGGCTAAAATATTACAAAGTTCCTACATTGATTGGTAAGTAGTTGTTCTGAGCCTGTAGGCATCCCCCTCCCTTAGGACATCCCCAAGTTCCCAAGACTCAGCAGTTACAGGGCTGCCCCTTGCTGGGTGCCCTTTACCCACTCAACCAGCTCTACTAAGTTCCTTCTCATGGGCTGGTGTCCACGCCCTGGTGGCTCTCAAATGGTGACTATCATTTCTGACCACATCTGCTACAAGCATCTATACAAATTGTGAAGTTTTCATCATGGATGGAGTCTCAAATACCTCTTCTTCCTGGTCCTCCTGGGACCCGTGGACACCTGACCTCCTGGGAGAGTTTAAGTTGTCACCTTCAATGTCTTCGGTGGCATGTTCTTGGATCATGGATGCCTGCAGCTGTCAGTAAGCAAGGAAATGAGGGGTTAGAGTCACCCTTAGAATTAGAATCACAGCAGTTCTATAGGAAACAAAGGCTCTCGTTAAATATTAGCTATGCACCAGGCACTGTTCTAAACACTTTCTGCATGATCTCATTTAGCTTTTGTAACAATATTTTTACGTGAGCACAATTACCACCTCTTTCTACAGAGAGGTGACCTACAGTACAGAAAAGAGGTTAAAGAGGGTGCCCAAGAGTACACAGCTTGTCGTAAGGCTCTTCATTGGCAGAACAAGGATTCAAACCCAGGCAGTCTGGAGCGTGTGCTTTTCTCCATGGTGCTCCAGAAGTTGCTGAATGAATCATAGTCCTTTTTAAAAAAATTTTTTTAATCTATTGATTTTAGAGAGGAAGTATAAACACTTGTACTTGGAGGAAAAAGAAAGGAGAGAGAAACATTGGTTTATTGTTCTGCTTATTTGTACATCCATTGGTTTATTGGTGTATGTGACCCAACTGGAGATCAAACCTGCAACCTTGGCACATTGAAACAACACTCTAACCAACTGAACTACCCAGCCAGGGCTCAAATGAATCAGCCTTTACAGTAAACCAATGCATATACAAGAATGCCTTTCTATTTAAAAAAATATATCTACACAGTCATAAAACCATCAGTCGTATCTTTGACATACTTAGCCTTGTGACCTCAACACTCAGATTTCTCTGAGCAAGATTAGGAGATAAATGACTGCTATGGTGTGAATGTTTGTCCCCCCCTCCTAAATTCATATTGAAACCCCCAAAGATGATAGTATTAAAAGGTGGGGCCTTTGGGAGGTAATTAGGTCATGAGGGTGGAGCCCTCAGGAATGGGATTAGTGCCCTTACAAAAGAGACCCCAGAAAGCTCCCTCACCCCTCCCACTATGTGAGGACACAATGAGAAGGTACCATCCATGAACCAGGAAGGGGGCCTAACCAGAAGGTAAACATGCTAGAGCCTTGGTCTTAGACTTCCCAGCCTACAGAGCTGTAAGCAATAAATTTCTGTTGTTTATAAGCCACCCATTCTGAGATACTTTGTTATACCAGCCCAAACAGACCAAGACAATGACTTTTCCAACACAAATATATTTTTCTAAGTAAAAACATCACTTTATAAAAATAGCCACATACACCCACCCCCCCACCCCCCCACCCCCATCAGTATAGTCACCATTCAGTTTGGTCTGGTTGTTTTTTTTTATTTTTAAAATTTATTATTTTTAGAGAGAGGGGAAGGGAGAGAAGCATAGAGGGAGAGATACATCCATGTTTGGTTGTCTTTCACCTGCCTCCAGCTATGGACCCAGCTAGAGACCTGGTTTGAAACCTGGTTATGTGTCCTGGCTGGGAATCGAACCAGCAACCATTGGGTTCACAGGATGGCACCTATCCACTAAGCTACCAGCCAGGGCCTTGGCCTGGTTTTATCCCTTAGTTTCAATCGACTGTTTCTTCCAAGTCATTGTGAAACTTAGTGTCCCATGTCAAAAGTTGCTCCTAGAATGATTTCACAGTCGGGGTATCGCAAATTAGGCATGAAAGTATCTGTACCTTTCTTTCTTTAGTGGGGCTGCACCTAATATTTGCAGGCCCCCCTAGGCAAAGGTCAAAATGGAAGTCCACATGCCACAAGTTTAAATATTTAAGTCATAATAAATTAAACCAACATTGCACCTGTGGTATTGCAGTTAGGGATCCATGCTTATTTTTATTAAGGGCTACGGAGACATTAAGTACTGAACGTGGCCACCTTCCTAAACCCTTCCCTGGGGGATTCCAGGATTGTTAGGAATTTTAGAAATTTCCCATCCAGCCAGTTTAAGATTAGCACCTGAATCATAAAACATCATGCATATAAAATGAAAATTAGTTTAGCACCAAATCTTTGAAAACACTATGAAAGGATAGGATAAAGTGGGCTGTTAACAAGAATCAGATGTTAATTTTGATAAAATGTAAATGTTGTGTTGTGATATATATTGTGCAGAAAGCCATTTAATTGTTCAAAATAAAACATTTTTAATAGAGAAAAAGGAAGTTAACCAAGAAATTCCTAAATAAAATGTGTTCCGGCTTCCTCCTATGTTGATAAATAAGTCTTCGTAAGAACTTGAAAGGCCAGGTTCAAATTCAGAGTCTCGGGAGAGCTGGTTGTGCACCACTGGTGACATGTCACCCTTTCCTTTTCACCTCTGGTTCCATCCCGCAGCCTTGTGTGCACAAGGCATGGATACCCCTCCCCTCAAATGTACGCATTCACCCACACTCCCCACAAATGGCTGCCCCTTGGCTGTGTCAGGATGTAGTGGTACCAGTGGTGCAACTGTCCCTTTGTAGGGCCCGGAAGTGGGCTTAGGCCATCTGGACAGGAATCCCAGGGTGCCAAGTCCCAAGAGGAGACTTTGGTCAGCCTTTCCCCTTGGTCGCATGGTTCCTTGACCCATGGTGAGGGACATGATTCAATTTAACATTACTTTGTCTTCTTGAAATCCTATTTTCTCTCCCTGTCAACTTAAGGGAGACAATACCAAGGAAGAAATAGTGTAGAAGACAGTTTCTTCACTTCCATCTCCAATTCTAGCCTTTTCTGGTTCTATGCTGGAATTGGTTAAAACAAACATGAATAATTTTGCAGAAGCATGATCCTGGACTTTGTCAACCTTATTGACTCTTCTCCTCAAAATATTCTTTGCAGCCCCCTTTGCTAAGCCTCTCATGATGTTTGAGCTGGGTGTTGCCTGAAATAATCAATTTTAAATTGAACCCAAAGGTCGCTGGTTCTATTCCCAGCCAGCACACATAACTAGGTTGCAAGCCAGGTCTCCAGCCAGATCCATCACTGGAGACAAGTGAAAGACAACCATACACTGATGTCTCTCTCCCTTCCCCTCTGTCTAAAAATAATAAATAAAATCTTTTTAAAATAAAGTAAAATTGGAAACAAGTCAAATAACTATCACCACATGAATAGTAACTAACTAGTAGTATATTCATGCAAGGGAGTAGTCTATAGAAATCACACACACACACACCCCAAGCAAGGTTCGTAAGACGTAGGATTTAAACCTGCTTGTCCTTAACAGAACATCAAGAAGGCCTCTAGGAGAAGCCCACAGAAGAGAGTGCCTCTGGGAGAGGGCAGCTACCCACCACACACCCCTCTTCAGACCCAGTCAGCCCAGTGGCCTCGGTAAACCCCAGCCTCCTGTTTCCAAGGGACCCTCATTTGCACCCACAGTGAACGAACTGAAACGAAGGACTCTTACCTGGGATTTCCGGTGATTAGCTCTGAGAATAAATGGCTTAATCAGAAGCATCCATGGCACAGAAATCAAAGCCATGACAACAAAGAAACTTTGGACTTCTTGCTGCAAGACCAAAATGGAAGGTCACCTCACAACATACTTTATATATGATAAAAATGCTAAAATAAAGTGGGTCATTTAAGTTGCATTTTATTTTGAAAGCTGTAAAGCATTTCAGTGAATGCATTCACCTTCCTGCCTTGGAATATTACAATGGCAGCCAGAGAAAAGTCACTCCAGGGGCCCAGTGTCCAATACTGGTGGGCGGTGGAAACTCACTCTCCTTGTCCTTTATACACCTGCACTGTGTGGAACCAGTCACGTGAACAAGAGACACATAAGAGCAACTTGATTTGTTTCTTGTCTTTTAACTCTGTTCCACAGGCACAGTTAGCCCTGTGGCCCTTGGAAAAGGATGTGGCAAACCCCATGACTCTGTCACTCACTTGGATCACTTTTGGTCACAAACACTATCTGAAAGAGGAATTTTATATTTACAGTATAAAATAACTATTTCAGCTCTCTCATTTTCCCTCTCTTTAAAAAAAATATTTCCCTATTATTAACCAATGTTACTCCATAAATTTAATTTTTAGATAAGATTATATATGTATTATATAAGTTAATTTTTATATTCTTGCTGTCTACAATGAACAGGTACTACTTTTGTATGGTCATTTTTTAAATCAAAGTGTTAACTAGTTTGAATTAAAAACATTTTTTTTCAATTCTAGTTTACAGTCAATATTATTTTTTATTAGTTTTAGGTATAAAGCATAGTAGTTAGATAATCATATACTTAACAAAGTACTCCCCCTGAGATCTCCAGTACCTACCTGCTAACATACATAGAAATTACAATATTATTAACTCTATTTTCTATGCTATATTTTACATCTCTGACTATTTTGTAACTAGCAAACTGTACTTCTCACCTTCTTCACCCAATTACCCAACCTCCTTCCCAGCTAGTTTGAATTTTTTAATAAGTATATGCTATACTGAACATTGAAAAAAAAAAATGAAAGCCCTGGCTGGTGGCACAGTGGGTAAGGTGCCGGCCTGCAAACCCAAAGGTCTCTGGTTCGATTCCTTGCCAGGGCACATAACCAGGTTGTAAGCCAGGTCTCCAGCCAGGTCCGTGGCTAGAGACAGGTGAAAGGCAACCATACATTGATGTCTCTCTTCCTCTCTGTCTCTCTCCCTTCCTCTCTTTCTGGAAATAATAAATAAAATACTAAAAAAAAAAAAAAAAAAAAAAAAAGAGTATGTCTGCTGTGGCTCAGTGGATTGGCGCTGGCCTGCCAACCCAAGGGTCTCTGGTTCGATTCCCAGCCAGGGCACATAACCAGGTTGGAAGCCAGGTCTCCAGCCAGGTCCATATCCAGAGACAGGTGAAAGGCAACCATAAATTGATACTTCTCTCCCTTTCTTCCTCCCTCCCTGCCCTTCTCTCTGAAAATAATTTTAAAAACCTTTAAAATGACATTCCTTACAAGCTCCTCTGACTTGCATACTCATGGTGGGTGAGTTGCTAGTGAATTCTAGAGGGTTCTGGGAACTTTATGTTGATCTCTCTGTCTCTCTCCCTCTCTCAATGAACTATGGAACGAAACATCATGGTCTACATCCCTCAGTTGAAACTCGGGAGCCAGTTAGTTTATCATCCTGTTATATATTTCCTTTCACACCTCATGCCTCCACCTGTTTCCACCCCCACCCACAGTCACCCATTTGAGTGACACAAAACTGTATTGTCAACAGAACCAGGAAGTTGGACGGCTAGGTCGGAGCCATTGAAAAGGAGTGGAAACTGGGTGCTCGGAGTAAAAGGAAGAAAAACTATTCCTGAGCCTTCGCATTTCTGTAGCTGTGCTGGCCAAAGCCTGAGTGTTACCAAAGGTAACAAGATTTACCCTGGTAACAGTATCTGCTCAATGTTTCACCCTCCCCCACTACGAAATGCTCAAAAGAGAAAGGGGCCCTATTTACCCCTTGTAAGCCCAGCTTTCAACCCGGCAGTGCCCAGAGCAACTGGAGATTTACATGATCTGTTGTTCTTCTCTGCTATTCAAACAGGCCCGGGAGACAGACAGGGCCAAGCAGGAAAGGGGCTGGGTTTATCAACGGACACTGTCTCTTCCAGCTGCGAGACCCCAGAATGAGGTTATGGAAACTTCAAACTGTGTCAAGATAGTTGATCTTCCTATCTGGGCTCTGGTGGTGGTGGTGGTCGGGGGAGCTGCCAACTCCCAATAATGTTTTTAATGGAAAAAGCTGCAAAAGCCCTTCACAGTGCTGTGTCACTGTGCATTCCAGCCTAAGGACCTCCATCTTCATGAAAAGTTATTAGTGCATAAAATATGCCTGTGAATTTCAGTGCTTTCCCTTAGAGAGACTTGTTTGGAAAAATCCAAGTAAACTTACACTTAGACTCGAGCAGTGGGTAAATGAACCTTCTAAATGTATTCATTTAATTATAACAGGAGGGAGTGGTTCAAGGTTACCATTGACACATAACAAAAAGGTATGAGACCACAAGAGAGCTTTCAGAGGTCTATGGCTTCTCTGGTTATTATTTGAAATAGCTTATTCTTTCATAAAAGGATGGTCCATCACAAAGCATTTCTTCCTTCTTATTTGCTGATTCTATGGGGAAGGAGAATACACCTAGGATTGAAATCCATGAGGATGTGCATGGCCACGGGAGGAACAGGACTTGAGCTAGGACACCCAGGAGCAGCAGTCACTGTCACGTGCAAGTACACCACCAGCAGCTGGCACTGGAGAGCTTGGGCCAGAGGAACCAGAACCTGCACACCTGGATCTTCCTTCAGTAGAAAAGCTACCTTCAAGCAGTATCATCATCAGGTTCATCACTGACTGGGAGAGGCCAAAGGAAAAGAACTACTTGTGTTGTCAAAGCATTTCTCACTGAGTGATATTTATATCTAACTCCTTTGGGACACTGATACTTTTTTAACATAAAATAGGAAGCTGAGAATGGAAACCAAAAGAAATGGAAGGAATTAGAATGGCAATCAAGCCTATCAGTTGGGCAGTACTGTCCACAAAAGAAGAGCCCAAAGGAAAACAAAACAAATCAAAAAACAAACTAAAAAAAAAAACAAAAACCCAACAACCAAAAATATCTCCAGCAAGCCACTCTGGTGTTTTCCAGAGTTCCAAAGGGACTCCACTTCTTGATCCTATTTTCCATTTCCTTAGTTGTGAACCTTCACTGAAGTTGACTTTTAGGATAAAAGGTTATTAAATGTTCGTGTGCTACATGGAGCATGTATGGTTCCAGGAATTTGAAGGATTGGTTTTTCCATCTTTGCACTGGACAAGTCCATTTCAACCCCACAGCAATAGTGCCTCCCATGTGACAGGAACAGCCCAGCCCTGTACACTCACCTAAGAAAAGCCTTCTGAAATTTCAACAGTCTAACGCTGGGTGCTTAGCACCCCAGAGCGGGTGCTAAGATAGCTCAGTCCTGCAAATAACTGCTCTCTGCAATGTTCAGGAGTGTGAGGGATGTGTCATAGTCAAGTGCACAGAAGAATAAAAGGTCCCACAATACCTGGTGTCTGTACAGCGGCGCATTCGAGGAGTCGTTGTAGTTAAACATGAACATGTTGATGAAGTGGATGAGGATGCTCGGGGCTTGCTGGCTCACGTGCACATCATAGTGGCACCATTTGAAAATGATCATGAAAACCAGATAACCAAACAGACACAGCATAAAAATCATCTCCGGAATAAATTGCAGAAGGATGTTGAGCGTTGTCCTGAAGTATCTGGAGGTGGAAACACACACACACACACACACATACACACAAAGATAGAACATTAGGGAAAAAGTATCAGTAACTAATTATTCTCCCCAAAGCACAGAATGTGAACTGCATCCATTCCTCTGGGAGCAGCAACCACACATGGAAGAAAAGGAAGGGGCTGCTGTGAAAAAGATTTGGAGAGAACCAAGGTCGTGCCCACACAGACAGTTGGTGATCTGACCAAAGCCGGAAAAGCAGGGCCTGCTCACATCACCCCATTCCCAGCACACAGGCGTACAGGGGAACGTGGAAGCCTTCCTCCTGAGGATGTCATCAGATAGAGGTCGGCAAACTATGGCCCTTCGGCTACATTGAGCCCATCACTTGTTTTTGTGTAGCCTGCACATTAAAGATAGTTTTTATATTTTAACATGGCTGGTAGGAAAAATCAAAGGAATATTGTGTGACATAAGAAAATTATGTAAAATTCAAATGTCAGCACTCACAAAGTGTGTTTGAACCTAGTCACACTCATCCCCTTACGTATTGTCAACGGCAGCTTTCACATTACAAACACCAGAATGGAGTAGCTGTGACCACAGACCACCTGGCCTGAAAAACCTAAAATATTTGCTACCTGGCCCTTGGCGGACAAGGCGTGCCAATGCCAGATCTGAGACACAGAGGTGAACAAGGCTAGGCCAGGGCCCCCGGGTTAAAGAGTCAGAAAGGGTCCCCACACCCGTTAATTGCAAGAACTACAAAAGGAGTTGCCATGAAAAAAGAAAGCATGACCAGAGATATTTGAAGCCAGCTTGACACATGAGGATGCCAAATAAGGTCCAGGCAAGAAAGGACTTTCTGGTAGTCTCTCCCATTGAATTCCTGCAGTGCTTCCAGATCGGCAGTAGTACCAGGTGCTCATTAGTAGTTTGCTCACTAATCTGGGTCACTTCTGTGGCCCCATGAAACCCCCGCTCAGTCCCAGACCATACGCAGCGACACCTACAAACTGCTAGGGCCACACGGGTGCCCCTCAACAGACGCTTTGGAAGCTGTTCTCAAAGATTATCCCTGTAGTGGAAATAAGTTGGAGAAGCTTTACAGAGATGGTTATTTTTTACATTAATTTTAGAAAAAAGAGGGAGAGATAAAGTAAGTGAGAGAGAAAGAAACATCAGTTTGTTGTTCCACTTATGTATGAACTCATTGGTTGATTCTTGCATGTGCCCTGACAGGATGAGAGATTATTTTTGTTTGTTTGTTTTTTAGTATTTATTTTTTTAGAAAGAGGGGAAGAGCCCCTGGCTGGTAGCACAGTGGTTAAGGTGCCGGCCTGCAAACCCAAAGGTCGCAGGTTCAATTCCCCAGCCAGGGCATATAACAAGGTTGCAAAACAGGTCTCCAGTCAGGTCTGTGGCTGGAGGCAGGTGAAAAGCAACCATACATTGATGTCTCTCTCCTTCTCTGCCTCTCTCCCTTCCTCTCTTTCTAGAAATAATGAAATTTAAAAAAATAAATCTTTAAAAAAAAAAAGAAAGAAAGAAAGAGGTGAAGAGAGGGAAAAAAACATTCATGAGAGAAACATAGATCAGTTGCCTCTCACGTGCACCCCAACCTAGGCATGTGCCACCTTTCACTTCGCAGGATGATGCCCAACCAAGTGAGCTACACCAGTCAGGGCAAACAGATGGTTCTTGATAGGAGGAAAGTAATAGGTAGGACAATGGTAAGAGCCAAAGAAGTGAGAAGGTACTGCAAGAAGGAAGAAATTACACCAGAGGGAATACAGAACCTGAAGGTACTTTGGCCAAAATGCACTATGTCCCTACCTGCCTGCTGGTGGTAGCTAAGCCTAGATAGACATGAATAGGTGGCCTTTCAGGTTGGGGGACCCATGGCTGTGGGCTGGACAGCCCTGTTCTGCAGCCCCAGGTATTTCTGAGGTGCACTCAGCTTTAAGAAATTCATCTGAGAAGAAACAGAGTGTCATTTCAGGCCACCAGCTTGTCCTGGCTTAAGCAGTCCCATAGGAAGGAACCTCAAACAGAGGGGCACAGGACCCAACCGGTGACCCTGTCACTGCTCACTGTCAACATGGTCAGACCAACAGGCAGAATGTTAACTGTAAACTCACACGTGATTGAAAAGGCTGAGGATGACCCCAAAAGTCATCTGGACAATTCCCAGGATCACCGACATCTTCATTTTATAGGAGTTCAAGAATGTCAGCTTGTTTGAAGCCAAGTTCCAAATCTAGATGAGGAAGATGAAGAAGTACATGAGAATCCGTAAGTTCTCCTGGCGTTTCGGGGCAACAGCAGGATTTCCCCTGAGATGTCACTGTGGAGACCACAGTTTCAAATTCCAGTCCCGTTTGACTCCAGTGTGCTTGGGTCAGGAAAGGACCGAGTCCCTTATAAACACAACTCCAATGACAAAGGTGTCATAAGCATTAGTGTCATCAGTAAACTACCAAGTGGCTGAAAGGAAACCGGGGAGGAAAACACTGCCTGACGTTTCCCTTGTTTTAAATGAGAGATATTCTAAAATATTGCGGAGATCCCAGACTTGCCTCAATTCCCTTAATAAAGGTGTAGATCTCTGGCCTGTGAATTTATCCAATCCCTTCTTTTTTTTTTTTTTTTTTTTTAATTTTATTGTTGTTGTGTTACAGCCATCCCTTTTTTGCTCCCCTCTGTCCCCCCACCCACCCATCCATTCCCCCCAAAGTCAATCCCACCTGTTGTCCATCCAATCCCTTCTTAATAATAAATAGCATGTTCTACCTTGAAGTTCTACAACACTTCACATGAGAAAGTGTTTTCCAGACCCTTCTCAAGAAGCCTCCCCTGTAGCTAATGTTCATTAGCACAGCCTTCTATCTATGAGATCCCTGTTTGTCGGACTTGCCACGTGGTGGACATAGGCGCCTGCCCGCCCACAGGAGAATGACGGGGACAGCATGACTCAGAGCGGCTGGGGGCTGGTCGGGGTCTACCGCTGGGTAACAGCCTCACATTCTTCTACTCCCCACCCTCACGCAAACGATTCAAGTCCTCGCTACCACCTCTGACGCCTCTTGAACTGCAGGCACGTCCCCAAGGGTTGCCACATGGTTTGCCACATGCCAAAGGCAACAAAGCCACAACGTTCCTCTCACCTCCCCTCCTAAAATGACTTGGGGTCGACATCCACCTAGGCACAATCTCAACGTACTGTCACTTGCTCCCTCCCCTGGGCACACACAAGGGCAGGGACCACATTTCACCGATTCTTTTTTAATGTTATTAATTTATTGATTTTAGGGAGATAAAGAGGAAAGCGGGGGCATTGACTTGTTGTTCCACTTATTTATGCATTTATTGATTGCTTCTTGTATGTGCCCTGACCAGGGATTAAACCAGTAACCTTGGCATATCAGACACAATGTGGTTTGTTTTTTAGAAGGAGGGAGGGAGGAAGGGAGGAAGGGAAGACTAGAGGTGGAGGTGGGGAGAAGGGGAGAGAGGGAGAGAGAGAGAGAGAGAGAAACATGGATTTGTTGTTCCACTTATTTATGCATTCACTGGTTGAATCTTGTATGTGCCCTGATTGGGGACTGAACCCACAACCTTGGTATATGGGATGACACTCTAACCAACTAAGCTGCCCAGCCAGGGCTCACTGATTCTTTCTTTACAACTTCCCAAAATGGTGCTCACAGGGTGAAGGAAGTTCCTCCACCCTCCCCATCGGCCTTGACATTAAGCTACACCAGGCCTGACCCTCCACACTCTGCTCTTCCTTTGTCTGCCTGGATGGCCAACCGCACAGGACCCCTCAGCAAGGTGGGCACAAGGTAATAGCACACTACAGACCCAGCCAAATCCGACCAACTAAAAGTGTTCTCATGCTTAAGTACTAGGCATGCAGCAAATTTCTGAAACGTACTTGTCCCATTGAATTCTTAAAAATAAACAAAAAAACCCTATGAGACAAAGACAGTAGTCCCCCAGCCCCTTATCTATGGTTTTACTTTTTGTTTCAGTTGCCTTGGGTCAACAGCAGTCTGAAAATATTAAATGGAAAATTCCAGAAATAAACGATTCATAAGTGTGAAACTGTGCACCATTCTGAGCAGTGTGATGGAATCTCACACTGTCCCCTTCCATCCCACCTGCGTTTCAAGCCATCCCTCTGTCCAGCATCCCCACAATGCGCATACTCCGTCCATTGTCATTTAGTAGCTGTCTTGGTTACTGGATTGACTGTCATGGGATCACAGTACTTGTTGTGTTCAAGTCACCCTTATTTTAATGAATAATGGCCCCCAAGTATAAGAGTAGAGAGGCTGGCAATGTGGACATGCCAAGAAGAATCTTTGAAGTGCTTCATTTAAGAAAAAGGGTGAGTACAGTTCAGTAAGATATTTTGAGAGAAAGACTATATATATCCATGTCACTTTTATTGCAGTACATTGTTATCATTGTTCGATTTTATTATCAGTTACTATTAATCTCTTACCAAGACTAATTTGTAAATGAAACTTTTTCATAAGTATGTATGTACAGGAAGAAACTTAGTATACATCAATTCGGTAACTATTCACAGTTTTAGGCACCTACTGGGGGAGTCTTGGAACATGTCTCTGTGAACGATGGAAGACAACTGTATAAATATTCCCATTTTACAGATAAGGGAAATTATCTTAGTTGCAGGGAGATTAAGTTACTTAAATATCTAGGAAGAAATAATATAATAGCAAGTGGACCATTTACCCAGACTCTATTCTGGGCATTTTACATGTAAAAATCATTTAATCTTTTGAGCATCCCTATGCATTAGGGCTGTTGTATCTATCTCAGACGAAGAAAGAGACACACAGAGATGTTTACTTGCAAGGAATAAAAAGACCAGGATTTAAACAGAGGCTGTCTGATTCCAAAGTGTGGGCTTTTAGCCATTGTTATGTTCATTTATTATAAAATATACACAAACACCTTCAGGAAGACCTCCCAGCTCTGATAGCCAACTATCTGTGGTTTGATTCATAATAAATGCTGCGTGCAGTCCATACAGGCAGCTGTAGAAACTTACGTTAGGTCCAAATCAAACCCCTTATTTTATTAATATATAGATGTGCTAACACAGGCACAGAAATGCTCTGTTTAAAATGGTTAGCTCTGGGCAATCAGGTTGCAGGCACAGAGGAGGTGGGAAAGACACCGCTTCTTTTCATTTTTATAATATTTTACATTATATGGGTTTTTAATCACATGTATTATTTTTATATAAAAAGAGCAGAAATGTTCAAAAACCTACATGCTCCTTGGAAAAAAGACTATTGTCAACATCCCACCCTCCCTTTCAGCCTCACATTTTCCTTTCTTTTCTGACTAGCGGGCAGCTGACAAAATGGCAGCAGAGGACACACTCCCACCCACTCAGTTTGACACGTGAAATATGGGCGGACAAGACTTGCTGCTGAATGAGATGTGGGCTGTGTGAGGAAGAGAGAGGCGGCAGGAGCAGCAAGAGACAAAGCAACGGCAACCAGACCCTCACATCAGCCCCTCTGTGCTCCAGCTCCTGGCTGCTAACCATGAAATTCCTGGGACCAAAGAGAAAAAAGCCTTCCCGTCTGCAAAAATAACTGCGTGCCTTTGTTTTCAGCACTTACAAACCAGCTTTCAAGGACTTTACCTCTTTGGATAAAACTTGGACTGCAAGTGCTCCTGGGCAGCAAGTTAAACAAATCCTGGGTAAATTCTTTCTATTTTTGAAAAAAGGGGGTGGGAAGGAAGTGCAGGCCATGGCAGGACCCAGGAAAACAAGAGGAGATGACCCGTAAGATAGGAGAGACCAGAGAACCCACGTCAGGGGCAGTGCTGTTCTCCCTCAACTGTGAGCAGCTAAAACCTAGGTCTCAGGTTCTCTCCCACAGAAAGAGCGAAGGGGAAACCGGGACTGCGTCTGCCAGGTTCAGGGCTGGCGCTCATTCGGATCCCAAGGCTGCCACCTGGTGGCGGTACACGCTGCGCCATTCTGCGTGCGACCAGTCTGGAAATCCCTTCGCATCTAAAGGCTGTGTGAGGAAGCACCTTTGTTTTGCATGGCCCAAACCCAATGGAGACACATATAATAAATAAAGGGTGACATTTTTCCCCCACTTGTGTCAATTCTATGCAGTAAAACAAAAAGACGAATTCTTTTTTTCTAGGGGAAAAGAAATAGAGCTGTTAGCCCACTGCAAGAAAATGCCAGAGGAGGGAACTTGCTTATGACGCTGAATTGTTGCTCTAACATGCATCCTTCCCAGGCAGCCCAGGGCCTTTTAGGAAAGCGGCCACTGACCACTGGGGTGTGACTGAGGGAGAAAGAGGCAGATGTCTGGGCAACCATGTGTTAAATGGTGCAGGGGATGGGTAAAGGGCACAGGTAGGGCACTTACTTGAACTCAACGCCATGAGTCACAAAAACTTTCAGTCTGTGAAATTTTACCTCAAGATAAGATTGTTGTTTTGACAGAGTCTGATCCTCCCCCAAGAGGCAAGATATTTAACTAGTAACTAAGCCAAGAGGACATGTTACCGGATCGATCCCAAATGGGTATGGATTTCCTGAGTACACTCCTGGAATGGCAGGATTCAGCTGTAAAAGTGGGTTTGCTTCCACCGTTTCCATACTGCAGGGGGAGAAAATAAAAACAGAAACAAAACCAGGCATCAACCCACAGCAGGAAAAAATACTCTAGTGCCATCTGTCATGTCAACTGAAGTCTAACTGTTGGTGCAGCTCATCCATTTGGCTCATTCACTTATTTCACAAATAGGGACTGAATCCCTACTGTGGGCCAAGGACCATCCTAAGTGCTGATTTAACCCCCAGGGAGTTCACAGTCTGAGTTTTCAAATCGCTCTCAGCCTGATGGGGTATATAGATTATACCACATCAGAATAAAAGGTAGGGGCAGGGATGAAGATGCCTCTAGGAAATAAATCCCAGCCCAGGGACAAGCCTGGGACATATGTCCTGAGAGCACATAGGCTAATCCTGGAGGACCAGAGCTAGCTTTTCATATAGGGACCCTGATCTTTGTGAAACTTAGCCCTCAACAGTTGAGTCCATGGACTGTTTTTAAACCTGTGTTCCAGTTTTACACAGAAGCACAAAACAGAGCACACACATCTTACAGAGGGCTCCCAAAATGAGTATGTGAGATGGTGAGGAACAGAGTGCTGGCAGGTTGGACAGCCTGTCTGGAAATACACCCGTCCCTTCTGCAGCTGAGGTCCTGAGAGTGTTCGGTAACAGGAAGATGACTTCGGAAATCTGTTCATGCCACCCAGGCCCTCACTGTGCAGTGAACACAGCTGGCCCTAACCAGTCACCTTCGACCAGACCCCCATCCTAACAACACGCCTCAGGGCAAACAGTTGGATTTCATTAGCAGGGACTTGTTTGTGTTCCCACAAACCAGAAAGCCACCCCTGACAAGAGGGAACCGGCCTGGTAGCCACAGCTGAGTCTGCTGTGGAGCGTAAACAAGTCCACAGAACACCAATAGCAGACGAGGCCAGCCTGTGACGCGGAGAGTTGAGACAAAAACAAGATCATTCCACAATGGTATCTGATTTCAAAATATGGACCTATCAACATAAAGGACATTGTCCAAACCACAAAAATGACCAGAGATAACCTCTATCCTCTTAGTCAGTCCTTTCTAACAGCCTCTTCCGAGATGCTCATGGTCCCTGGGGGTGTATCATCTCCCTCAATGAACCAATAAGCCCAGTTTGGGGGGATGGCAGGCACATACCTGGTGCTCTTTGGCTAAAGGTCATTATAACATTGTCCCTACTCAATCAATCGTCAGGGAGAGTAAGCCCAAGACCTAGCTTGTGGCTGGTGACCAGAATCAGCATGCGGGGTCCTTTGCCACTCTCACAGATGCCTGCGATTTTCTTTTGCTTCCCTGCTCATGAGGTTCTGCCTTATGCCATCAATCCCCAGGTGTGTGGCTGAGCATCCCTGAGACTGGGCCTGGCCCTGGAGACCCTTGAATTGGGACAGAGGTAAACACAGGGAACAAGGATTGCAAAAATGACCACCTCTCCTTTGCTTTTAACACCCTGCAGTTAAAGAAAACACCCTCTGGTGATTAAGGAGCCTTGCATACTGGAAACCAATCAGTTCTATAATTCAACACCTGTACTAGCCTTTCTTACTGCAAAACCTAAGTCCTACATGCATGGGTATCAAATAAATGAAAGCATGTACCATGTTCATGGACAGGAAGAATTAACATCATTAAGATAGCCATACCTCCCAAAGTAGTCTATAGATACAATGTGATCCTTATCAAGAGGCCAAAGGCATTTTTCACAGAACCACAATAAATAATCTTAAGTGTATGGATGCATCTCTCCACACTTTCTCCAGTTCCCTGCCAGAGCATGGAGCATTTTACATGGCACCTTCTCCAGGAAGCCTATTTCTATGACTGCCAATAGGATGCCCAGTTTATACCTGCCATCCTTCTTTTCACAACAGTGTCTGCCACATGGCACACACTCCATGATAGACTTAGTTGAGTTTTAAAAACTATTCCCATCCATTATAGTTACTGGTATAGTTACAGAGGATGTGGTACAAGGTCTTGTGCTCAGTTGAGAAAATTGGAATTATTTGTGGATTTTGTAGGTGCACCTTTGAGCAGGGCCAGGGATAGACTCACCGAGTCATGAAAGCTGTCACTGAGGCCACCTGGATGGCCAGGGAATGACCTACCTCTGTCCGTGTACTTACTTCCACGTGCCATTTCTAAACATGGGTTGAACGCTCCAGGAAGAGCCAAAGATGTTGAAAGCCTTAGAGAAGCAGTCGTTGTAAATGAAGCCCGTGTAAATGGAGAAGATGCCCATCAGGAGGATGAGATAGCGCCCATGGAAGAAGGTGTTCCAGATCTGTCGCAGGGAGACAGGGGGCAATGGTTGATGAGCTGTGACCCAGGCCCCTGGGGAGCATGTGATAGAGTCTCCACAGCCAGGCATGTGGGCTCTGTCCAAGGGGCCATGTGATGATGCAGATATCAAAGTGACCCAAATAGCAAGAGAACATATGCATCATGATTTTCCTGAGCTTCTACAGGTGAAACAGAAAAGTCCTAGACTGATAGTTGCTGCTGTGGAAACAAAACATACAAATGTCATATTCTTTTAGGAGGGGGGGTGAGAATTAATTTTATTTTATTTTTAGATATGTTTATTGATTTTAGAAAGAGGGGCAGGAGGAGAGAAAGAGAAACATCAACTATCTCCTGTATGTACCGTGACCAGGGATTGAACTTGAAAACTAGGCATGTGCCCTGACTGGGAATCAAATCCCCAACATTTTAGAGCACTATTCCAACCAACTGAGCCATGCCAACAAGGGATTTTTGGATCGATCTCTCTCTCCCTCTCTCTCTCTCTCTCTCTCTCTCTCTCTCTCTATATATATATATATATATATATACACACACACACACACACACACACACACACACACGTGTGTGTATATAGAGAGGGGGTGGAGAAAGGAAGGAAGAAGAAAAAAAGGAAGGAAGGAGGGAAAAAAAGAAGGAAGGAAGGAAGATCACTTTGATGTTTTGCTTATTTATGCATTCATTAGTTGATTCTTGTATGTGCTCTGACTGGGGATCGAACCTGTAATCTTGATGTATCAGGGCTCAGACTTGTATCCTTGGTGTATCAGCTTTAATGAACTGAGCTACCAAGCCAGGACCAAGCTTAGTCTTTATGATCAAAACCCATTCTAAGCCTCACATTCTTTAAAGCCTTGGCTAGAAATTGTAACTAAAGCAGCAACTGATGTCTCATCTATAAAATAAGGGACTTGAAAATCAGTAGCTGTTGCCTCAAGTCCTTCCACAAGATTAGCACTGAGCTGGCCTCACATGGCTGCTAAATTTCACAGCAACTCAAATCTATACTCAATTTGGTCTTCATTATAAAGTTGAGTTTCCAAGCCTATCTGCTAAGGAGAGCAAGTGCTTTCCCCTCATACTGGGTGATGCGCAACAATCTTCCACTGAACTGCTGAGCGTAACTTCAAATATTCATTACAAGAAACCAGGTCTATTAAAATGCGTGCCATGAAAAACTGTAGTGGTCAGAGGTTGATTTATCACTAACTTTGCTTATGATTAACTCACCATGACATCATTGAACTAGCTCTAGTTAAGTCAGCCTGTAAAAAAAGGATGGCAGATGGTCTGAAAATTCAGAACACAGCTAAAGGCAGGTTTCCACTTTGCAAAACATATTTACAGTGGCCGTCAAGTGACGCTAGCTGAGTAACCTGGACAGGACTCCTGAGCTGTCTCAGCCTTCCTGTCCGCCACTCTGTGAAGGGACTTCCCAGAGGTGGAGAGGCCTCAAGGGTGCAAGCGAAGAAATGGGATTTGGGGTTTCTCAGTGTTTCATAAGGACACTGACTTGTGGGCAAAGGGCTTCACCATAAAAAATTGAAATTGTGATATTTTAAGTGAAACAAATTAATAAGCCTTATTTGATCCCAATTTTTGAAAGTTACATATTTTTGTAGTAGAACAGAAAAGAAACTGGAAAAACGATACTAGCACATGAATTGTAATTGTTTTCTAGGTAATGGCTGTATTATAGCAATTTTTAAATAAGCATGTATAGCTTGTATAAGCAAACAAAAAAATTGTTAGAAAAAAAAAAAATAGGTAAGATCAACACCTTGCCAAGCAAAAAAAAAAAAAAAAAAAAAGCTAAAAGGAACCGCACCAAACCATCAAAGGCTACAGCTTTGGCCAGGAGTTTTTATGTTAAATTTTGGCCCTTTTTTACTTTCCTTTTTTTTCTTACTTTTCACAAAAACATATTATTTCTATGGTAAACACACACACATTTTTAACATTCTACTTATTATCTCAAGGAAACCAGGGAAGACATCCGATGGACACCTACCTCATTGTCTGTCTTCTGGGCCAGCAAGTGTCTCTCATTGAGGACCATCCAAAGGGCCGCCAGTAGCATCACAGCCCCGTGGCCACAGTCTCCGAACATCACGGCGAACAGGAAGGGGAAAGTGATGATAGTGTAGGGAGCTGCAGGGGTGAGACCCACCACCACAGCCTAAATCTTCCCAGCAGCCCTTTGCACTCCCCGTTACAGGTTTCTCTGTCACGCTCCCTGTAATACACTGGTTCCCTGTGTCTCTCTGATCCTGTCATCTCTCAACATCCCCACCCCTGACACCTGCTCAGCTCCCACATACATTTACCTCATCAATGAATAAACGCTATTATTCCCCACTTTACAGATGAGGTAAGTCTGGGAGCAGTTAAGTGAAGGGCCCAAGATCACAAAGTTTCATGGGATTAAAAATCCATTTTCTGCCCTGGCTGGTGGCACAGTGGATAAGGCGCCAGCCTGCAAACCCAAAGGTCACTGGTTTGATTCCCAGGCAGGGCACATAACCAGGTTGCAAGCCAGGTCCGTAGCTGGAGGCAGGTGAAAGGCAACCATACATTGATATTTCTCTCCCTCTCTGCCTCTCTCCTGTCTCCTCTCTCTAAAAACAATAAATAAAATCTCTCTCTATAAAAAATGTTATTAAAACCCATTTTCTATGTGTTTTCTATTTTCTTTCTACCACCATCTTTTGTCAGTTTCTCTCCCATTCATGTATTACTCACAGGACCCTCAACCTATGGTGTCCCTGCATTGCGGGTTATAAATTAGACCAGGACTCAGGCCAGACTAAAACAGCATTGTGAACTGCTTGGCTAAAGAACATCTGGTTGACCCCTTTATTTTATAAATCAGGCTACCAACATCACAGTTTATGCCACTAAGAACCCAGTCTTCTGCCTCCAAGTCCTGTGTGTTCCTTCTCTCCCACACAAGTTGGAGACAGAGAAGGTGCCTAGAGGTGACCCTTGGTGAATGTTCAGGAAACAAAAACCAAATCTGGCTGCCTAATTAGGCTACAGCATAAGGGAAAACAGGAGAAATCTTGCCAAGGAACAAATCTTTCATGAACCACCTTTCCAGAGACAATCCAGAACATTCACAAACCAAGTACGATTTTAAGAAAGTTGCAGTTGTAAGCAACTCACCAAGAGGCTGCCACCACAAGAGTAAATCTTACCCAGTTTTCATCTCCAAGCTGCCCGGGTGTACCACGTATCAGGCCCTTTACCTGGGTTTATCTCCCGGTAGTTGCCGACGCCATAGGCGTCTACAATATTCTGGAAGCCGGCTGTGAATTTATTGGTCCTGTTAAACGTGGGAGGAGCGGTTTTAGATTGCACTGCTGTCAAGATGGGGGCCATGGAGGAGCCACTTAGTTCCTACAAAAAGAACACAGGGCAGAAACGTCAGGAGGAGAGCCTCGGGCCAACCCCTGCTGTCACTTCCTGGGTGGATAACGTGGGATAATTTCTGGACCTGAGACACGTGATCTCTTCCGTAAAAGTTCATACCTTCCTAATAGTTGTCTAACTTACCTCTCAGGAGAGTTGCCAAGAGAGAAGAGTTCCTCCCGTGGCCGTTCCCACTCTCCCGCTCCTGGAAGGCGTATTTCCACCCCCTTCCTGGGTCTCTACTCTTCCTCTCTCTGCACTGACTCCCTCAGGAATTTATACACTTGATGAATTCCTTCCTTTCAATTTTTCACAGGGCCCTGACCCTCTCTCCAGTTTACATACTTTTTGCATTGCCTGCATAGGCTTTCACACTCTGGGGTCTCAGCAACCCCACGGAACCAGGAGCCTAGAACTGAATAGCATCAACTTGCCCTAAAGACAGTCTGTTCCTTCGGCAGTGCGTATTCTCCAAGTTCCTTAAACCTTGGATTCCAAAGACTTTTCCCTTCTCATTCAATCAACTGATTTCTGAATCTTGCTAATTGTCCCTTTCAAATCCCTCACCCTCCAATTGCCACAGCCACCAGCTGGGCCCCAGCCTCCTGATCTTCCTCCATCTCCTTCTGTTCCATTTACCTGACACTCCAGGCTGTGTCATCCTTCTTTTAAAAAAAAAAAAAAATTAAGATTTTATTTCTTCATTTTCAGAGAGGGAAAGGGAGGGAGAAAGAGAGGGAGAGAAACATCAATCTGTGGTTACCTCTCGCACACCCCCAACTGGGGATCTGGCCTGCAACCCAGGCATGTGCCCTGACTGGGAAATAATGGGCAACCCCTTGATTCACAGGCCAGTGCTCAATCCACTGAGCCACACCAGCCAGGGCTAATCCTTCTTTTAATAAAACAAAACAAACAAAAAGCACAACTGTAGTCCCCTTACCCTCCTACTTGGAAATCCTCAAAGGCTTCCTATTACCTAAAGAATGAAACCAGAGCTCTTTTGCCTTGTAATCAAGCCTCTTCACACCTTCACACACTTCACACTGACTTAATCCCCCATTCACACACACCCCACCCACCCCCACCCACCCCCGGCTGCTTCTCCATGGAAATCAGTCAACTCCACACAGCCACCTCCCTTGTTCACTGACCCGAGTGTGACCAACTCTCCAAGTTCACCCCCCAGGAACCTTCTGGTCACCCCAAACCCCAATAGCACTTACCACCTGCACCCTCTGTGAGACTTAGCACCAGCTAAATGCTCACCAGTCTACCTACCAGCGCCAGCTGGCAGGCATCACAAGCCCTATGCTAGAGATGAGGAAAGGCACAGAGAGATTAAGTCACCTCCCCAAGTAGAGGAGTTCTGCACTCCTTGATTCTATCTCTTTCATGTGCATGGTTGTGACCTCCTTGAGGTAGACTGTGGCTTCCTCCTTTTTTCCTAACATGCCTCCCAGCAGCAGTAGACATACTAGCATAACCTAAGTAATTTATTTTATTTTATTTATTGATTTTAGAGATAGGAAGGGAAAGAGGGAGGAGAGGGAGGAGAGGGAGAGACGTCAATTTGTTGTTCCACTTATTTATGCATTCATTGGTTGATTCTATTTTTTAAAAGATTTTATTTATTTTTAGAAAGAGGGGAAGGGAGGGAGGAAAGAAGAGAGAGAAACATCAATATGTGGTTGCCTCTCATGTGCTCCCAACTAGGGACCTGGCCCACAGCCCAGGCAGTGCCCTGACTGGGAATTGAACCAATGACCCTTTGGTTCACAGGCTGGAACTCAGTTCTCAAAGCGGCACCAGCCAGGGCCATTGGTTGGTTCTTGTATGTGCCTTGACTGGGGATCAAATCTACAACACTGGCGTATCAGGACCAACTGAGATACCCAGCCATGACTCTATTTTATTTTTTGCTTAATGGTGATCATAGTAGCTATCCCCCTACACCTGTCTCTCATCTCCTACGCCATAGACCTTCTACTCCTATCTGGAGAAATACTTTATTTCAGAGGATGGAGAACCTATAGAAAAAGCCCTAAGCAGTCTTGTAGAAGTTGGACCCCTTCATGGTTACAGACAACACTGTTCAGTTAAATCCTTGTGTTAGGACAGCTCCTCCCCAATGGCCCTATGGTCTTCTCTAAAAACTGGATCATGTCATCCAACAAGGGAATAAAATCAGCTCCCTGTCACTGCCCTGTAGTCCTTCAGGACCTGCCCCACAGCCTCTCCCTGGCGTTTTTCCCATTCCTTACACTGCTGAGCCCTGCCTCAAGCTGCTGGTCCGCAGCTGGGGCTGTTTCACATGCTCTGCCCCAACCACCCTTCCTTGGTTCAGCTCATGTATCACAACCTCCTCCAGGAAGGCCCCTGCCCTTCCCAGTCTAAGTGAAATACCCTTTGTAAATGCCCCACTTGGATAGTTATTGGACCATATTTGAAGACATTCAAATTCTACCTCCTGACTGCAGGACCGTACCCAAGTTACTTCCAGTCTCCAGGCCTCCATTTCCTCATCTACATAAATGGGATAAAAATAGCTGCTCTTAGTCCCATCCCACCCCTTTACCTTCAGACCCTTTCAGTCTGAAAGCTCTTTCTCCCTCCGGCTCGAATCTTCCCATGACACGTCTGCTCCAATGCTATCTGCTTAGAGGGCCCCCTCTCCAGCAATAGTCCTGCAATAGTACTAGAAGACCTGAAAGTTCAAGTGCTGATTTGACATTGTTGAGTCTCACAGGGCCCCAAAGGCCAAGCCACGAGTTCACCTCATCTCATCAGATATGCCACCCACTTAGCAGGCCAGGCTCCCCACCCAGCTCATTCTCCTATCAGCTAGACTGATTGCCCCCTGCCTAGTCTTCAGCCTAATGGGTTTCACCTCCCTGATCATTCAAACAAGCTAATCATATCCTCCCATGGAAACCAGGGTTCACCACCCCACATTCCTGTCACTACAAAGCCTGCCTCCCTTTGCCCCTGCCTCTTCACTCTACTTCCCAGCACAGGTCCCCAGGGCAGCCTCCACGTGGCTCTGTGCTGCATGCGGTGTCCCTCTCCCCTGGGCCTATGTGACTAGTAAATTGCTGCCAATCTCATCTCTCCAGGGTCAGGTGTCATGTGTTTGGCCACCTTGTACTAGTTAGGGTCAGAGCCTGAAATCACACTCATGATGGGCCAGCTTACTATCTGTTTCCCTTTCTAGAAAGGCGAGCAAAGTCCTCAATCTTCTCCTGGTACACAGTGAATTTCCAAAGAGGTGAGTGGTAAGCGCTATGAGAACCAGCTCACAGGGAGCCTTGTGGCTATTATTAGAGGTGCCCAGTTATTTTTCTCTTCAGGTAGACTGTGGCCTTTACAGAGGCAGAGAACGGTACCTGCAGTCACACTGAACCGTGGGGTCTACCGAGGAGGGCGATGGCACATTGGTGCTCCCTAGATACTCGCTGAACATGAAAGGAATGGTGAGTAACTAACTGTCAGAGAAGGAAAGGAGTTTCCGACATGTGCCCCACCAGAGGGTTGCAAACTGAAGGTACAAAGACGAAGGTGACAATCCTACCAGCAAGTTACTGGTGAAGTTCATGCAACTTAGGCAGGAGGCTGTGGAGGCTGAATGAGACTCCCCTTTCCCCTCCCTGCTGTGCCAGCTACTCACCGTGCCTTGCTCCAGTGCCTTCTTGATGCGCCCCGTGTCCACCACGGGGAACCAGATCTCAGCAATGAGGCACTGCTGAGTGATGTCAATACTGCACATGTTCAGGATGTGGTAAATGGCCTTCATCTTCTGCACCTTAATGACCCACGAGTGCCAGCTGGCAGCTGCTTCCTGCAGGAGCCTCTGCCGATGCGACTCTGTTTGTGTTATAACCTGGGCAAGGAAACAAGGAAAACTCAGGGAAACACCAGGCAAAGCTACAAATAGGGGTGGTTTGTCAACCACGGCGTCCTCCTTTGTGGCAGACCCTCTTCTGGCCTTTAACTTTCATGAGCAGTGCAGCTCTCTTATAAGTTTCAAACCCTGAGGCAAAATTCTTTCTTTTCTTCTAAATTCCTTCTGGTACTATGGTGATGTGTTGGATCCTGTCTCCCCTCTAAATAGGTTCAAGTCCTCATCCCTGATACCTGTGAGCCTGACCTTATCTGGACATAGGGTCTTGGCAGGTGTCATCAGCTACGATGAGGTCAGACTGGAGTCGGGTGGGCTAACTCCAGTATGATGGGTGTCCTTATAAGAAACTTGGACGGGGCGGGGGGCACAGAAGGAGAACACCAGTGTGATGGGAGCGAGACTGGAGTGACCCATCTGCAAAGCAAGGAAGTCCAAGAGTGGAAGGCTCCCTCATCCGTTAGAGCTACTATAATAAAACCCTGTAGATGGGAGGCTTATATAAACAGCAGAAACCTATTCTCACAGGCTGGAGACGGGAGGAGAGTGGAGTGCCAGCATGGTCAGGCAACAGTCCGCTTCTGGGCTGCACACTTCACAGTCTATCCTCACATGTGGGGATGGGCAAGCGAGGTCTCACAAATCCCATTCATAAGGGCTTCGCCCATGTGACCTACTCATCTCCCAAAAGCCCCATCTCCTCATACCAACTCCTTTGGCACTGAGGTTTCAATGTGTAAATGTTGAGGGAACCGAAGATTCAGATCATAGCAGAACAGGCAAGGATCTCATCCTAGAACCTCCAGAAGGAGCACGGCTCTGCTGACACCTTGATCTCAGACACCTGGCTTCCAGAAGCGTGAGATTACATTCCCGTTGCTGTAAGCCACCCAGTTTATGGTAGTTTGGAGGGAATACTGTCTCCTTGGCAAGTGACAAAGGTGGAGTTAAAGAGGATTCAATTGAGGATTAAAGAAATTGAACATGGATTTTTCTGGGGATGGTCAGGATGTCTATTAGCTTAAGAGTTTTGAAAGACACACACATAATTTCTCAAGATAGTCATCGAGGATCTAGACTATGCTGATTAATACACCAGCGACATGGAGCTATTAGAATTTAAATTTAACTAAAATTAAACAAAATAGCCCTGGTCAGGTGGCTCAGTTGGTTGGAGCATCATCTCACACACCAAAAGGTGTCCAGTTCAATTCCTGGTTAGGACACACACCTAGGTTGTAGGTTTGATCCCAGTTGGGGTGCATTCGGGAGGCAACAAATCGATCTTTCTCTCTCACATTGATATTTTTGCTCTTTCTTTCTCCCTGTCTCTCTCACCCTTCAAAAATAAAAATTCAGTTTCTTAGCTGCACAAGCCATGTTCCAAGTGCACAATGGTCACATGTGGTGCATGGCTATCACATTGAACTCGCAGGTTACATGACATTTCCACCACCACAGGAAGTTCTGGACAGCATCGATGTAGAACTCACACTTTGAGAGGGACCAGCTGCTCTTCATGATCACATTCAAAGCTTATTAAAGAATGTGTTCTCATCACATAAGCGCAGAGAGCCACCCTGGGTGACAGCAGAATTCGTAAGATCTGAATTGGGGGTGTGTTCGCACGGCGCCACCAAACTGACTGCTTTTGCAGAATTAATTGGTCATTTCAAACAACTGGGCAGTTCAGCAAAAAGAATCAGTCAGACTGGTTGGTCCACTTAACTGGCTAGTTAGTTGTATCACAGATGAGGCCAGGCTGGCGATAAAGGGTGGGTATTATCAGACCGCAGTGGCCGCAGACCATGGTCGGTTCTAAATCCAGCCACAGCAGGGCTGGCATGAGGAATCATTACCTCCAGCCTATGAACAGCTTTTCATTATGAAGCCCCCCAGCTGGACGGGCAGAGCAGCATCCCAGCCGGTTTCCAGCAAACAGGACAGGACTTCTGGGCAATACAGAGGTAGCCCAGCTGCAGCACCTCTCAGATCACGCGCCTAAGCCCCACACTCACGGTGATTAAATCTTCCAGCCTCATGTTGACACCAGCCAGCATCTCTTTGCGCTCCACTGCAGGCTCTGGGCAGGGGTATATGGTGGCTCGAAACCTGTGTTTAATGCATTCCAGAGGGACCTGTGGTTAGAAGCATTCTGCACATCCTCTTCTGCTCAGTCACTATTGCTGGATTTGGTGAGGTGGCCACCTTCTCCTGGAATAACCCTCTCTGTGGCCGTCCATAAGTGAACCCCATTATAAGGGGTTGTAATGGAGTTCCACACAGCTTGTACAATTTGAATTAAAGCTGGGGTTCTATTACAGAAATGAGCTTCATTCAAAAAATAAAGGCTGTGAACTATTATGTAAATAAGACTGCAAGCTCAACTTATCCCTTCTTCCCACCCCCACTCTGGCCCTGAATTTATTAATGCATTAATATCCTTCTTTACTGAGTGAATTCCGCCTCTAAGGGACTGGATATAAGAAGGTTAACATTAAAAAGAGCCTAGTGTGGGGTTTGCCTGTGAACAGGGATGAACTAAAATGGTTAAAATGTCCACTTTTAGGTATCCCTAAATGTTGCCTATTTAAGTTCTCTCTGTTCCTACTCCTACAGCTATTACAAGTCAGTTGCAAAAAGAAAAAGGACTCATGGACATGGACACAGTGTGGTGATTGCAGGAGGAAGTGGGTGGGTGGAGGTGGAAGAGGGTATAAGAGAGGTAAATGACAATGGGAAAAATACAATAAAAAATAAATTTTAAAAAGTCAGTTGCATTTTTCGTACTCTGTTATCACACAAAGGCAAGTTACTCTAAATCCCTAATGCAGCAGCTCCGGTCACACACTTTGCATTGCACACCTGTCGACCCAGCCCTGACCCCTGTCACTGATGGAGGACCCACAAAGTCTCGCGTACCCCTCACAGATCTTCTTGATCTTCTGTCTGAGCTGCTCTCCTTGATAAAAAATGATGAACATGTTCTTTTTAAGTTCTTCTTTCTGGAAAAATCAGAATGAGTAAAAATAAATAATTTTTCTTTCTTATTAGATTACACTCAAAATATATAATTCTGTTTTTGGGTATATATATATATATATATATATATATATATATGAAGTCTTCTGCATATATATGTATACATGTGTATATATGTGTATATATATGTTTATGTATGTATATGTGTGTACATATAATTAAAATTTTTAAAAGATTTATTATTTTTAGAAAAAGGGAAAGGGAGAGAGACAGAGAAGGAGAGAAACATCAATGTATGGTTGCCTTTCACTTGCCTCCAGCTAGGGGCCTGGCTGAAGACCTGGCTTGCAACCTGGTTATGTGTCCTGGCTGGGAATTGAACCAATGACCTTTGGGTTCACAGACCAGTGCCTTATCCAATGTGCCAGTAGTAGGCTTTGATGTTGTTTTTTAATGATGCTTACAATTTCCATTCAGTTGACACGACCTGAACTATCTGTTTCTAGACAAGTTTTACAGTTTTAAGTATATATGTATATATACTTAAAGTTTAAAGAATAACTTTAACTTCTCCCAGTTGAGTTTATAATGCCTTATGGCTGAGGTCAAGGTCACCAAGGCAGGATATGTGGGGCCAGCAGGGAAGCCAATATAGCCTTAAAGGGACAACATTACTATCGATTTCAGTAGTTGGATCTCAGCTGGGCCGTGTATTCAGCTCTAAGCCATGTACTTAATAAGAGGTGTAAGAATAAGCAAATAAACATCCAGAAGAGGTTCATCAGGATACTGCGGGGCTTAAAATGAAAAGAGCTGACCCAGCCTTCCAAGGGTTAACTCTGACACACAGGCATTTCAGGGGTGAGTGGGTGTTTGATATTTAACAAAGGAAATGCTGTGTCTAATGTTTGACTCACACAGTTATCCAATGTACATCCATAAGAACACTGATTAAATTGTGTCTTTAAAGTCCGAGTTTGACAATTCATAAGAAAGAGAATATGTATATTTCATATGCATATATAAAAATGTTAAACTTTTACTTTAAGGAAAGAAACGCACTGTTTTGCTCTTTTTTATGTTTGGGGTGGAAGGTAATAGAGGTGAAATTATGAAACCCATTGTTGGAAACGTTACAATAAATCCAATGAACTCATCATGTACCCCAAGGGGCACTGGAATCAGGTCAGACCACACTGAGAAGTCATTTGTCATCATGAAAATGCCCACACGCTTTAAGCCAGCAATTCTGTTTCCTTGAGTTCCTATTATGGAAGTAACTTAAAATAAAATAAAAATCTACCCACATGACGCCGCATGTCCCAGTGTCTATATTCTGGACAAAAACTGTAAACAAATTGTCCAGAAACAGATAGTTTGGGTCACATCAACTCAATGGAAATTGTAAGCCTCGATAGAAAACAGTATCAAAATGAATCACGTCCCAGGCAGTTGCTCAGTGGAGCGAGGAAAGGCTGTTTAAGAATTGGGGAGCTGCCTGCCTTACATTGCTTCCCACGGTTCCCTCATCCGTGAAGTCCACCCCTGCGACTTTTTGAATCTCTTAGGCTCTTTTGTCCCTTGACCCAACGACGTTAGGAATCTCTTCTGATCTGCCTGGTGGACCTTCAACAGCAACAGGCCCAAGTCATCTTTTTCCAGGTGCTCACTTGAGAAATACTCTCCCTACCACCATGACTATTACACGTCGAAACAGGATTATGAAAAGTGGTTAAACTCTAATATTTATAAAGGACAGTAGTAATATAGAGGAAAATTTATACTATCTAAAATGAAGGGAAGGTGGGAAAATGATTCCATTTATTATTATACAATCACATTAAATTATACCTGTTTACCTATGGCTATGAACTAAAGAAAGACAGAACAAGAAAAAAAAAAAAAACATTAAATTAAAGTTAAAGCAGTAAGGGTTGGCCCAGGCTGGGTAGCTCAGTTGGTTAGAGCATTGTCCCAATATGCATGGTTGCAAGTTGCGGATTTGAGCCCTGTTCAGGGCACATACAAAAATCAATCAATCAATGCATGAATAAGTGTAACAACAAATCAATGTTCCTCTCCCTCTCCAAATCAATAAATAAAAAATAATGTGGTGAGGGTTTGTTGGTTTTATTCTAATCAGTTGTCATCTTATTTTAAATTTTATTTAACTATGAAGGTGTTCTTTATCAAATAAAACTTAAAAGCCTCCACTCTAGAAAAGGTGATGACTTTTAGAAATAAGCCAGGCTTCTCTGAATCAGAGTGTAAGTGGATTTAAATACCAGCTGGAAGGCTGGAAGCCCTCCACAACTCAGAGGTGACGTGTGTCACTCAGTGAAGCCCAACCCTGACGCCCTTGTTGGAAGGGTGTGGTGTGCTGACTACCAGCAACAGTAAGCTTGTTAAAAATGGATACTCTCAAAAAATAAAATAAAATAAAATAAAATAAAATAAAATGGATACTCTCAAGCCCCACCACAGACCCACTGAAGCAGAATTTGCATTTTTTTTTTTTTAAGATTTTTTATTTAATTATTTTTTAGAAAGAGGGGAAGGGAGAGAGGCAGAGAGGGAGAGAGACATCAATGTATGGTTGCCTTTCACCTGCCTCCAGCTACAGACCTGGCTGGAGACCTGGCTTGCAACCTCGTTATGTGCCCTGGCTGGGGAATCGAACCTGCGACCTTTGGGTTTGCAGGCCGGTGCCTTATCCACTGTGCTACCAGCCAGGGCAGAATTTGCATTTTAACTAGATTCCCAGGTCATTCTTTTTTTCAAAGATTGTATTTATTTATTTTTAGAGAGAGGGGGAGGAGGGAGAAAGAGAGAGAGAGAAACATTGATCAGTTGGGGACCTGGCCCTCAACCCAGGCATGTGCCCTGACTTTTGCAGGAAGATGCCCAACCCACTGAGTCACACCAGTCAGGGCCTGCCCTCAGGTCATTCTCATGGTCATGTGCACACTGCAGGGTGAGACACACTGGCCTAAATCAGTTTAGTTCCTTGTGATAACGACACAGCTGCTGCCTGGAGTGGATAGCGTACAGCTAAATTTCCTGAAGGATGAGGGGTTAATAAGAATCAGTCCTTGAATTGACCTTTCAAAGGGATAAAAAAAGAAAAAGAGAGAAAGTTAAGAACTAGACCTAAAGACTGGTACCTGTAGGAACGAAGCCCTGGGGAGGCCCCAGGAAACCTAAGAACAAGCCACCAGTGGCCTGAGATACCCACCGTGACAGGATCCTCCAGACTCACGTCCATCTCACTGAATTTCAAGTAGATGTTTCCCCGGCACACTCGCCACAGCAGCCTCTCAAAGGAAGCCATCCTCTCCCTGTTGATCACACCAGCCGTGAACCTGGGGTCGACAGGCAGAAGAGATGTGACTGAGGGGCAGGCAGCGGGGTTCAGGGAGAAGGTTCTGGAAAACGCAAAAAAGTGAAGCCATCGAAGGACTACTTCCTTTTGAGCAGATGACGAGACAGGTCCGCCTGGCAGGGCTCATGAGGCCACTCTGCCTCCCAGACCTAATTTATCCCAAGTGCTTTGTGACTTCCTGTTTTCTTTGTTATGGTAGATTTCCTTAACCACCCCGACCCTATGTATTCAATTATTTGCCATTACAAATATGGCAGAACATTCATTATAGCATTACAGCTACAGGAAATAGATATTCAAAATGCTCAGCAACGGTCTCTGTGTATTTTTACAGAGACCATAATATACTGAGTGAAACATACACATGGATTTTTCTTTTTTTTTAATTTAATTTTATTGTTGTTGTATTACATCCATCCCCTTTTTGCTCCCCTCTGTCCTCTTCCCCACCCACTACACATGGATTTCTACACCTCTTTACCATCTTTCAGGTATCTAGGTAATTTCTAACCCAAATCTTACACATTAACCTTAAAGATGGAAACTTCCACTGGTCTATTATTTTAAATGTATGTTGATCCTATATTACTTTCTGATCAAATTTTTTCAATAATTATTTTTTCTTTTCATTTCACATTCAATGCCTAGTGCCTCAAGTGGCAGTCCATCCAGTATCTATCAAATAAAAAACTAGAATTGCAAAACTCAGCAGGTTGATCAATTCATCAATTTAACTTGGAGACTGTGTGAAATCCCACCATTTTGCATCACCACCCATTTTGATGGTTATAATCACATTGTATCCCCACCACTTGTGAATGAATTGATTGCATAACTATCCCATTTCCAACTTCACTTTAACTTCAAAGGTCAAATCTACTTTATTATTTCAAAGTTAAAGGAAAAAGCATATATACCAAATGCCTTGTTCCAAAACCAGACAACAGTGAAAAAGAAAACCATCAAAATAATTATCCCCACATCTCTCCCATGTGGGGAAAATACAAACATTGTACATTTGTGGCTCAAGAATGTTAGTGTCACCATTAACAAGGTAACACAACCTACCACTCCAACAACCTAATACGGTGATACTTGAGTTTACTACTGTGTAGAATAATTAATGTAATACTGTTCTCGTTCCTGTGCTATTTGTTCATTTATTCCTTTGTTCGTTCATTCATTCATTCATTGAAACACTCAGGGAAATCTATCAACACGCTGGGCACCGAGCTACCAACCAAGGACTCATCTCCATCTAACTTTCAGAGCAGAGTTACATTACCCCAGTTTTCCAGTCATGTATGCAGGCATAGCTCTTAACTCCAGGAGACCGGAAGTGTCTTCAGTAAAGAAATCATCAGGCAAGTTTGTTTCCGTCTGAAAGTTAAACAATCAACATTTGCATTTAGTAAATGCAGTTAAACTACCTTAAAAGCACCCCACACCTCAAGGGTTTTTCCTGTTTTTAAGGAAGTTTTAATTTTCCACAAACAATTAACAGGATTCAAAAAGTAGAGCACTCCTTGTCCAATCAAAAAGCTTTCCCATTCCCTTCCTTCTAAAATCACAAATCTGCTTAAATTTACTGTTTTGATTTCCACTTCCATCCTAGCCACTTGGGGCACATACATTTTTTTAAAGATTTTATTTATTATTTCCAGAGAGAGAGGAAGGGAGAGAGGCAGAGAAGGAGAGAAACATCAATGTATGGTTGCCTTTCACCTGCCTCCAGCCACAGACCTGGCAGGAGACCTGGCTTGCAACCTGGTTATGTGCCCTGGCTGGGAATCAAACCAGTGACCTTCGGGTTCACAGGCCGGTGCCTTATCCACTGTGCCACCAGCCAATGTTTTAATAACATTGTATTATTATTTTTGCATTTAATTCAACTAGATCATAGCAACTGCACCCAAAATACTCTCCCCTCACTTAGCAATAGCCTACCCATGGGACAGAAATAGAATTTGTTCACATTTCAAACCGGCCAGTTTTCAAAACAGATATTTGAGGCTCTGGGTGCAGGGGAAAGGGTCCTTTACTAAACAGTCCCCAAATAATGACCTCAAAAAAGTCCTGGGTTTTCTTCAGGAGATATTTGAGTTCAGTTAGTTCCAAGAAGCTTTTCTTCAATGCCTGGTGGTTCTGGTTGGCTTCCTGCAACTCTCCTTCCAGTTTTTCTAGAACAGTCTATAAGACAGGAGGAAAAAGATAACATAGGCAGAACGTACTATGATGTTGACTGTACATGAACCATGACAGAGAAGTAAATAGAAAAGAAGCATTCCGTGCGCCATGCTATAGCTTGACTCAGCGTCAGCTGTTCAGTCAGTAGCTCGGTGCCACTGCATCACCATAACCCAGAGCCAGTCGTGCACCAAAACTCCCCGGGGGGATGAGGAAGGCAGTGAGGCATTCCGGCAAACTGTGTGTCTCTTCCCCATTTAAAATGCTGAAAAGGGAAGCTGAAGTGAATTTGAATGTTGAGGGCTCCTTCTCCCCAAACACATTGTAATAATGAATAAAATATAACAAGAGAAACCTAGTATGTTACACACACACACACACACACACACACACACACACGCTCCACAAACCACCACCACTTATGGGCTGGGATCTGGAAAGCCAGGTACAGCAAGTGAAAAGGGGACAGAGAAAGGTAGGCACAGAACACAAGAAAACAAGAAACAACGAAAAGAACAGTGTCCCATCCAAAATGAGCACACAAAGAGAAAAGGGCTCATGAAGAAATCTAGGACCTGTCCAGTCGTCAGCAGGCAGTCACAAACCATCGGCTCCTCCAGGACAGGTTGTAAGATGACTCAACTCTCCCCAAAGGACAGAGCACACAAGGCACCATAGGACAGTGTCAGTCAGCCAGTGGCAAGAAAGCCCAGAACTCAGTGACATGGACAGGGCCACCGAGACCCTCATCGGGAACTTCCTCCAATCCTCAGGAGAGGGCCCAAAGGAGACACTGACCCCCTCCGAGCTACCAGATGTGGGGACCCAGCCACTGCATCAACTGCTGGGCTGGAAGAGGGAACCACCAGCCTGGGCAGCTGCAATGCCTCTCAACTGGAGTTCAGGAGACTCTGGGAGCTGGTTAGAAAAGCAGCCAAGACCGTAGAGCTGGAGGGCCCGTCTCGGGGGCTGAGAACCTTCCCCCAGGACTCTCGGGGGATGTTGCAGAAAGGGGACCTTAGAGACTGTGGACCCGGAAATGAAACTCCTCTCCTTACCATCACCACACTGTTCCCCAGTCTGCACCTGTCTCACCTCTGTAAGGTTCAGGTTCATAGCAGCCTTCCCCAGGGTGTCAGCACTTCAACCCTGGGAGCTCCGTGGAGCTAACGGGCCCAAGAATCTCTACCAGAGGGAGGCCCAGGGGCCAGGGAAGGGGTAAGGATGGTGTTAGGGATACCCCTTTTGGTAGTGGATTCAGGGCAGAGAGGAAGGGGGCTATGGAGAATGATTTGAAAGGGGCTGAAAATAGGGCTGGATATTTGGTATTAAACAAGTGATCTAAGAACCTACCCACCAATCTCTGCCCCAGCCCAAACTAGCTGTCTGTCCAAGGCTATCCCTGCAGCTCTAACTCTGCCCCAGCCTCCTCCCAGGGTTAGGCCAAGGAAATGAGAACATGGGGTGAGGGACAGGCTAAGGATGGTGTGACTTTGAAGTGAGGGGACAAGCTATGTGCTTGGGTATTTAAAGAATGATAGTTGTTTTTTTTTTTTTAAATCATTTGATTAATACAAATGAAAAGAGTGAAGAAAATGTAATGATAAGAAATTAATCAATTCCAGTGATCAGTGGTAAGACAGATGTTACTCTCATCAGCTTATGTTGTTTTATAGAGCAGGTGGAGAATGGAGACTGGAGGTATGGCAGGATTTGCGGGAGGCGACACTCTGGGCTCTGAGTATGAGGTCCAGCATGAATACAAGCCTAGGGCTGAGAAATGAAACGAGAGGCCCTGGCTGGTGGATAAAGTGCCAACCCGCGAACCCAAAGGTCGCTGGTTCAATTCCCCAGCCAGGTCCCCAGCCAGGTCCCCAGCTGGAGGCAGGTGAAAGACATTGATGTTTCTCTCCCTTTCTTCCTCCCCTTCTTCCCTGCTCTCTCAAAAACAATAAATAAAATCTTTAAAAAAAAAAAAAAAAAAAAGGAACAAGAAAAACCAGAGCAAGGAGAGTGTAGGATTTGAATGTAGAACAGAGCTGCGGAGAGCAGGCAGGGAGGCAGTGTAGGACCTTACAAGTGCAAAGGGAACCATCCTACATTCTTGAGCAAGGAAGTGTCAAGAGAGAGCAATAATACAGTGACCAACACTAGGCTGGTGGCGGGAGGCAGACAGACAAGGATGGTTAGGAAGCAAGCTGGAGAACCTAGCAAACATCTGCCCAGACTCAGACGTAAGATCAGGGTGAAAGCAGAAGCCAGAATTTCATCTCACCACTCCTTTCCAGGTGGGAAAGAGGGCGAAGGGGACAATGGTGGACAGGGAGCTGGTCATTAGCAGGGCTGCTGTGAGGAGACCAGTGATAAGACTGAAACTGGAGATGATTTTATGGGGGATCCTATTCACTGCTTTTTGGTTAAAATCTTTCTCCCCGAAGATCCAGATTTTAATATAACAAGATCCGAGATGTTTGCTATAGGAGCTGCCAGTCTCCTATCTTCGTTAGAGCACCTAAGTGTAGACTACTGATGATTACAAGCTTTCCAAGACTTTTAAGTTTTCTCAAAGTAGGGAGGAACCTACCTCCAGGGCAATCATTTCCCGCGGGAGAGGCGTCGGTGGGGACTTCTCCAGCAACTGAACCTCAATCTCATTCTTTATCTCATCTTCCAGAAAACCTGAGCGAAGAAACACCACCGGGAGGCCCAGGGTGAGTATACAGTCTCACAGCTAGGAAACAGAGTCAGGCAGGACAGGTGGCTTTTAGTAGCTGCCTCAACTGCCCTGCAGACCCGCCACATGCGGCAGCTCCCAGATCCCATCTCTAACCTCCCCACTCGGCTTCCAGGATCACTTTGAAAAGGGTTACCCAGAAGGACATGTCTTCGTCAACGCGGGCTCGCCACTGACCTCCCTGCCAGTTCCCAGTTAAGACAGTCAGCAGAAAATTGGCTTACGGAGGATCCTCTCCATAGACTCGCACCTTCTGACTTCATTCACGAATTTCCTTTGGAAGCTGTTCACATTCACATTTAACTAGAGGCGTGAAAACACCACACAGTGCATGTTAGTAACAACAGATGCCATCACCCACCCCTTGGTTCTTTTACTACATACATTTTAATGCCGGAGAGGAGAATGTCACTGAAATTGCCTTGGAAATAAATTCTTTCCATGCACACAAGACAGATACTACAGGGAAAACACACCTTGATGTTCTTATACCTAATCACCCCAAAATCTCAGCACTGGCCTTCTTACCCTTCTCCCACAGTTAATGTGTCTTAACCATAGTTGCATGGATTCTCCAAATGAGCCTTAAAATCCTCAGTGGAGTCATGGATATGAAAACTGCACAGCTCCATGCAAAGTGTCATGGTCATTAATAAAACTTCAGGTTCCTCAGACTGGTAACCTCCTCAGCTCAGCCCAATAAATGTCAATGAGGACAAGTCTCACATCAGGTCCTGCGCTAGGGATGAGGGACGCAAAGACCAAGACATAACCCTTTCATGCAGGAGCTTATTTTTTACCTTGACCTCAGTGGGGAAGTAAAGAAGAGTAGAGACTAATTTTCCAAACTGGATTAAAAACTTGGCTTGATGAGGATCAAAAGTACCTCTGGGAAATAACACCCCAATGTCACACTCAAGGCTGCTGTCCCAGTATGTCACTCTGGAGCCTGGGGACTCCAAGGTACTTTGTCCTCAAACAGGCAAGCCAGAAAGAATTATCAAACAAGGTTTGATAATCCACATGCAATTGGATATATCCAATGCTCTGAGGTTGCTACACGGGAAATAGATTATCACTACATCTAACATGTAGTAAATACAGAAGAGCTTCAAAACCTTCCTGGAGAGGAAATACATGTGGAAGAAGGGAGGGCATGTGTGTGAGTCATCTGCCTGATGATATGGTGAATCTTAGTCATAGGACTAGACCATGAAATTCCATATATTCCAGCTTGGGGCCTTTCTTCCTGCCATTTGTTCACTGCCAAGAAGCGGTATGGAAGAGTTGTCAACGCCCCACTCCACCCTCCTCTGGCCTCTAAAGAATGCAGTACTTACATCTTTGAACTGGACCAACCCAAGCTCCCCCAACTCAGCGACACAGCAATATGCAGCCTCCACCTGCAGAAACAGCTGCGACAGACACATTTCCTCACTTCGGAACACAGATGCCATCTGGCCCCAGCCTTGGTCTGCAGGACACAAGGATGTTAGAGGTAGAAAACATGTGAAAACCTCAGGGTAAAAACATTTCTGTGGAACTAAATGAAACCCAACAGGGGGAAAATAACCCAGGGGGATATATATGTATATATACATATATCCAACAGGAATTACTCCCAATTTAACAAATAAAACTGGGGTGGTGAACACATAATACAATATACAGATGATTACAAAATTGTACACCTGAATATATAATTTTATGAACAAATGTCATACAAAAAAATTCAATATAAATTTTTACATTACATTCATGACCCAAGAGCTCCACAAGGAAGTTTCAATAACACTGTAATTACAACATACGGATCTACCTAGATATCCATCAATAGGCGAATGATGAAGCTGATGCAACAGAAGCCTCGCAGTCAGTAAAACTGAAATAAATCTGGATGTCCTCTATAGGAATAAGGATATTTACCTAGAATCCATTTCCATCAAACACCCCCTAGATTGTACCACTGCTGCCAAACCAAGTTGTTTTCCCTAAAGTCCAACCTTCTGGAAGAACTAGCTCACACTCACAGTGGGCCTCTTTGCCCCACATCATTTTATGACAAGCAGAGTATCTACTATTTGCCAGACACTGGGTTTACCCCTCCTGTTCTAATCCTTACAGTGTTCCATTTTCCCACAGGAAAAGTGTAAATTTCTTAGCCTGCCCCACAAGGGCGGCACAATCTCACCTCTGCCTCCCCCACATCTTCAAGGTTCCTCACACCGCTCTGCAGACACAAGGACACTCCTACATCAGCCCCTCCTGCCTCAAGACCTTCGTCCATGTCCATGCTTTCTCCTAGATTTGGAGCCACACCCCTTTCCTCCCCAACCCATGTGCCCCGTATCCTGGGTAACCCTGTTACTCCTTGGGACTCAGTATAAAAAACCTCTTCTCCCATAAACCTTTCCAGACTACCACCAACAGCCCCAGTGAACTAAGTCCCTCCTATATGACCCCAGAACATCAATCATCCACAGTGACTTGTTCACTGTATTGTCCACTAGTTGGAATAATCCATGAGGTTAAAAACACATTTGTTTTCCACTCTACCACCAGTCTAGCCCAACCATAAAGTTGGTGCTCCAAAAGTGTTTACCGATTTAATGACTAGAAGCTAAATGTCTCCCCGCCCTCCAACATGCATAGTCCAGTCCCCTATTTTTGGGTTTTGACACAGATAAGTCAACTTTTCCTACTGCACTTTCTGGTGAATGAGGCAATTCACCAAAGATGGAAGACACCACTCCACGCAAAGCAAAAAACACCGCTTCCTACCCCAGCTGCTTGAGAGCAGGGGGCTGGAGCTGGTGGGGTCTGGGGCTCTCTAGGGACTCAGCCCTTGGCTGCCGTGGTGGGACCAGCTGGCTGGGGATTCCACAGGTCACCTCCCAGTGGTGACGGTGACACAGCCTCTCCTTCCCCGCCTGCCCGCTGGTAGAGCCCGAGGCAGCCCTCATTGAAACAACACAGGCCAGGGTGAGGACAAACCTGCCCCTTCAAGGCATCTGCTCAAACCCCCTCCCCGCCATATCCATGCCCTCTGGTGACCAGGAAGCACTGACTGTCTCTCCAAGGAAAGTGACAGAGGGTCCCCACCTGAACTGTGAGTGCAGGGTTTGGGAAGAAGATAGCCTTCCTATGTATCTGCTAAGCACAGCAAAGCACTCCTTGTCAAGAGAACAATGAAATCACATTAAAAATTTGTTTTGGAAAAGAGAAAAAGTCACACTCATCATCCTATCAACAATTACTTTCAAAAACACTATACTTTGAAAGGGGGATAGACAGACAAAACTTTATAAATATCCCATGGCTAAAATTTTTATCTTACGGAAGATTGCTATCTTTCCCACTTATCTGGAGGAGGAGTAAAAAGCAGAAGAATGAGCCAACTAGAGGCATTTCTCTAGGTTCACCGTGTGCTCTGCAGGGCAACCGGAGTTCGCGTTAATCAGCTTTGCAGAGTACTTTCTCCAGGTGGGGTGGACAGATCCCCTGCAAGCACACACTTCGGGGTACCTGTAAGATGTACCCCAGACTGAGGGGGACTTTCTGCTTTGTTTTTTCTTTACTTTTTATTTTGGAAAAATTAAAGCAGCTGCAAAAGGACAGGGAACAGTATAAAGATGTACAGGCCTCTTAGCATCAACAATTATTCAATTTTATATCACCTACATGCTTCCACCTGTCCCAGATTATTTTGAAGCAAATCCCATGCACCATAGTATTTCTTTCAAAATATTTGAGTACATATCTCTAGAAGAATTATTTCATGTGTGTGTGTATGTGTGCATGCTCACATGCACACACGACACGCACGCACACACACTTGACTCCTGAACAACTCGGAGGCTGGGGCACTGACCCTCCTCCCACTCTCCTCTCTTCTCCCACCTACCTTGTAGTTGACAATGTATATAACTTTTATCAATTAATTAACTAAGTAATTAATGAGAGAGAGAGAAACATCAACTTGTCATTCCACTTATTTATGCATTCATTGGTGGATTCTTGTATGTGCCCTGACTGGGGATTGAACCCCAACCCTTGGCATATCAGGGTGACACTCCAATCGATGGAGCCAGTTGGCCAAGACTACATATAACTTTTGACTCCCCTGAAACTTTACTAATAACAGCCTGCTGTTACCAACAACATCAAATCAATGAACACATATTTTGTATGTTACATGTATCATACACTATAGTCTTACAATTAATAACCTAGAAAAAATAAAGTGTTTTGTCTAACCCTTATGCTGTGCATGTGAAACTAATACAAAATAGTAGTAATGAATGTAAAAAGAAAATAGATGTACTTTTGATTAAACGAAGAAAAATGTTATTAAGAAAATCATACATATCATATCAATAGATGCTGGAAAAGCATTTGATAAAGTACAGCACCCATTTATGATAAAAACACTCAGCAAAGTGGGAATAGAGGGAGCATATCTCAACATAATAAAGACCATATATGATAAGCCTACAGCCAATGCTAATCTCAATGGGCAAAAACCAAAAGCTTTCCCCCTAAGATCAGGAACAAGACAAGGCTGTCCACTCTCTCCACTTCTATTCAATATCATTTTGGAAGGTCTAGCTGTAGTGATCAGACAAGAAAAAGGACTCAAAGGCATCCAAACTAAAAGGAGGAAGTAAAACTGTCATTATTTACAGATGACAGGATAGTTTACATAGAAAACCCGATAGACTCCACCGAAAAACTACTTGACCTAATAAACAAATTTAGTAAAATAACTGGATATAAAGTTAAAATCCAGAAATCAAAGGCACTTTTGTATATTAACAATGAAACATTGGCAATAGAAGCTAGAAAACAAATCCCATTTACTATAGCAACAAGAAAAATAAAGTACTTAGGAATAAACTTAACTAAGGAAGTAAAAGACCTATAATTGGAAAACTATAGAACACTGAAGAAAGAAATTAAGGAAAATACAAATAAGTGGAAACATATACTATGTTCACAGATGGGAAGAATTAACTTCATTAAAATGTCCATACTGCCCAATGCAATTTATATATTCAATTCAATCCCTATTAAAATATCAATGACATGTTTCACAGATCTAGAAAAAACACTTCAAAAATATATACGGAGCCAAAAACAACCACGAATAGCTAGCTACAGCAATCTTGAGAAAGTACAACAAAGTAGGAGGAATCACAATTTAAAAAAGAAAGAAAATCACAAAGAAAATACTTTTACAGTCCTGTATACATTTAGTTAAAGAAATCTGCATACAGATGGACCCACATAGTTCAGTCCCATATCGATTAAGGGTCAAATCTATATATAATACCATAGTCACAACTGAAATTCCACAATAAATCCGTAATATTGAATATCCTATCAGTGTCCAGATTTCCCAGCTGCCTTTTCAATAAGCCCCTGAGGTGATCCTTACGTGTGATCAAATTAGAACCTTTGATTTGACAACAAAGAGACAACAAAGGGTGGGAACCTTCAGCTCTGAGGGGGCAGGTGGCCTGTCTGTCCCCAGGCCCTGCAGGAAAGGTGCTGCTCTGGTTTCTTAAGAAGCAGAGCTCATCTGCACCCACCCTCCCCCGCAGGGCAGATCCATAGAAAAGCTCAGACTTACCCCAGTGAGGTCCAAAGACTGAACTCCGGATTTGCAGAGCAGAGCCGGAAGATCAGAACTGGAACCTGCAGAAGGAAATACACCTCTTCAGAGGAGCTCCCGAAGCAGGAGCCCCTTCCCCAGGTAGTGCCTCTTCCCACCCGCCTCCCCCAACCCCTACTGCCCACAACTCCTGCACCTCTTCACCCCAGCTGGGGTTTGCTGAGTCTGCCCTTCCCTCAGCGGTGAAGCAGTGGCTCTCAACGTCCTGCTGCCCAGGAATCCCTGAGGACTAGGCAGAGAAAAAAGTGTATCTTGAAGGTCAAGAGCAGAGTCCAGAGCTGAACTGCCTGAGTCAGGATCCCAGCTCTGCTGTTTACCACATGTGATCTCAGGGAAGCTGCTGAACCCAGGGGCCTCAGTGTTCTTATCTGCAAAACAGATAGAATCTTAGGTATTTGTTTAGAATGCAGCAGCAGAAGGGCGAGGTTACTTTAAAGTTTGCTTTTTCTTCTCCTAAAGCCCTAAGTCTAAGGTGCAAAAGGTCAGCAGCTTCTGGGACCTGGGCAGGTCTAAAAACGAGCACCATCTCTCTGAAGGTCAATTTGTATGTTCTTTGACCTGATCATCCCACTTGAGGAAGTTCATCCTTAAAAAAAAAAAAAAAAAAAGGTATTAGGAATGTAAACCAAAATTTAACTCTAACAATGTTTATTACAGCACTGGTTGTAATAAATGCATAATTGTAAACAACCTGAATTCTTTCATCTGTTCCATATTTACTGAGAGTCTATGCGCCACTGGTCTCTGAGAACAGGGCCATAAACAAGAGACAAGGCATCAGCTAGCCAGATATTGCAACTTATTTGAAGTGTGATTGTAGAAAGACTGGCTTTAGAGAAACGGACGCTGCTTTAGGTCAGGTCTCTCTGAGGTAGCATTTGAACAGAGGTGCGGAGGATTGAAATGAGTCAGTCTTGCCAAGAAGAAGCTGCGGGAATGGCAGGGCCAAAACAGAGGTGGCACATTCTTGCTGTAGCTCATGTTGTCCACTGAACGTTTCCCAGGTGTGGGACATTGCTTTCATGACTTCGGAATATATTTAAGGACTTTACACAAGATGGAGTAGAAATACTGAAGATTCTATATACAACAGTTTTTAAAGTTACTGATTTGAGAGAGAGACGAGTGGGGAGGAGGTAGAGGAGAGAGATTTGTTATTCCCCTTAGTAATGCATTCATTGGTGGTTTCTCGTATGTGCCCTGACCAGAGATTGAACCCACAGCCTTGGTGTATCGGGATGATGTACTAACCAACTGAGCTATCTGGCCAGGTGTATACAATGATTATTAGAAGAGTCCAAAAGGTGGAGAGGAGACAGCTTCTAAGGAACTCAGGTAGAGAAACATCACAGAGGTGATTTCCCTGGGTTTGTTAGTTTTTGGTTTTTGGGTTTTTGTTTGTTTGTTGTTTTTTGCAGAGAGATGGGATGAGAGAAAGGCAGAGAGGGAAAGACACATCAATGTTGCCTTTAACCTGCCTCCAGCTATGGACCTGGCTGGAGACCTGGCTTTGCAACCTGGTTATGTTGCCCCTGCTGGGAATCGAACCAGCAAACTGTACTACCAGCCAGGGCTTTGTTTCTTTGTTTTTTATTGTTGCCTTGGTATTCTCAACTTGGTGCAATGACTTTCAGATACTGATCACTCTAATGCAGCTAAACATCACAGAAAAATCCGTGGGCCCACATCACCAGTGCCAGCGAAGTCCAAGTAGAGAGCCCATACTTCTTCCCTCACTGACCCGTTTCAGAGTGACACCCCCCAGGGTGGGGTTGCAGAAGGCCAAGTGCTGACCCTGAACTCCCAGCCTCACCCTGGGGTAGCTAGGCAGCCCTTAGTAACCCGTGCTGGGCAGGTGTCAGAAGAGACAGAGTCAGAACTTTCACAATTGCCTATTTGTAATGAGACTACTGCCTCATTGAGGTGCAGAGGTCTTGTGGGGAGCAGTGACCAGGCCCTCCTGCTCCTCCCAGCCAGGGTCTGTGAGCAGGGTCAACAGAGGTCTAGTGAAAAGAAGAATGAAGTGGGAGAAATCGCTACTGATTTCAAGACTATGGATGGTAATCAGGGTTGGGCATTAGTGGAAAGATATCGACATTCACATGATGTTAGAAAATAGAGAAGCCAGAAATAACCCCACACAAATCTTGGCAAATGATTTTTGATGAAGGTAACGAAGCAACTCAGGGGAGGGACAATCATCTTGTCAACAAATAGTACCTAAGTAATTGGACCTCCATAAGCCAGAAACTAAACTAAAACCTCGAACCTTATGTCCAAATTAACTCAAAATGGATCAGAGGTGAATTGAAAATGTAAATCATAAATCTTGTACAAGATACATAACAGAACATTTCAGAATCAAGGCTTTGGTGAGGAGGTCTTAGGGCACTTAACACCTACATAAAAATAAAACTGGTTTAAAAAAATTGCTATGCCAAAAGGCCCTGTAAAAAGAATGAAATGACAAGTTAAAAGCCAGAAGAAAGTCCCTGGCCGGTAGCACAGTGGATAAGGAGCTGGCCTGCAAACCCAAAGGTCACTGATTCTATTCCCCAGCCAGGGCACATAACCAGGTTGCAAGCCAGGTCTCCAGCCAGGTCCGTGGCTGGAGGCAGGTGAAAGGCAACCCTACACTGATGTTTCTCTCCCTCTCTCCCTCTCTCCTTTCCTCTCTTTCTGGAAATAATAAATAAAATCATTTTGAAAAACAGAAGAAAATATCTGCAAGTCACATGTCTGATAACAGACTGACATCTCTAATTACAGAATTCTCAAACTTCAACAGTAAAAAAAAAAAAAAAAATTGAACAATCAGAGAAAATGGGCCAAAGACACAGAGATATTTCGCCAAAGAAGATTCACAAATGGCAAATAAGCCCATGAAAGATGTTCAACATCACTAACCGCCTGTACTACTTGATTTTTTAAATTGGCATCCATTTATTAATTTGAAGAAACTAACATTTCATTGAAAACAAACTTTCAGTGACAATAAAAGAAAATCATCTCAAATATATATGTTAAGCAACTAGGATGCACCAGGCCAGGCCCGAGGTGCTGAGGATAACGCATGAGCAAACAGGTCCTATTCCCACGGAGCCCAGCAAAGGAGTCAGATACAATAATCCTAACAGCAAGGGCGAACACACAGATGATGCTTACTAAGGGCCAATCTAAAATAAAACCCTAAGAAATGGGTACCATTAGGATTGTTGTGGTGTGTTTCACAGATTAGGAGACCAAGGCAGAGAGAAGCAACCTGTCCAAGATGACTCAGCTAGCCCTGGCCAGGTAGTCAAGGTTGCGGGTTCGATCCCCGGTCAGGGCACATGCAAGCAGCAACCGATGAGTGCATTAAGTGGAACAACAAATCAGTGAATCTGTGTTTCTGTCTCTCTTCCTCCCCTTCTAAAATCAATAGATTACAAATATTTTATATACATATACACACAGTGAGAGATATAGATAGATAGACAGGCAGGTAACTAGATAAGGTACGTAGGTAGGTACAGATTGCCTGGCTATTAAGTGAGCAGGGACCTGAACCTTGGTGGAGTCGTTCCGGAGCGGAGACACTCTAGTCTTCATAATAAAATTATTAAATAACCACAGGGACACACGTGAAATGGCTGGAAGAGAAGTGATGAAAGAAGGAAGACAGCTCTCAGAGCTGCAGAGCCCACCCCACCAGGTTCAGGGGAGGCTTGGGGCGAGGCTGGGATGTGGACAGCACACAGATGTTCAGGACCTTATAGACTGGATAACGATCGTGTCTTGATCCTGAGAGCACAAGAAGCTCTTGGTAGGTGTGAAGGCTGTGGGGTGAGGCCAATGATACAACTTTGAGTTGAGAGCGTATTTCTAATTAGAGTGTTTAGGGGTAGGAGGGTGCCCAGCAGCAGCAGACAGACCAGCAATGAGAATAGGGCTGTGGTCCAAGGAGAGGATGGAATGTTCCTTACTTTTAATATACTATGTAACAAAATGGGAAGTACTCATAGAGCACTTGTGACATAATAAGGTAGCAAAGGCGATTGTTTGATATGCAAGCTGATGAGCTATTTTCACGGACCCCATTTCTACTTGATAGAACGGCTAACCAACTCAGGTTGTGCTGGTTTGGCGCTTGCTGGACAGTTTTCTCAAAAATGATCCAAATGAGCCTGTCACTTCAAAGGAAAACAACTGGTAGTGTCAGCTGCCAGTGATAAAATTCTAGCCTTCAAGCAACGATTAAAATTTGGCAAATCATTTTTTCTGCTACCATGAACTTGACTCCAAAAACTTTTCTGAGGAGGCTATTTCTATGGGGATATTTCTAAGTGTGATTTTTATTTTTATTTTTTTATTTTTAAAGATTTTATTTATTATTTTTAGGGAGAGAGGCAGAGAGGGAAAGAGACATCCATGTTCGGTTACCTTTCACCTGCCTCCAGCTAAGGAGCTGGCTGGAGACCTGGTTATATGCCCTGGCTAGGGAATTGAACTATAAGTGTGATTTTTAAAATGTGTTGTATAATGAAATGTGACAACATCAGGAAAGTCTGAATAACTCAATGAACCACTATTTTCCAAATGAGCAATGCAAGATGTTATAAAATCATGCATGGTCAAGTGATTCATCAAAAGTTCATGACTAACCAAAGGACTTAAACAAAAAAGTCAGTGATTTTGTTTTAGACTGCATAATGGCAACTATGCTTTTAAAAAGTATCATTTGTCCTGGCTGGTGGCTCCGTGGATAGGTGCCGGCCTGCAAACCCAAAGGTTGCTGGTTTGATTCCCAGCCAGGGGACATAACCAGATTGGAAGCCAGGTCTCCAGCCAGGTCCCTGGCTGGAAGCAGGTAAAGGCAACCATACATTGATGTTTCTTTCCCTCTCTGCCTCTCTCCCTTCTCCTCTCTCTGGAAATAATAAATATTTTAAAATATATATTTTTTAAATTAAAAATTACCACTTGTTAAACTTGGGTATAGTATCAAACAAAAATATATACAACCCTACAAACAGGCCAGTCAAACATTTCTCCCTTTTCAAAATTACATATCTATGTGAAACAAGATTTTCTTCTTATACCACAACAAAATAACCTATGACAAAAGATGAAATGCAAAAACAGGTTTGCAAAGGACAACAAGCAGGAATTCTAAGTCAGGCATTAAAGAGATCTGCAAAATAAAACAAAGCCACTCTTCTTATTAAAGTGCTATTTGTTTAAGAAACTAATTTTCATAAAAAGACATATTTAGGTCAACATATAACAGGCTTAGTAGTATTTTAAATGGACTAATATATGTTTAAATTTTCTAAGTTTCAATTTCTAATGTAGTAAATATTGGTAGATAGACTCCATATAAACCGAAGCTCTTTGGGGTTCTCAGTAATTTGTAAGAGTGGACAGGGGCCCCTAGGCCAGGTGCTGGAGCAGCACTGGTCTGGGAGAGAACAGGGGGCATGCTAGCTTGCTAGGGTGCCTCAACAAAGTGCCCCAACCGGGTAGTTTCAGCAACAGAATTTGTCGTCTAACAATTCCAGAGGCTATGAGTCTCAGATTAAGGTGTGAGGAGGGTTGATGCCTTTCAAGGGCTGTGAGAGAATCTTTCCCATGCCTCTCCCTGAGCTGCTGGTAGTGTGCTGGCCACCTTTGGGGTCCCTTGGCTTACAGAAGTATCATGTTTTCACGTGTATGTCCATGCCCAAATCTCCCCTTTTTATAAGGACACCACTCATACCAGGTTAGGGATGCACCTAGCTCAGTGTGAGTGTGAGCTCCTCTTAATGAATTATCTCTGCAAAAATCGTATTTTCAAATCAGGTTTCATTTTCTGAGGTCATGGGATTAAGACTTCACCATAGGAATTAGGGGGCAGGGGGAGAGACACAGTTCAGCCCCAAGCGGAAGCAATCAAGTCAAGTCTGAGCATGGAGAACTCAAAGGCTTCGAGGCAGAGGTGGTGAACAAGAAACAGGGAGGGGGCAGATAGTCAGCAGGATGAGAAATCAAGAGAAGCCAGCATGTGCTCAAGAATTGTTAGGAGGAGACTCTACTCCTGGCTTGGGGGATGGGCATCGTCCCCAAACTGAAAGGTCACCAGTTCAATTCCCATCAGGGCACTTGCCTGGGTTGCAGGTTTGGTCCCTGTTTGGGTTGTGTGAGGAACGTAACCTCTCATGTAGATGTTTTTCTCCCTCTCTTTTTCCCTCCTTTCCCCTCTCTTTCTCAAAACTTAAAAAAATTACATAGTAGGACCTAGAAGCATCTGGAGGTTACTGGTGACTCCAAAGGGCCTACTTTAGAGTAATGAAAAGGGAAAGAGGAAAGGCTGGAATCAGGAAGGCAAAAGATAGGGAAGGAGGGAGCAGGGCAGCAGCTGATGAGACAGCAAGGCATCATAGGAAGGTTTTCTTTCTTTTCTCAAAAGGAAGAGACGGTTGCACAGCACATCTAGAAACGACAACTTCCACTTTCCCTTCCCATAATGGACATTTGAAACAATCACGGTGAACCATACGAAGATATCTTTTCAATTGCTCTGGAAGTTTCCTGATGGAGCTCAGTGTTTTATATGCAGCATCTGATAGTGCTGACTTTCTCAAAGCCAGGTAGTATACTCACATTTCTTTAACTGTGCCACTGACTTTTTTTTTTCATTTGTATATATATATATTTTTTTAATTTTATTGTTGTTGTATTACATTCATCCCCTTTTTGCTCCCTGACTTTTTTTTTAAAGCAAGTAATTCTCCTACTCATTATACATGTGTGTATGTGTGTATGTATATATGAAAAATATACCCTCGAAATCTGCAACTCAATACGTTGAAGGAAATAGCACTTAAATTTGGCATTTGGTCTCGAGAGAAACTACCTGCTTAGAACAGAATCAATTACCCAAAAGAACACTGTTTTTGACATTTAGTGTTTAATACCACTGTCCCCATGCTTTAGACAAGCCTGGGGCACGATGCCAGTTGCAGGTCCATGCATGCACATCTCCTGGAGGTACTTTTGTGCCCTGACGACTTTCCATAATACCGGCCAGTGTGGATTGAGGAGATAAGCATCCCACTTACACCCCTTCAAACAGAACATTCCTTTAAACAAAAGGCCTCCTTTGTGCTCATACCCCTGTACCTGGGATTAGGACAATACTGTGCAAAACATGTCCAGCTGTACAAGATCAATTTACAGGAGATCAGCATAATTTAAAGGGTGAAAGGATAAGTGAGGAGCAAGCCAAAATGCCTGCAAGGGATTTAATCCAAAAATAATAATCTAACCGCAAAAGTAACAACCTGATATTCTTTTCAAAAAGTGGCTAATTTTTCTGAACTGAATTCCGGCCAGATCACCTTCATTCAAATAATTGATTCTACTATCTACTTACCTAGCAGTCCACCCGCACTGGCCAGGCACTAAGCCCACCAACCATGCCGCTTCCTGAAGTGCACTAATGAAGTGCTAGGGACAGAAGGAAAAGGGGTTGCGGCTGCTACAAAAGAGAGGGAGTTGTATGTTCAACTTCACACAGAGAATTAAGTGTAATTCATCAACAGTAACATCCAAGAGTGCATGTTATCAGTGCCCTGAGGTCCATGTCATACTGCTGGAACCAGCATCACCCCCTGCCTTATCCCCCTCCCTCCTGGCCACCGACCTTCTCCAATGATGACACCCCAGCACACTGGTGCCATCCGACATCCGTTCGGCCCTCTCTGTCACTCCACAGCTTTCTGTCCTTGAGATCATGCACTGAGAGAGGGTGCCTCCCCACAGCTCTCACTGACAGCTACATCCCCCTCTAGTCCCCATCTTGTCCCATGGTCTCCCCCTCAGCATGTGGCCCCCTCTTTCGTTAGATGACCCTCCAACGCAGAGTCCTGCAGCTTCCTTCTCCACCTCCACATAGCCTGGTCTGGTCTCTATTTCTCTTCTGCAAAGAACAGAGCTATTTTACATCTTTCTTTCCCCTCATCACCATCCAAGTCAGCAAACTGGGAGTGATGCTAAGGAAGATAAAGTTCCATCATGAAAAGGACAGAATATCTCAAAGAGCATCACGGTTTTTCACTTGAGAGCCTCTCTTGGTTAGCTGCCTTTTCTAGCATAACATTTATTCTAAACTCTATTAAAGTCGTTTCTAGCATGATTTCTACCTGTACTTGCTCTCCATATAAAAAGACTGTATTAGTTTGTTCTTCTTCTTTCTCCCTATAATAACACATACTAAGCACAGAATTCTAACACTAGAGGGAAACGTTCAGATCATCTAATCCTATCCCTTTGCTTGAGAGATTCGGAAACCCCAGGGGCTTGTTACAGCCACTTAGTGGCAGAGCTGGAACAGAACATGTGGTCCTGGCTCTCGGGATCTTTTCATGGTTTCTCTCAGAATGTAACATCCATTTCAGTGGGCATCTCAAGGACCCCAAACAAAGGTCTTCCCTAAAGAACTGAGAGTCGCAACTCCCTGAATTTTCCCTTTTGTATCTCCCTCCCAGAGAGCCCTTGCACCACCCCTGAGGTTTTGTGACTTCTCCCAAGGTCACACAGGAAGTAGTAATGTGGAAACTGGAATCCTGGCCTCCTGGCTCAGGGTGGTTGGGGAGCCCCCAACCCCCCGTAGGGCAGTCAGGATGAGAGACAGGAGAGACAGAGAGGCAGAGGGTGCCAGTAAGGTATAGAAGAGGCCAGAAGGACACAGGAGGAGGAAGGTGGGTGCCGGGAAGGGAAGGCCAACAATCTGACTCAGCTATCTGGTCCTTTTTAGTTTCATGTGGTTGAAACTAGAAGAAAGAATTAGCTGTTTACCGCAAGCACACAGCTCATGTCCCACAAACCTTAGCTTAAATTGCTCTCTTGAGAATACACATCTCTGTTTATTAAACAAAACATGAATCTGACCACAAACACGGCTGTGCCAACAAAAATATTTTGCACAGATGATAAGACTAGACATTGAAGGGAGCCAGAAATTGCCAATCAGAATTATGGAGGTGAATACATCTTCCCCTCCATTCTTTATTCACCTTGAAATGCCCTTACCTGTTTGATACTAGTAACTCACTAACTTCTCTCACAGTTAGAGCTATCCCACAGTGGAACTGGCAGCCTTAAATTAGTAAGGTATCAGCCCTGGCCCAGTGGCTTAGCTGGTTGGAATGTTGCCCCATACATCAAAAGGTTGAAGGTTCAATTCCCAGTCAGGACACATAGCTAAGTTGTGGGTTTAATCTTCATCAGGGTGCATATGAGAGGCAACCAATCCATGTTTCTTTCCCACATCTCTCTCTCCCCCTATTCTTCTCTAAAATCAATTTTAAAAAAGAACATATCCTTAAATGAGGATTAAAAATAACTAGTAAGACATCTGTTACTTGAGGGATTTTAACAGAAGTCCAAGTAACAACCTTGAGAGGCAGGAGACGCCCAATGCAGCTATACCAAACTCTTAACATACTTTCTGTGTGGGAGAACATTCTAACTAGGTTAAGGATTGGGCCAGATGGCCGGCTGCTAGGTCACTTTACAACACTGAGATTCGGGGGGGTGGGGGTGGGGGGGTGTTCCCCTGTGTCTTATTTCTAGTCTTCTCTATGTCTTGAACATTCTTAGGAGTATCTGTACATTCTCTTGTACATCTTAGGCACCCCAAAAGCTAAGGTAGTTTATAAGCAGTTCTCTGCACAATATACAATTAAATTGAATTAAGATTTTTTTAATGGGATAGAAGATCCTTGACATTGAAAATTTTCTCCAGGCAATCAGACAGATACTGTAACATGTAATCTATCTGCTCCACTGTTATTGTATTGCTTTCCTGTGAAATATTCTTTTCATAAAATGTATTAACTTGACTGTCTTTCCTGATTATAAGTCTAAGACACATTCATCATAGAGAATTTGAAATACATAAAAAATGTGAAGAAGAAAATGAAAATCATCCAAGATTGCAGAGTCTAGATATGACCCCTGCTGACATCTGGACAGGATGCTTTTCAAACTTTTTTCTTTGCATATGTGTATTACAAAACTGGAATCACACTAAGTATATAGGTCTTTTTTTTTTTTTTTTTTTTTTAATTCTCATCCAAAGATATGTTTTTTAAAACTGATTTTAGAGAGAGAGAAAAATAGAGAGATTGATGTGAGAGAGAAACATCAATCACCTGCCTCTTGCATGCACCCTGAATGGGGATTGAACCTGCATCCTAGATATGTGCCCTGGCTGGGAATTGAACCTACAACCTTTTTGTGTGTTTGGGATGATGCTCCAATCAACCAAGTCACCGAGCCAGAGTCTGAGTCTATAGTTTTATAGCCTGCATTTTCTGTTTGTATGATAAATGTTTTTCAAAATAATTAAATGTTATTCTAAAACATCATTTTAATAGTTGTCTTTTATTTCATTATATGCTGCTTCTAAGCTTTCATTTTTACAAATATTGTAATATTGAGATGGAGCATGCTGGATATACATTTTTGTGCTCATCTGATTACTTCACTGGGGAAAGAAAGCATTTTTAAAGAGCTACACCATGGAAGGGAAGGTGACCAAAATAAACTGACCTTTACGAAGTCTTCAACTTAGTTATAAATGAGCTCAATTACTAAGACTGGGCTGACATGATGGCAGATTGTTGGTGCCCCCAAGCACTTGACTAAAACAATCAAAAAATAAAAAATAAAGTCTAGAGGAAGATAACATCATCCTAGGTCTCAAGTTATTTCTACAAACAATTGTGTGTAATTATACTTTTGCATACAATAAAAAATAAGCAGGTACACAAGGAAACACAATAACATAAATGAAAACCAGCAGAAATAACAGAAAACAAGAACAGACTCATAGAGATGGGCAAGATTTTAGAAGTGATTAGACAGATTTTAAAATAATTATGTTCCCTCTATTCATGAAAACATAAAGCTATTTTAAAAAGTAAAATAGAAATTCTGGAACTAAAATTACACAATTGAAATTAAGAACCCAATAGGTAGTTCTTAAAATAAATTTCAGGCCCAAGATAGAGCCACTCATACCCATAATACAAACCATAATTTAGATTCTTCTGTGTCCCTGTAAATAAATGCTCTACTTGACCATTAATGTAGTGTATTCAGTCAGCTAAGACCCAATACCAAGCCAACTCTGGGCCTTCTCACCTTAAACAAGGTTGACTATGTCACCCGAGTCAATCAGATATTTTCTATTTGGCTCTTCCTTGTTCTTTATCCTATAAAAGCTTCTTTTCATTGTTTTTGTGCAGTTCTCTAAAAGTAGACTACCCAGTTCCTGAAGTGTTAAAAGTTTGTTTATATCACCTAAATTGTCTTCTTTACTTATTTTTAAAATATTTTACTTGATTTTATTAAAATCAAGAGATTTAATAAAAGATAGAGCAGAAGAAAATATCCAAAATAAAGTATGTAAAAACAAAAGGATGGATAAGAAAGAAGAGGGCAGGGAATCAGAAGGCACAATAGGTGACTGGAGTCCCAGAAGGAGAGAAAGAAGTCGAACACAAGTAGTATTTGATGGCTGAGAATGTTTTGAAACTAATGAAAGACATCAAACTCCATAATCTATTGTCTATAAACCATAAGCAAGACAAATAAAAACAAATCCATACCTGAGCACATCAGAATAGAAGTCCTGAAAACTAAAAACAAAGCAAAACTCTTAGAAGCAACCAAAGGGGGAAAAAAGAAAGAGGCAAATTATCTGCACAGTGTAGCAATTAGATGGACAGAAACCATGGACATCAAAAGAAATGAAATGGTACCTTTAGCACTGGAAGAAAATGTCGGTCACCCTAGAATGCTATACCCAATGAAAATATCCTTCAAGAATGAAGAATAAAATCATATCCACACAAGACCTTTCTTGGTTTTGGTTAATTTGATAGAAAGGCTCACAAAACTCAGGAAAACCCATTTACTCACTAGATTATTAATTTATTATAAAGGGAAATAACTCAGTAACAGCCAGATGGAAGAGATGTGTAGGGCAAGGAATGGGGAGGGGTGCACAAATTCTACGCCTCCTCTGGGCTTACCCCTCTCCCAGCACCTTCGTGTGCTCATCAATTCAGAAGCTCTCTGAACCCCATCCTGTTGGGTTTTTATGGAGGCCTCATTACATAGATATGATTGATCACACCATGGGCCATTGGTGATTGGTCCAACTTCCAGCCTCTCTCCTCTTCCCCGCCCACCCCCCGCCCCCCAGGGATCAGGGGAATGGACTGAAAGCCCCAACTCTCCAATGGTGGTTGGTAGTTGGTTTCCTGGCAACCAGTCCCCATATCCAGGGTGCCATCCAAAAGTCACCTCATTAACATAAGACACATTTGTCAGCATTGCTGAGAAAACTCTAAGGGTTTTAGGAGCTCTGTGCCAGAAACTGGGCAAAGACAAAATATGTATTTCATATTATAAATCAATAACCTAGAGGGATATTACAAAATGATTTTTAAAAGAAGGTTCCATGCACCAGGAAGGTGTCATAATTTTATATTTGAATAATGCCTAATTATAGCCTCAAATATGGAATGCAAAAATAGGTAAACTACAAGGACAAAGGAAAAATCCAGTCATGTGTCTTTATTTGATAGACTAGGTAGACCAAAATTTTTAAAAACATGGAAAATATATCTGAACCCCAAAATTAGCACCCTCAATCTTATGTAGATACTGAACCCCAGAACTAGGTGATACATTCTTTTCAAGTGCTACCAAACATTTACAAAAAGTGGCCATATGTTGGTTGTTAATGAATATCAAAAAATAGAAGTCATCAAAATATATTTGTGGGTTTCAATGTAATTAAGCTAGAAATCTATTTTTTTTTAAACTAGATTTTTGGAAATGTTTGGAAATTAAGAAATACACCTGTGGGAAGACGGGAGGGAAGGAGACCCAGGGCCCAAGTAGAAGACAACCGAAGTAAGGCACAAGGAAGTCCCGTTCTTCTGGTTAACCCACCTCAATCCAGGCAGCTGTCCCAGCATCCCCTGGTGCAACTGTGGATTAAGTGCAAGCTGAATGAATCACCCTGGGAACTGTTCAGCAATGGTTCCTAATGATGGGCTCCAAGCCTTGCTCACTTTGTTACTTCCATCAACACTATGGCACGATCTCGAAGTTGAACTCTGGGTAGCTCTCCATTTTTCTTACATGGATACTCTTCATTCCCTCCAACTTCTAGACCCATAACAAGGTGGCAGGGAGTGAGGTTGAGCTCCTCCACCAACTAAGTGCTGCTCAGGTGAAGGTCTAGGTGTTTTGGCCCCACAAGTAACTAGAAACTCACATTATTTTGTGAAATAAAAGCCACATACAGGGATTAAGAAGCATAATTGGTGGGCTCAAAATAGACAGGAGGATGTTAAGAATAGTACAGGAAAATGTGAGGTCAAAGAATGTACATGCATGACTCAAGGACATGAACTAAGGGGGTGGGATTGCTGGAGGGGAGGGGGGTAGCTGGGTGAAAGGGAGCAAAGGGAAAAGAAATTGGGACAACTGTAGCAGCAAGATCAATAAAATATACAAAAAAAAAAAAAAAGACACATGCAGGAAGAGCCATGGATCCCATTTCTGCTCAAAAGTTAGGAAAGGGCAGGCACGATGTGGGTGGGGCCATGATTCTCCTCAAGGTGGCTTCACTAGACAGGAAAGCCCAAGTTCAAGGCCAGTGGTCTCTTCCCAGCAACAGAGAGGCAGAAGAAGATGGGGCTATCAGAATCACAAGGGACATTTTCTCAACATGAAATATCCTCCCTATAGGCAGAGGCCTTCCAGGCCACAGATGGCTGATTTTCCATCTTTCAGCCCAGGAAACACTGTACCTGCTCCTCCTCTTCTTTTTCAAATAAAATAGGAGGAAGCAGCACAGATAAAATGGGAGGCAGTGAGGGCTCTAGAGCCGCACACTCTTGGCCAACCCCACCTACCACCAAGGAGCCTGGCCACAGACATTTTAGCCTGGACTTCTTAAAAGTATGTGTAACCAAACATCTATCTCAACCATTAAAAAAATATCTTGAGCAAGTTCCCGCAGAATGTCTGGCTTTGAGCAAAGCAACTTCCTGGTACACCTTCCAAAGTAAACCTGATCTCAAATGTTTCAAGAGTTCCTGGATGAGGTTACCAGCAGCATGGACCCAGTTTAAAAAAAAAAAAAGTGAATAATGGTGACACTTGTAAAATAGTTGCCACACAGCCTTTTTCTCTGGGAATTTATGAGTTATCTAAGATCAGTCAGGTCCATCCTGTTTTGGGATAACAAAACCCTTTGATCTGTGGAGAGAATGCTTCATTTTGGATTGACTTGCAAACACTGAATCTAAAACAGTCCCAAGTCAAATAGAAATGCATTAAAAAGGAGAAAGGACAAGGGTAAAAAGGAGAAAGGAGACAGATTATCTTTCGCCTCTACATCCACAGGATCCAGAATTTTCTTTTAATTTATTGTTGTTGTATTACAGTTGTCCCATTTTCCCCCATTGCTCTCCCTGCCCTGCCCACCCCATCCCCTTTCCCACAGCCAATTCCCACACGTTGTCCATGTCCAAGGGTCATTTATACCAGTTTCTTGAACTGTTGGCAGCCCCCATGCCGTCACTGTCAGCCTGCTCCTTACAGGAATTTTCTTCACTGGTATGATCTGGTGCAACGCAGCCAGCTTAGAGCAGTAAATGCTGTTCACAGCACCCCTGGCAGGGCTGTTTCAAACCTTTGTGTCCCAAGCTCTGGTCAGTCACCGCAGAGGGCCATGCCCGGCTCCCAGCAAACCTAGTCAAGTGCACCCAACAGCCTACAGCACGTTGTTTCTGTTTAAATGTATTGTATAGCTTTGTTGTGGAAAAAACCATTCCTTTGGATTGCACAGTTTTGTTGTGGTTCCTGTTTGGGATCTGAGAACATTTATATCAGGTCTCAAACATCTTTGAGACTTGAACATCCCTGGACACCCCACGCATGGCGAGTCCACTGGGTAAACCAACCCCAGTCTGTGAAGCTTCCTTCGGGGTTTACTAGGAGGAAAATGCCAAGAGCCATGTTCATCCTATGAAGTAATATGATCTCTGTGGGGACCCGAGGGGAAAATTCCTCTCTGCTTCTGCTGTGTTCATCCTGAAAGTCCATAGATCACAGACGTGGCTAGCTGTCCCTCTTCACGCTGGCTACCGGAAGGCTCAGAAAACAAGCGTGTCATTCTGTGCCCTAAACTTGCTCACGGATCCCTTCTGTTTCCCAACCTAACTTCCTCTTTGCCTCATTTCTTCTTATTTATTTTAAATGGACTTGACCTAGCTTCCTTAAGATACATAGGCTTCCTTAAACCTTTTTTGGACCAAGACAGGATATAAACAAATCAATCTTTTAATGGTTATTTTCCCCTAAAAGTGGCTTTCCCCCATATTTTCTCTTTGTGATAATCCAGTCTATTCAAGTGAGAGCTAACATTTACTGAGCACTTACCACCAGCTTACACTATGCCAAGCACTTGACATGGACAGCAACTCCGGAGACTTTTCCTATTATTTTCATATAAAGACCCCAAAGCTTGGATGTAAAAAGTCACTTGCCCACCCCTGGCTGGCCTCAGGGCCACCGCTCCACCCGAGCTTTCATCCCTAAGGCCTTTCCCTGGATCCCCTCCTACTGACTTGCCCTCCTAAGTGCCTCTGGATTCAGGTCCCCTCTTCTCTATCCTCAGCCCATCCCCTTATTTCAGATCTGCTGGGATTTTTTGCAATAGCTTCTTAGACCTCTCTGAATCTATCCTCCCAGCCTCTGAAATACAAAGGTGCCTACAAATTCCTGACAGGGTGTCTCAATAGTAAGACAGAGTCCAGTTTCCCCTGTCTACCATGCAGAACCATAACATCTGTCCTGGTCTAACCAGATACATGGTGACCAACCCACACTCCCCAGGCGGTCATCACTTCACTCCCCGGGCGGTCATCACTTTCCTAACAAGGGTCACATGTTCATGCCTCAGAGGCCTTGCACATGTACTATCTGCTCCTCCCTGGCCTGGTAAACTACACATCTCTCATATTTCAGGTCAAAAGGCCATCTCCCTCAGGAAATATTCACCTAGCCCCTAGCCTCGACCATGAATTTCACATTTACTGAAACCTCCTCTCCATTTATCATCTATGTTCGTATTCATTTGTCCACGTCCCTTACTGGACTCAGAGCTCCCAGAGGACAAGGACTGTGTTGCCTTTCCCATCTTGGACCCCCACTTCCCCACCCCCAAGGGCCCAGTGCACAGCAGCTACTCAGTAATTACTGAATGTTGACCCAAGTGGTGAGTCCAAACTGGACTTGGTACACAGCCAGAAAATTAGCCTCACTAATTAGCACTCTGCCCCCAACCCCTAAGCCCAAGAATATAGGGCTACCATGAATTTGTAGCTTTGGGCAAGTTCGAAGAAAGTGCCTCCTCTAGGGCACTGGCCGAACGTCTCTTGCTCCCTGAACGCTTTGTCCGCACCTCTCAAACAGATTTAGTGCCCCCCCACTGCTTTCTAGCCCCGTAACTGTGGCTGACACCCACCTTTGAATCTCACCACATGACAGCTCAATTCTTTCCTCACTGCCCTGTCTCATTGCGGGGCTATGAGGAGGGGAAGCAGGGGTCATGTCTTAGCCACCTTTGAGTCGCAAATGTCCAGGATCATGCTTTTCATATCCACAGTGGATATTTGGTAAAGGTTTCAGACGGAAGGCAGCACTCCAATCTAGTTATCCATAAGTTCAAAACCTTCTCAGAGGCCCCCTCCGCCTCCTGGCCTCCTCGTCATGCCAAACTCCCCAGTCTGGCGCCCCTGATGCTCCCCATTCACCTTCCTACCTCCTTCCGCTCAGATCGCTTCCACTCATCTGGGCTGTGGTCACATGGGCTTCTGAGCACCTCTCCTCTGGGTCTTCACGCACCTGTCCTTCTGCCTGCTATGCCCTCTCCTCCTCTTTGCTGTCAAATTCTACCCATCCTTCAAGACCCAACTCAAATGCCACCATCTTCAAGAAGCATGGCACCCATGGCATGGCCTCTTGCTGCTGAGATCAAGCATACTTTGTCTTTCCCAAATCATTCCCACAACAGTGCTCTGGGTTTGAACCATGTGTTTGTAATTAAAGTGTTGGGAAGACAGTGATGCCCAGACTTCAGTTCAGCGTGTGTAGTGATTGCAGTAAGTATCAGGCTAAGCGGAACAGGGAATCTGGCACCACACCTGCACATGGACCAAGCAACAAACTCACGCTCAAGGAACCAGCAAGGCACACACCTCCTCTCCTCCTTTTTCTTCTCCCTTCTGCAAAAGGTGGCTCAGGGAAGAACTACCTAAATCACTCCTCCCTTCCTGCACCCAGCTAGGAGGGAAGAGCAAGGTGTGACAGCCGACCTTCCTTTGCTCCACCCCCTCTTCTTTCTCCCAAAACAGAGAAATTCACCTCTGACAGCGCTTGTTTTCCAGCTCCTGCAGGACAGGACGCAGGCAGGCACGTGGCACCCGGCCCACAGCGCACCCCCAAGGCAAAGGCGCAGACAGAAGCCGTGCTCTCCCGCATGGAGCGTCTCACCTCTGCGCCTGTGGCAGCCCTGGCCCTCAGCCTGGTCCTCCTCGCCTTCCACTCGGCTTGCCTGGCAGGTGGAACTGTGAGCTTTATTCTTGGCTGCTGGGAAGGAGAAGGGAGGGGAGGGGGAAGAGAAGGAGGAGGACTCCTTGGCTAGGGCTGGTCTGCAGAGAGAGGAAACAATCCTTGCACAGCAGAAGATCAGGCAGGGGTGGGGGTGGGGGTTATCTCTTACTCCCCTCCTCAGCTAGGGCAGCAGCCGCCTCTGCTGTCCTCTGCTACAAAGCAAGGCGAGCAAGGCACAGAGCCTCTCTCAGCTTTGGGGTGCTGTTTCTCAGTGGTGTTCTGGGCTGCTGGGCTTTGCAATGCTCCCTTTGCGCACCATTCCCTCTGACCGTCCCCTGACCCTGTGCTCTCTTTGCAACTCACAAAATCTTAATGCAAGAAAGCTGTACATTGGCCACCACTCTCCTGCCTCCAGGGACTTGGGAGATGTTGGGTTACTGTCCTGTGGAGGCTGGCAGCATTGAGGCCATCCCGTCAGGCTCTCCCAGGCTGGACTCTGAACCTCATGCAGGTAGACCTCCCTCCCTTACCCACCCAAGCTCCTGACTTTGGCTTCTGGCTTTGACCTTGCTCCTCAGCTCCCCTGAGAACAGGGGCTGCCCTGTTCCCTGGAGCCCGTCTCTGTATCTCTTACAACCAATCCTCACCACCTCCTCATTCAGCCTGTATCCACCTCTCTCACCCTCACAAGTCTCTCTTGTGAGGCTCTCAGAGCCAGTGAGCCTCAAAGCTGGCTTGTACAATCTACTAACTGTGTGACCTTAAGCAAATTACCTACCCTTTCTATGCTCCAGTTTCCTTATTTATAATATGGGGATAATCTTGTGCTTATGTATAGGGTTGTTGTAAAGATGAAATGAATTGCAGGAAAACACCTTTGACTAAACTAGTTCATGGCAATAATGCTTAATAAATGTTAACACATTCAATTGTCTAATATAGCTCCTTCCTTCTTTATGTTTACCCTTACAGTGCCTTTTTTAGAATATAGCCTCAAAAAAACTTGACAAGTTACTAAGAAAAACATGACCAACTTAATTGCAGTAAATAAGTTGGGTCTTCCTAGTAGCCATTACTTTGGAAGTGACTTCAAATGGGATGGGACCAGTCCCTGGCTGGCTCTGCTTATGAGGATGATATTTAAATTCTTAGGAATTTATAACTAGGCTAATGTGTTTGAACCATATAAAGCTACTGAACAATTTTTGACCCACAGAAATGGCCATTTCATATGGTTTCATCCAACTGACTAGGTTTTTTCCACTCACTTGCTCTAGACAGGAACTACTTCCATTCTAGGGTAGAGGGGGAGGTAGAAGTCAGAGCCAAGAAGTTATCTGGGTTATAAGGGACATTAAAATGTTGAGGAATCAACTTCTCCAAAAACAATTAAAGACCAAGCTCTAAGCCATTTAGCTGTAAATAATTTACAGTCACAATCAGATTGCAGCAAGGTAATGACTATACTTTAGGCAGGGCACTGAAGTACCTTGGGGGTGGGTGGCATAAAATTAGTCTGAGCCGCAATTTAATGGCTTTGGCTATTTAAGAAGTTGCCTTCAAACTTGTCCTGCTCTGTGACACCAAGCTCCTTTTTGAAGGACATGCTGACCCAGAGTCAGTGGAGCCTTGAGAGTTTCCAAACCAATTTTTTTTTCTTGTATTCCTAAGAAGCAGATTGAACAGCAATTGTTTCCAGATTCTTCAAAATTGGGCTCTTGTTATTCTACATAGACTACTCTAAGAGGAGACTAATTGAAAGAAGGTCACTTATGCTACCTAGATTAACACTAATTTTTTTCTTTTTTCTTTTTTTTTTTTTCTGATGGAAATTCTGCATGTCTCTGCTGGGCTTCCAATATGGTAACTACCAGCCACATATGATGATTGAGCGCTAAAAATGGAGGTAATCTGGACCAAAAAACTGAATTTTTAAATTATTTTAATAAACTTACACAGCCACCAGTGGCCATCCTATGAAACAGAGAGGATGGAGATCACCTCTCTTCTTCCTCTGTTCTGACAGGCAGCCTGGGCACTGGCTTTGCTTCCCTGGAGATCCTATGTTCATCTCCATAGTCCACCCACCCCCCAAACTCCAGTACAACGTTCAGAATTACTGCCGAAGTGTCCTTTATCACTGGGCTCCATGCTTCTTCGTCAAGGGACATTCCTTTTCTTCAAATTTAATCTTTGTTGTATTTTTTCCATAACCATTTAGAAGAAACATTCTAAGTGCTGCGTATTCTATCAACCTCTAGACTTCCTTGTATAGTATTTAAGAATCAAAGTCAGATTTCAATATCTGTTGGCTCAAGTTTGGAAAGGAGTTGAAGGTAGTTTTGAAGAGACATTCCAGATTTTTAAATGACTGTTACTATATACTAGAAAATCCACTTTATATGTATCTATCAGCACAGAAAGCAGCTAAAGTAGTGTTTGGAAAGCTGTACATAGCAAGCCCCTGGTAACTAAAGGTCAAAGCCAAATAGAGACAAAGGGTCTCTGAATGAGAATAGATCTTGATAGAGAAAGGGAGAGTATTGTCCTGCTTGGGGTGCCGTAACAAACACCACACCCTGACGGCTTCTTTTCGCGCAGCTCTGGAGGCTCGAACTGCCAACAGGGTTGGTTTCTGCTGAAGCCTTTCTCCTTGACTTGCAGGTCGCCACCTTCTCCCTGTGTCCTCACATGGTTTCCCCAGGTTTCCTCTGGGGTCTTCCTCTTAGAAGGACACAAGCCATATTGAATTTGGGTCCACACATATGACCCCATTTCACTCTATAATTACACTTGAAAAATCTTATTTGCACATACAGTCACTACTGGGAATTAGGACTTCAACATTTAAATTGCCGGGGAGGGTACAATGCGGTCTATAACAGGGGGTCAGCTTTGCCGCATGAAGCCTAGACTGGAACTTCTATAACACTTTTATAATATTTTCACAATACTCACTACTGATTTACAAAAGAAAGATTCCAAACTCTATGCCTGGGAATGGCTTTTCCCACTGCCTGAGACTCTGCTGTCTTTTCTTTCAGAAACAAGCAGTGGCAACAACTCAACCTTGACCAACCACCACTCAGACCCTGAGACCCTGGAACAGTGCCACAGTAAGCTGGCCCTGGGGCTGGGAAGGAAACTTAAGGCCACTGACTTGCTCTTAATTGGCATGGGGTAGCTGAGCACCTGCCTGGCCTTGCACACTGTTGTGGTTGGCTCCAACCTCCAGAACTGTTTGGACAGCACATCTAAAAAGCCATCTTGACCTAGGCCAACATCAAGGCACACAATCTTTGATCCAGATGGCTTTAACGACCCATCCCCATGACAGTGGTCAAAGACACCCTGAGCTCAAAGGCTTGTAGAAGTTTGGCGGTGGAAATACCACAAAAACCAGCTAATCCCATCTCTGCCCAAGGTCGGAGATTTACTTTCGTGCCTTTTGCATCTCTGTTCTTCCTCTCCTTGAATACTTCCCACCACAAGGAGATTGGTACTTTATAAAGCAACCACTATTACATGTGTCTAATTAATAGAAAGTTTTGCTTTATTCTAAGTCCGGCTTCCTTTATCCTGCCCTCATCAAATGATCAAACATGTTCACTCCTGGGCACTTCCAGAGAAGGATAACAGATGAGAATGGGTAGAGGTTAAGAGAAGGGCTTTGGCATCCTGCACATGTGGGTTTGAGTCCTAGTTCTGCCATCCCATGGCCTTGAGCAAGTTACAGCCTCCAATTCATGTAAAATGGGAATCATAACTGTATTTATGACTTTGTGAGGAGTAAACAAGGTAACGTGTGTCAAGCATTTTAGCACAGCACATGGTGTGCTTTAGTAAAGGTTATCCATTGTGTTGTTATTATTGCGTTTACGAATATTCGAGGGCAGGGCTGGTGTGATGCTCTCTCTTTCCCCCAGATGTGGACTTTTGCCCGCAAGCCTCCCGGTGCTGCCACATTGGGGTGGATGATTATGGCTGGATCGCGGCTGCGGTTGGCTGGAGCCTCTGGTTTCTCACCCTCATCCTGCTCTGTGTGGATAAACTGACAAAGCTGACTCCAGATGAGCCCAAGGACTTGCAAGCATGAGATGGAGAACCAGCCCCAAGAACGTCAACCACCACCCACTGTGGCAAACAGCAGGGCTGGAGGAGCACCAACATGGTTTCTAGTGAAGTCTTCACCTTTAAACTTCAGTTGCTTTGCTCCAAATAAGGAAAGGCCAGTGCTGCTAACTTCAAGGGCCATCTGAGCCCTGATCATCTCCTTCTTCAGCATAGTCTCTGTGGGAATTGCTTCTGTTGTAACCATCGCTTTCTTCTGCGTTCCAAGGGGTGTGCACAAAAAAATGTAAGACTTGGTCTTTCATTCAACACATTTGAAATTAAACTTTTAACCTTCTCACCAAACACAGGTCATTGTCCTCTGTCCCTCCCTTTAGTCAAGGGCATCACTGTCATTTCAAAATGTAAGGGTCACCTGGCCTCACCCCCATGTCCAATGCTTCTCCAACTCTGTTCTGTCCTCAGCTATACCTTCTGTGGCTGTCCTGTACCCCCTTCTCCCTGCCAGTGGCCTCGTTCGGGCCCTCACTACAGCATCCCCACATATTGCAGGGATATTTCCTTTATTTCTGCCGTCAGGATCACTCATCACTCACCACTTCCCATGGCAGCTGCCATACAGCCCAGCACACCCAGTCCTTCTCATGAGTCCAACTGGCCAGCTCCCAGCACAGGGGTGCAGGGCTCTGACCAACCCGCCCCACCGTGGGTGTCTCCCATGGCTCCCCTGCTCTCCACCTCTGCCCTCCAAACCCACCTCCAGAATGAAGGCCACTGCTCCAAGCCCAGCTCGAAGGCTTGCTCTGCCCGCAGCCTTCCCGGTCCTCTTGGGGAACTTAGAACTGGAGGTGCAGCCATCATGAACAGACCTTCTTCTCACACTCAGTGAACGGATACTTCTGGGGCATAGTAAGCTCCTCATAACTTGTCTAGCAAACAAACGAACGAATGAGTCCTCCCCTCAGATAAATTTATGACCATCATGTTGCATTCAGAACTTCCATCTTTCTATAAATGGTTAAAATAACCATTTCTAGAAAGCAGCCACTTAGTTTGGTTCCTGTTCTTGCCAATGGCTCACTTAGCACAAGGACTGTCACTGTGAACTGTGCCAGTAGGGAGTGGGCCCACCAGAAGAAAGGACTGATTCTTTCTTTATGAAGCAACGTTGCCCTTCATTAGGAACTCTGTATTTAGATAGGATCAACACTAAATTAAAAAAATATATTTAATAAGTGCAAGGCTTCCGAAACAGAAAGGAACATGTTGCAAAGGTGGCAAATGCCTCCAAGCTGCCCAACGCTCTGGCAGAAGCCATGAAATAAATTTCCCTGACCATGGGAATGACGGGGATCACCTGGCACACACTGATGGGCCAGTTTCAGAATCTGTTGTTACATCAGTAAAATGGGACATACTTATTGTGCCTAAATGTTAAATACCCATGTGAACACAAGTGTCTACGTGACACCTGGTGTGTATTGGGGACACATACATGGGCCCATGTCCCACTTTTTTAGATTCAAGGAATTTCCATAGTATGTGATTGCTTAATTCCTTATCGATCAAAAATTTTGGTGATGAGCATACTTTGATTTCATATCTGTGCACCATTTTGAATCAAGACTACGTGACATCGTGGGAAAAGCACTAAATCCAAAAAGCAAAGAAGGAAACTTAAGATCAATTTCTGGCCAATGAGAGCCGAGGCATGTCACTGCCTTGCTGAGCATCAATCTTCTAAGTGAAAAATGTGAGCCTTGGACCGAATCAGGGGTTACCGGCTCAGAGTCACGTGAGGTGCCATACAGAGGGGTGAGCACAAGGCTTGTCCCTGCAGACAGAGCCCCAAGCTCTGATCTACTTCATGTCTCAGGCTCGCATAGTAAGATTTAATCTGCTGCTTTAGAAAGCGGAGTCACGCCACCAGATGGGGTTTGAGATCTCCTCCAGTCTGGGGCAACGTGTAGATTCTTTTATTTTTTTAATTCATTCATTTTATTTTTAGAGAGAGAAACTTTGATGTGTTGTTCCACTTATTTATACATCCACTGGTTGATTCTTATATGTACCCTGAACAGGGATCAAACCCGCAACCCTGGCATATCAGGACAACACTCCAACTGAGCTACCCAGCCAGGGCTAGGTTCTTAAAACTTCATGGAAGTGAATTTTGGGTAGATGCTGCCACTGTCACATTGAAATTTAGGTGCTTTGTGAACTGCTTTTCTTTCATCTGCCCAAGAGGAAGGCAGACTGAATCTAAACCATCGCTCTTTCCTTTGAGACAGGAAAGAAAGATCATTTGACGGCTCTGCTTCCCAGATGCTGTGTCTCAGATTTGTTCTCAGCATGGAGTTTATTCTAGCAAAGCAAAGATGTGTCAATAAACTTTTGTGAAAAAACAAGTATCAACTTCCAGGCATGTAAGAGCTTCCTGGTATAAAGTAGCAGGACTTGTCTAATGGTAGATGTACTTTTCATTTTAAATTTTTGCTTGTGGTAGTCACTGCTGTCCTCATAGCATATGATACAAAGCTCAGACTGTGCCAGATCAAAATATTCTATGTAGAAACAGAATAGTGAATATTAAGGTGTGGCATGATTACCTGATTTTTAAAATCATCATTTTAAAATCTGCTCCTTTTTATGTGCACCATAACAACCCAACTGTAGAATTTTCTATCAAGAATGAAATGTACCACACAAGATTAATCAAAAATAAGTCTTAGGCTAGCTTGGGCCTCTTTTCCACAAAAATAAATGTAAGCCTATTTTTAAACTTAAGAGAAATACTAATCTAGAAATGTTTTTGATGAAGAACAGCTCTGTCTGAACCCAGGCATCCATTTTGAAGTTATAGGTGTGACTCCACCACCTTTGATGATGGGTGGCAGGAGTCTGTCCCCATCCTACCTGATGTCTACAACCAGCGTAACAGGGCTACAGACCAGCCTTCGAACTCCCTTCCAGCATGACCTTTCTACTACACGTGTAATCAAGTCACCCCTCTACCTAAAGTCCCCCATGACTCCTCACAGTGGACAGGGTAAAATCCATACTATTGATATTTATATTAGGATGACCCCCAAAACTCTCTATAATTGGATCCCCAACATTTCTCTAGCTTTACCTCTTGCATATCCTGCAAGCAAACCCAGGTTTGAATTATTTCTGTTCCCTGAGCATACCAGGCCAACTCTATCCTCTGTGCCTTCCTTCTGGCTATTCACAGAGCCTAGAACATACCTTCCCATGAGGCAGATTTTCCGTGAACCAAGAGGAACTTAAACTCTGGGTCCTATTATTTGCATGGCCCAAACACTTTCACCTGGAACCTCTACCTAAATTTGTAATTTTTTTTGAAGATTTTATTTATTATTTTTAGAGAGAGGGGAGAGAGGCATCAATGTATGGCTGCCTTTCACCTGCCTCCAGCTACAGACCTGGCTAGACACCTGGCTTGCAACCTTGCTACGTGCCCTGGGTAGGAATCGAACTAGTGACCTTTGGGTTCACAGGCTGGCACCTTATCCACTGTGCCACCAGCCAGGGCCTTGTAATTCTTTTTTATATTTTAAGAAGACCCTCTAATGGTATGCATTTTAAACCCCATCAACCTGGACTTGCCTTTGCTTTTACCCACCCTCCCTCCCCCTGATCGGACCCACTTGGTTTACTGGGATTAATCTTCCAAATCAAGCTGTTCCCTCTTCCCTGGACAGACAGACAGACACACACACACACACACACACACACACACACACGTGCCCATGTGCCCAACTCAATGGCCTCTACTCACATCCAGGATAGCACTGTGACAAAGACTGTGTCTTTGACCAAATTCTAGGTGCTCCTCTGAGCCCACTTTTCTACTAGGTTTTGACTTTGGCCTATAAAAACACTTGATACAAATGATTTAACAACCCCATCCCCCTACATTAAAAGACTTAAAACACTAACATAGTTTCTAATGACTCAAGGCCCTATCTCTAGCATGACTCCAGCCCCTGCTGAAATCGCCAGAGACAGCTCAAGGCTGCCAAAAGAATTTAGTATTTAATCTAACCAACGTCTGACAATAGACACCAACCTTTCTTAAAGCATTTACTCAAATGTGCTCACAGTTGTAAATCCTTCCTCATCTGAGATGTCTGTAACTATCTATCCATCCATCCGTCCATCCTCCAACTCCAGACCTGAAAGCCACTCCTTTAAGCTGTCATGAGCAAAGGTAGGGCCTCTGTTCCCCAGTCTCTGTGGGAGGTCAGAATCCCATCTTCGAGGACTGCCAGTGAGCAGACCAGCTTAGCAGTTGCACAGACCAGCTCTAATTCTCCACTTCCCCGCCTCTACTGAGCCCCACTAGTGCCCCTACCCCACTCCTTCCCTGCCCTTGTAAAACGCCCAGCCCTCTCCATACAAATCAAGGTTGAGTTCAGTTCACTCTAGACCCTCCTCCCACTGCAATAGTATATTACTGTAATAGCAATACACTATTACTGATTAAAATCTGTCCTTACTAATTTAGTGTCCCATTTTATCTTTGACAACTGAGCACTTTGGGCTACTGTGTCTCCTGGCCCTTCTCACTGACCTCTCTGAAGGCACTCCTTCCATCAGTGCCGAGGTAGGCAGCAGAACTCAGCACATTTTTGATGAATTAGTGAAACCAGAGCAGACCTAGGAACATGACCCACACAAAAAACCACAGTCAAGCTCTGAAGACAAAGCCTCCTGGGAAAACTTGGGGTTTCAAGGTTGGGAAAAAATTTTTAATTATTGTTTCTATAAGTTTATAATTATATACATTTAAGTCCTCTATGGAAATGAGTCACTAGCAAACCTACTCACCAAGTTAATTCCATGATGAGAGACTATACAAATGGACAAGGGCCAGACCAGATCTAAAAATACAACTCTGACCTACAATCTGTAGCAACCAGTTCGGGAGGCCCACCCACCACCACAGCACCCTATCTGGGACATCAATCTCCTCTCTGCAGCAACCAGGCCAGGAGCCAAACAGCCTCCCCAACAATCAGCCGGAACAGCCAGGATTTGGTGACGAACTGACAGCTGCAGTTCACTTCATTCATTTCTGTGTCCACAGCCAACTTAGGGCCCGCCGGGAGAAGCAAGTACTTCCCTGAACCTCTCCTAGTGCCCGTCCGCAGCTGCTGCTTGCCGGCTGCCTCCAGCCAGACCCAGCTGAGGGCCGCAGCCTAACCCTCCTCTGTAAGGGCCCTTCCCACTCCCTGCTGCCTCCCGGCCTCCGCCCAGCGAGTGTAAGGCGGGCTCCTTTCCGACAGCAAGCTCGGGAAAAAGCCTTTGCACGTTCTCCTCTGGGTGGCCTTTATTTCCACCGTGACTACTGGTTGAACACTTTGTCGAGATATTTGCCTGTTCTTTGTTACCTTGATGAAGACCTTTCCTTTTTTAACCTCGGAGATTCAGGGGAACGACTGAAAGGGGGTGTTATAGGCTAAACCTGTGCCCCCCTGCCAAATCCCTATGTTGGAACCCTAACCCCAGCACCTCAGAATGGGATGTTATTTGAAAATGGGGTCATTGCAGATATAGTTAACACGTTACGGTTGCTGGCCGGCAATTTTATAGCAAGGGCTGATGCAAGTGCCAACACGAGTTAACTTATTATCAGTCAACAACATTTGGGCTTGAAAACATGAGTTTTTTTGTGACCGACCGGTCAACCATGTGTTAAGATAAGGTCACGCTGGAGTAGGGTGGCCCTGCTTTAACCTGTCCTTATATAAAGGGAAGGTTCGGACACAGATGTCACACGGGGGATGGCCCTGCAAACATGAGCAGGCGGGGAGATGTGTCTGCGTGCCACGGAGTCCCAGCCGCTCAGCGAGAGGCGTGGGGTGCCTGCGGAGAGTGCGGGCCCTGCAGACGCCTCGCCCTTGGACTTCCAGCCTCCACAGCTGTTCATCTCTACTGGTCTTCGCCACCCAGTTCATGGCACATTGTTACAGCAACATTAGCAAATGAATACAAGGAGTGTTTTGAAAAACACAGCACTTTCCATTGAAACCGAGGGTAACCTTATGTACCAGAGCTGGTCATGTATGGACCACAGGCCTGGAAGCTACTCGACAAACAGGTAGAATGCAGTTTCTTGTGGATGTTTCAGCCATGAATGTGTGGAGTGACTCACCCTGGGTGACAAGGATGTGCTGGGCAGTCTTCCTGAACCTCCCAATGGCCCATCACAGCTCCCCTCTCCCACCCCACATGCTAGTTGCCCAAGAACAGGCCAGATGGTGGGGCACTGCCTTGGGAGAAGCCACTAGAGGTGATAAATGCCAGCCCCAGGGTCACACACGCCCTATGCACCGTTCCAAGTTTCCCACCTGCACTTACCTGTGTGAAAGCTGGGGGCAGCAGGGTTGGGCAATTCACGTCTCTCCTGCCAAGTCCTGGGCAGCAGGAAACCCCTTCTAATCAACCTCTCTAAAAAAACTCATGCTCAGGCCCTGGCCTGTGTGGTTCAGTTGGCTGGATGTCATCCTACAAACCAAAAGGTCACAATTCCCAGTCAGGACATGTGCCAGAGTTGCAAGTTTGGTGCTCAGTCAAGGTATGTGTGCAGGCAAACAACTGATGTCTGTCTCCCTCTTTCTCTCTCCCTCCCACTCTCATCCAAGAAATATGCCACCACCCTGTCCCACTATGCCCCAAGGTCCCTGAGTGTGCTCCCCTCACACCCACTATCTACCACCTGACAGTACCAAAGAGTATCCTGTCCCTGCCTTACTGGTGGCCAGGGAGATGACAGAGGTCCATGGAGGGTGTCCTGAGGCCCCAGGTGCGCGTCAGAGTGGGCCAGGGATGGGGGGAGGCATGCTGATTTGCTGCCCACTGGTATCAGGAAAGCCCTTCTAGAGTAGTTCAGATTGTTCATAGCTCACTTACTCAGTTTTCCTTCAGGAATAGGCACCTTTAAAAATCTGCACAGAGGGGTCCTAAGGGCCGCTAAAACCTGAGAAAAAAGAAGTAACACAGAAGGTGTAGCACTGGGCTTCCATGACAGGCTTGTCTGGGACAAAACACATTTGCTACATAATTTCTTTGCAAATGCATTGTTCTGAAAAAGTTAATTATATGGAAAAGAAAGGGCTAAAGTTTTTTAAAATTTTGATTAAGCCCTGGCTAGTGTGACTCAGTGGATTGGCACCAGCCTGCAAACCCACAGGTCACTGGTTTGATTCCTGGCCAGGGCACATAACCAGGTTGCAAGCCAGGTCTCCAGCCAGGTCTGTAGCTGGAGGCAGATGAAAGGCAATCAAAGGCAAACATTGACGCTTCTCTCCTTTTCTTCCTCCCTCCCTGCCTTTCTCTCTGAAAATAATAAAATCTTTTTTAAAAACTTTGATTATAAACAACAATCCACTGTGGCAAGATTGATCAAGTGCCAATTATGAAAGACACGGCACCTGGCAGTACCACCTGATGGCCAGCAATCGAGAAGGTACATGATTTCCACATGCAAAGTGATCATTCCTTTTCCCTGCCAAAGAGACACTCCCCAAAATATAATTATCATATTTCTTTCATGACATGTTCATTTCTATCAACAAGAAACAGGAGCTAAAAAGTTTCTACAAAGAGATGCAAATATCTGTTTTCAATGATCAAGCCTCCCTCTCAAATGTTGTATTGTTACACAAAAGCAGTATGTACAGCGGCAATATACTATATGAAGTACAGGGGATAATTAAAATGGGTTTTGGAGATGCTTGAGTCAAATGTTCTTTAGAAAACTGATTTGTAAGTTATCAAGACATGCAAAGGCATGGAGGAAACTTAAATACATATTACTAAATAAAGGAAGTCAATCATAAAAGACTGTACCTCCTGTCTGATTCCAACCATATGACATTCTGGAAAAGGTAAAAACTATGGAGAGACAGCAAAAGGGTCAATGGTTGTAGGGAGGAGGGGATGACTAGATGGAGCATAGGGGTTCTTAGGGAAGTAAAATTTCTGTATAATACTGGTGGATACGTATCATTCTACATTTGTCAAAAACCACAGCCTGAACTTTCCCCTACTTTTCTGGACATCTATACAGAGGATCTAGTTCATTACAGGCCTCAGCTCCTGTCACTCTGTCATCAATGGTCTCTGCAAGGCCCCTCTCCTTTTTACTGACCTTTACCCCTATTCCTGTCTCTCACTCTCCTACTCCCAACCCCCACATGGGCCCCCATACGCATTCTTAGAAGTGAAGAACTATTACAAGTCTGGGTGTTCTGAATTCACATAAGCCAGATCCCATCCTGCCTCTTTGTTTATTCAATTGTACTGTTTTAAGATCTATTTATCCTGCTATGTCCATAGGTCCGGAGTTTCTATGTGCTGCACAGAATTCCACTGCACGAGCCACCATTATCCGGGACACGCATCCCTACATTGGCTCCCAGCCCCATTCCCATCACACGGCCACAAAAATCCCCTTACCAGCTCCCTTTGTGGGTCTGTGGACATATTTCCCTGGGAAAGATTGCTGGCTGGAGTAATGCTGAGTTACAGAAGAAGTACATTCTTAATTAAAGTAATATGGAATAATCAGCATCTGGAGATTTCATTCCATTGTCTCAAGACATCAAAATTGACTTTCCATTGTTTTTTTCTATCCTCCTTTTCTGGGACACACATCAGTCATGCCCATACCTTCCCCAAGCATAACATACTCAGCATCCCACTATTAGAGACTGAATTTGATTTACTGAATTCAATTTTATTTTGGATCTGAAGACAGCATCGCTATGGATTTGTATCAGAGTTAGGTTTTTCTTTTAATGTGATTTTTTGAAAGGTTGGCTATACATAAAATTCTTGACAGGTGTGTTTTAGCTGAATTAAAAAATAAAATTTACTGCCCTGTTACTATATTCTTGGCTCCAGGGCAAACTTTTCACCTTCAGATATGCCAGGGTCATGCCACATTTAGAGAAATGTGGAGAAACTATTTTTATCCAAGAGATTAATTCTGCCGTTGACATTTTTGGAACTATGAGCAAGATTGCAGAGTTCTTCCTCAAAAGGCAGCAAAATGCAGATGCTGTGGGTCAGTTCTTAATGTTGCAGCAGCAAGAACACATGACTGAGTGGATCATGGTACAACAGTCACATTTCATGCAGAGATGCTGAGAAAACCACAGGTGGCAGGGCCCACGGTTCACACAGAGGGGATCGCAGACCACTGATATCCCATAAAACACTAGAATGTCGGTGCCAGGGAAGCAGAGGTCTTTAATTCTTTCAAAAGTTATTTTTAATATTTGAGAATAATTTTCAGACTTCATTTGCCACTATAAGAGCTCAATTTTTCCAGGAGACAGATGGGACCTCCCATAGTCTCCCACCATCTCTAATTGGCATTCAGGTTGGTATCTTCTCCCACCCCCCATCTCTGCATAAACAGAAGCAAATAAACCTCCCACCACCCACCTTCCCAAGGGCAGCTCCCTTCAAGGAGCAGCAGAGCCCAGGCTGGGGATGGGGTGGCAGGAGTCAGGTGGGTAAGATCTATGGGATGGAGGAACTGGCATGTAAGGCAAATCAGACCTCCCTGATGGTCTAAGGATGATATCATTTTATTGATTTTTACCCAAAGATATTTAGCTTAGCATTTAGTGTGATTAACACAAACTGCTTTCACATATATCTGTGGGTTTCAAAGTGAGTTGGCCAGTCATGTCCTTCTAAGCAGCTCAGCTTGGATATATATATATCTCCTTGTTACCAAGATACTCTGGGTTACTGTGACAATAGTGACTCAGAATCTGAGTTAGAGGCTAATGGGTTCCATCTCCTCCTTCTTTCTTTCTCTTTCTCTTACACACACACACACACTCTTAACCACATCTCCCAGAGGGGTGACCTGTCCTTGCTCGGTGACTTCTGGTCCATAATGGTCATCGCGCTATGCAAGAGCCCCTTCAAATTCATGTAAACTGAAAATAACCCCATCTTATGAGCTATGGCTGATAGTTTGCCTCATAGAAAAATAAAGTTCAAAGGAAGAAAGTTAAATAATCTGGGAAAATAATAGTTATTTACAATATTTTACTATTCTAGATAAGGTCACATATTGGGAAAAGAACCCTAAATATCAAAGGACAAAGTAATAATAAGATAATATTACTACAGGATATGATAAAATGTGTGTAAACCTTTTTGGTAAAATTATAAAATATTTAAAAATATATAGTTCCATTATTCAATGCTGGTGAGGGTACAATAAGATGTATTCCAAGAATGAATACTGGGGACTTAAATTGGCCCAGATTTCTGAAAAATAATTGATAATATGGAATAAGACCCTTTAAATCTATTTGGACTATCTGCCTCAGTAACTTCAATTCTAAAAATTCATTCTAAGGAAATAATCTGAAAGTGAGATAGTTTATATGCAAAGAACTTTAGACACTGTTATATAACAGCAAACCATTAGAAACCACCAAATGTTTAACATTAGGGGAGTGGTTAGATTCCACAGAAAAAAATACAGCCTGTTCCACCAGGTGAGGATACAACGAGAAATCTGCAACCCGGAAAAGGGCTCTCATCCTACCAACGGGTCACCCTCATGTCCGATGTCCACCTCCATAACTACTCACACACTTCCTACTCATGCCAGGATGGTGAAGAGCCCAGAAACATCTTGGTCAAAATGTCAAAAGAACAGGGAGTGCCAACCACATTAAGATAAACAATTGTAACCAAGTTGCTAAAGTGAAAAAATGATGTTAGCAAAGAAATGAACTCAGATACCTGGAAGCTGTAAGATAAACAAATAATAAATTACACAAGAATTTGGGGAAATTTTATAATAGACATAAAATCATGTGAAAATGACTTTTTCAAAAAAGATTTTACTCATTATTTTCAGAGAGAAAGGGAGGGAGGGAAGAAGAAAGGGAGGGAAGAAGAAAGGGAGAGAAGAAGCAATGTATGGTTGCGTTTCATCTGCCTCCAGCTGGGGACCTGGCTGGGGAACTGGCTTCCAACCTGGTTATGTGCCCTGGCTGAGAAATCAAACCGGTGACCTTTGGGTTTGCAGGCCAGTGCCTATCCACTGAGCCATGAGCCTGGGCCTGAAAATGAGTCTTGAATGAGATGAGAATATATTTATGACAATGCTAGTAAAGAAGAACAGAACAAGCCCTGGTTGGTAGCACAGTGGTTAAGGCGCCGGCCTGCAAACCCAAAGATCGCAGGTTCGATTCCCCAGCCAGGGCACATAACAAGGTTGCAAGCCAGGTCTCCAGTCAGGTCTGTGGCTGGAGGCAGGGGAAACACAACCATACATTGATGTCTCTCTCCCTCTCTGCCTCTCTCCCTTCCCTTCTTTCTGAAAATAATGAAATAAAATCTTTAAAAAAAAAAAAAGAAGAAGAAGAAGAACAGAACAGAAAATTCTATGTATGGCCCTCAACAAGGTAAAATAAAATACAGAGGAAAATGCCTGGCAGGAATTGCACCAAAATGTTGAGGGCAGTTTGAGTAAGTTGCATGGTAACCTTGGGTGACAACGTAGGAGACTATGTATGTCTGGGTGGCACACATGTAAATGTGTTTAATTGTGAATCAAATATTGTATTTTCCAGGTTCTAGCCCAACACGTCCAGAGCATGAAACTCTAAGACTCTTGTCCTATCTGTGAAGCAGGGTACTGCTACCTGCAAATGGACTTGAATTACTCATAAATGTCTATTGCAAACCCCAGGGCAACCGCTTACTTAATTTGAAGTAAAATTTATATAAGAAAAAAGGAGAGAAAGTGAAAGGATATAAAATGCACATAAAACCAGAGAAAGAAGAAAAAGAGGACAAAAAAAAAGAAAAAATAAACCAAAACGAAGAAAAAGTCCATGAACAAAAACAACAACAAAAATGCCAAGCACAAATCCAACCATACCAATAATCACTCTAAATATGAACAGTCTACATGGACCCATTAAAAGAAAGAGACTATCTGAATGGATTTAAAAAATAAGACCCCTCACTGTATACTGTCCTAAGAAAGCCACTTGAAATATAAAGACAAAGAATGCAGGTAAAGGGATGGTGACAGATATACCACATAATGCTAGTAAAAAGAACGGTGGGGTAGCTAAATAAATTCTAGGCAAAGCAGACTTGAGAGCCAGATCTACCAGAGATAAAGAGAAGCATTCCAAAATGATAAATGGGCCCAATTTCTGAGAAGACATAACCACCCTCACTGTGTATACTCTTAACAACAGAGGACCAAAAAAAAAAAAAAAAAAAAAAACAACCAACAAACAAAAACAAAAAACCATGAGGCAAATACTGATAGAACCTGCAAGGTGAGACAGATGGATCTACTGTTACAGTTGGAGACTTCAACACCCCTCTATCAGTAATTGACAGACCTAGCAAGCAGAAAATCAGTAAGGACATAGTTGAATTGAACAGCACCATCAATCAACCGGAGCTAACTGACATTTGTAGACTACCATATCCAACAAGAGCAGATTACACATTCTTCTCATGCTCACACATGGAACATTTACCATGACAGACCATCTTCTGGCCCATAAAACACACCTTAACAAATTTAGAAGAGTAAACACTACCGTGTTACTCAGTCATTACGTTACTCGAAGTACAATTCACAGACACTATTAACCAGAATTTTGTACTGGCCTGAATCTGAATGTATCTTACTAGCCACGGAAAATGAAGTAGAGTTCATCTTTAAACCAGCACAAAATTAAGAGAATTTACTGTGAGTCAATGCTTTACTGTCTATTTTTAAAATCCCTGAGCTTATAAATCTAAAGAAATGGTAACATGTTCACTTGAAATTATTTTTTCCCCCCAAAACCAAGAAGGTTATGAGTTTTTGCACGTCTACAGATGGACCTGGATCTGCGCTGTGTTCCGTTTATCCACTTCTGCGCAATGGGATCATCCCTGCTCCTCCAAAGCCAATCTGCCCATTATGCTTTCAATCCCAGCCCCTCTCACCTTCTTCCCTGTCTTCTACGTTATCAATAATAACCTCCGCCACTTCATTAATCACCCACAAAAGCACACATCTGGTACCTGTCATTTTAAGGTCCTCAGTTGGCAAATACAGATACCTAAGTCAATCTAAATGGTCTATAAGCAACAAATAGTATTTTAGTATATGTGTCCCATGCACTATTTAAGACATACTTAAACTTAAAAACAAAAGTATTCCTGGTTTATCTGAAATTCAAATTGAGTTTCCTATACTTCACTTGGCAACCCACAGCCCCACATTCCAGTGACCATTTCTCTGCTGCCTTCTCGGCAAACGTCTAAAAATTGTTGGCTAAGTTCCGTTCTCTCCATTCCTACCTCCTAGGCCTCCTTCATTCTCCCTCCACACTAGCTTCTTTCTCCAGCACTCCACTAAGTCTGCTTTAGTCAAGGTCATAATTACCTCTATGTTGTCTGTCTATAGCCTCCAATTGGAGCCAAGGATTTTTCTGCCTTATTCCCCTATGTATTCTAAATTCCCAGTGCTTCCAACAGAATCTGTCACATAGTTTATACTGAATAAATTTTTCTTTAATGAATGCATTCATGTATCAGTAGTATTACCATACAATCTAGTCACTTTTCAGTGAGTTTATTTGCTGTTGCATGAGAGTGCAGTTACGTACAATATGCCACTTTCTAACTATGTTTATAAACCATTCAACATAACTCATCGATATTTTTCTAAGACATGCTCAACAATATCCTTTCCCCCTTCATTTCATGGCAGAGCCTTAGCTGGTTTGGTTCAGTCACCTCCATAGCACCACATCCCCTGCAGGTGTCTAGGTCTTAACCTTCCCCTTCGTGGGCTCATGAGAGTCTTGGAAAAGGACTAGCAGGGCTGGGAGGCCTCAGGCTTGGAAGGCAGCCCTTCTACTGAAGGACATGTGAGGTCCAAGGTTAGCATCATGGGAGGGAGGTCCTCGCCAGAGGCCAATGGGAAGGACTTCTGAAGAATGGTTTTCTGTGTTGACCTACTAATTGTTCTTTCTTTTAACTATGCCAAGACTTGCTTTCTACAGTACTTCTGTCTTCCAGAACACCATAAAGCAGGTCAATCCTTTTCCCATGACAACTCACGATCTGAAGATAGCTTTGTCACCTAGAAGCCTATACTCCTCAGGGTAAACAACTAGTTGCTTTATTTCTTCCTCAAATAGTGTGATTTCCAGCCCTGCCATTTCAATTCCTCTTCCCTCAGTCTTTCCATTCAATTCATAACATTCCTTCCAAAATAGGGCACTGTATTATTCAAGCAACCAACAGGCAGAAATTCTTATATCCCTTCACTGGGGCATATCTATAACATCTAAAGCTGTGTCAATCTCCAGTTCTCCCAATAATCCCTAATATGTCAGTTAACAACCTCCTTTTTTCCTATAAAGTCCTGTTAGGCCATATTCTCTTTACCCAAAATGCTCATCGTAGATCTTTTAAAATCTAGAAGGCTTTAAATTTAGTAGGAATAAATAAAATTTCAATTTTATTTTTGGTCTTTAATCCGTCAATAATCATTTTGAATTCTGATCATCCCATCACCATATCCTCCTTCTAAATTCCGTAGCATCTAGAAAATTTGAGAAGTAACATTGAACCCATTGATATGAAAAGCATACATACCCTAATGCCTGAGGTCCAGGGGCCAGTGACCTCAGAAGGTGAAACCTTAATTATCTGGCAAGAGGGTGAGGAATGCAGGACTTCGTCATAGGCCAAAGCATACTTTTGACCCTGCAGAAATAGTTGAGATGCTACTCCTGCCTGGTTCATCACCTGTGTGGTCAACACAGGGGGAGAGAAAAGGTGCCTAGCTGGTCAGGGAATGCAGTATGAGACTGATGTGTATGGCTAGCCAGTGAAGGGGAGCCCCACAATCAAGGAAGAGAAATTGAGGCACACTTGTCACAAGGGTCTCTCCAAGGTAGTTGGTGGGCCGAAGCCTCTAAAGTACCTAGTGTTAAAACCAAAGGCTAGAAATGGAACATTGCTTTCACTTTCTTGACCAGGCCCACCTAGCCATTAGGTCCTTTCTCTCAGCTACAGAACCCCATAAATGTCCACGAGAAGTGTCAGGTTAATGGGACAAGAGCTTTAATACGCACAAAGGGATGGGCATAGAGGTCATGGTTCCATTTTCCTCCAGCAGTTAGAAAATGCCATCGATCCTTCCTCCCTGCTTTGAACCCAAATCAATAGCTCCTTGTGAGATCAATTAACAGGCAAATATCCTGACCAGTCCCAATCACCAAACAAGATTAAGTTGGCTACTTAAAAAAAAAAAAAAAATAAAGGATCCCTGGCCGGTGGCACAGCGGATAAGATGCCGGCCTGCAAACCCAAAGGTCACTGGTTCAATTCCCCAGCCAGGGCAACATAACCAGGTTGCAAGCCAGGTCTCCAGTCAGCTCCGTAGCTGGAGGCAGGTGAAAGGCATCCATACATTGATGTCTCTCTCCCTCTCTCCCTACCCCTCTCTCTGGAAATAGTAAATAAAATCTTTTAAAACAGGGGTGGGGGAGGTAAAACTTTCTAAAAGTTTGATTGCAGTATCTCTGATGGTGGTGTTACAGTGGTTTTTATTTCCTTATTTTGCTAATCTGCATTTTGGCCAGGAAAAGTCGAGCAAAAAAGGTTACGGTTGATGGGCTACATACAGTAATATGATGTTCTGACTTAAACTTGGCTAATTGGATTTTTTAACCCTTGACTCCTAATGTGTGTCTAATAAGGGACGATACCAGGGACCAGTACCAGGGAAACAAAAAACAGCAACCTGAACACACACTGGGTCTCGGACTCCAAGTCAGCCAGTGATTACTCTCACCTCTCACTTAGAGCTTCAGGAGGCTCTGGGGGGAATTCTGAGCTCTGCTAAAAACAGAACACCCCTGCTGCTCTTCAAAGGCGGCCACAGTGCACAACTACCGCTGGAAAAGAAGCATTAACATCCATCTGTCCTGAAACACAGCAACCCCATGTTAGCTTTTAAGCCATTATTTTTTTCAAATTCAGGTTTCCTTTAGACAACCTCAGAACTTTAAAATGCTGAAATGAAATACAATGCTGAAAGAAACCACTGCTCTGAGATACAGCATCACATCCCAGAATCAAAATCTAAGTACTTAACTTGAATGTGTGCTTTCATGGTACTGATCTACCTGGTCATCCACGACCCAGACATTCTAAAACAATCCTACAATACGTGTTTTCGTTTCTGGAATGCTATCCTTTGTCCCAGTATCACAAATAATAGTTTAATTACACAAATATTGATTTATCTGGACTTGAGGCCATTATTTTTCAAGTCTTCCAACCCCAACCAATTAATTCCCCAGAAGGTGTAGCAAGGGAAGCATAGGTGATCTTTAGAGGAAAAACGTTATGAAATTGCTCATGACCCAACAATGAAAACATGTCATTAACTTAATTATCTAATTCCAGCACTGGAGCAAAAGATTTCTCTTGGTATTTACTATTGTTCCTTGTTTTCTACTTACCTTAAGCTGTGCTTGGCAGGTGCAATGTTGAAATAGTGAAAGAGAATTGTCCAATTATGCTAATTATGACTTAACCTCACATTCATGTCAATTCCATATTCAGGCTCTGGGTGTGGGACCAGCCTGACCTTTTTATTCAGCCTTAGAAGCAAAACGATAGATGGTCTTCTATCATTTTCAGCCTATTTACATTTAGGGCATATAAGATCTCTAAGAGGACCGAGTTGTACCAGTTATTCTACACTGTGTTTTGTTTTTCATCTAAAGCTGTATTTATTAAAACAAAGATACATTAAATTTCTGCAATTACTTCAACCGTGTCTAAAATACTGGAGTATCTGACCATTGTGTGTGTATGTTTTTAAATTCCTTCATTTTCCCTTCAAGGGTTACTTTTTGGTTTTGTCAAATGTGCTTAAACTTTCGTAATAGCCTATTCATCTATTGTTTTCTAGATTTTATCTTCAACCTCTTTTAAACACTTGAAACATACTTTCTCCAAGTTCTCTTTCATTGTTGTCTATTTTCTCTAACGTTTAGATTCAATTTTCCTTTTATTTGATCCTTGGCCCTAAAGTCTCCTTCATGAAGGTTTATTTTCTACTGAGACTTCCACCTGTCACTATTGACTTTCACCGTCAGCAGCAGCCAGCTTCCCTGAGAAGTACGACAGTTTCTAGGCTGCACATGCTGAGGGCAGGCTCATTATTTGCCTCTGCAGGGGGTGCCTATGGGCTTTATCTATACCATTTTAATTTGTCTTCCAAATTTTAAATAGATTTAGGGAAAAGGCTGCAAAAATAATGCAGTACGTATTTCTGTATACCACAGCAAAGTTAGCAAAACTAATACGTTAACCTTTGCATAAACTTAACTATATTACAGACTTTATTTGGATTTCATCATTTTTCCCCTAATTACCTTTTTGGTGGTTGTTGCAGGATCTTATCCAGGTCATTTTGTTGTTTTCCACTGCATTTCACAGGTCCTTCTGCTTTTCTCATTTTCAAGGGATTCTTATTTTCTTGGTTTTCATAAACTTCAGTTTACGCTATTACCTTTCCAGATTGTACAGACTTTGATCTTCTCATTTATCTTTCTGGACTATAGCATCCTAATCTTTTAATTCCAAAATGAAACTGCTCTTGGTGAAAGCATCAATTTGATCAGTGGGCAGAAGAAGGGAGCAGCACCACCCAATATGAGTGAAAACAATTCTGCAAATTCCACACACTGAACAGATGACTTTCAATTTAATTCCTTGGAAAATGAAAGTACTAGGTGTTCTTACCAGGGACACAAGAATTAGAAAATGAAAAAATATCATCTTATTCAACCTTTGCATTTTACAAATGAGAAAACTATCCTACTGCAAAAGAAATAAACAGAAAATATCGCTTGACACCAATTCATAGCATTTATTGACATTTCCATTTAAAATGCTAGGAAAGCTGTATAAATTGTAAACATGGAAACCAAACACTTGCATAAATTATTTCAAAAACTCTACAGCACATTAGAAAACAGTGCAGCTAATTGAAGGGTAGGAACATAACTGACAAACAGGAGGGAAGATTCAATTACTAAATCGTATACCCATACCAAAATTGAAGTGCCCATGTGAGACCAGCAAACCATGATTGTCAAGTTCAAGTTGCAGTACTGCCACTAGTGGCCTCAATTTACTCTGCGTACTTTCGTACATTAACACTCATAGCCTAAGGATGGGAGTGCAGAAGAGTCAGAGGAAGATGGACCTGGACAAAAGGAGACGGGGGACATCCCAGAGCAGCTCAGCTACGCAGCCCTTCCTGTGAGGGCAAGGCTGGCCCAGTCTCCACGCTCCCTGGAAACCCTTGCTCTACAGGAGAGCAAGGTTGAGTCTACTGCCCTTTTCTGAAATGAGCTCTCCGGTGCTTAGAGCAACTGAGTTCATTGGTGGAGCTTCCATTCCCCTAGCACTTCCTCCTTTCCCCATACCTGCAGAAGGAGCAACACAGGCTGTCTGGCACGAACGTGGCCCAGTATTCTTCCTAACTTGCACCTAGGGAGTTAAGTTATAAATGCATGAAATCTGGCAGTCATCATTCTCTAAGGTGTCCAGAATGGTTCCACGGAATCAGGGACTGCAAGACCCAAATTGGTTTTCTTATTCTCTGTCCCTTCACCCTTTCTTTAAATCCAAAGTGGCTCCAGAGCAGAAAAACCTGCAAGGAGAAAAAGCCAGCCACCGGCACAGTTATCTACCCTAAGAGAAACTAATTTAGATTTGAGTTCCTCAGAGTTAGACATTCATTCCTTCTCACTGGCTCGCTGGTTCCCAACATTGTTTTGTTTTCCAAAGGCATTTAAATATTACTTTCCTAAATTTCAATGCTGCTGCGTGCTCTTAAGATAAATTCTCAAGTGTGCCATTACACACACGAGCATGGAGTTAGGATCGTACCAGTTTCGTCTTTTTAACCCTCGAGAAGAGTCTTCCCTTAAACACTGAAAATCACAGCCAAAAATATCAAAAAAAACCTTAAATGTACACACTCCTTGCTCATTAGGTGTTAAGTGTCAGCCTGTTACGTTTTATGTTACAGCAGATGCTCACAGAAACCCCTCTCATGGGCTACAAAAATATCTGTTAATGTATCGGATAAAATGTAAAAACCAAATTCAAGTTACCACCCCATAAAAACAGGCTTTGTGCTCAACGGTCTGTTTGCAGGTATAGAAATGGATGTGGTCGCACTCCTGTCTGGGACGAATGTGGACAAGCAGGCTCTGGAGACTTGCTCTGGAGGTAGACATGTGATGGCTAAAACTTAACTAGAGCTCAAGTTAGTGTGGCAGTTAAGACTGGAGGCCCCTACCCCTCTGCCCAGAATCTTAAACCAGCTTTCCTTCCAACCAACACTTATTCCTAAGAATCTAGCATGCAGGGGATTGAGAAGTTCAGTTCATGATTAACCCATGAGTTACTGCAAATGCCCCTCAGTGCCCCAGTGACTGCTTTGGCCAGTGGAGCGCTAAGATGCTGTGTTACATGGTCAACACGGACCCTGTCCACAGTCCAACGGAGGCTCATAAAGCACAGAATTACTCATGTCAGCCCAAAGCCTGCAGGCAGACCTGGGCTTTGCCCCATAGGCCTGGTAGCCTGAAAAGCCTTGTTGGCAAAAACCCCACTTATTGGTCCCTCAAAAGCCACATGCCACCCAAATCAACACATACTCTGAAATTAAAATTTGGACAAAAAGATATAGGTAGATATCAAGAAGTCAAATACATGTATTTATAACCCACTACGCTCCACAGGGATTGAACGTGGCCCAATGGCAGGCCACTGAGATCTGCTGTAAGCAGTGGAGCCCCTGGTGGAATCCTCACCACTGCGTACATGCTTTGCAGTGGCTTCTTGTGCAGACCTTGGTCCCCTCCCCTTCTCTTCAGACTGGAGCTCTTTCTCCATAGACCTTTTTCGCAGGCCTGATCATTTTGTTGTTTTACTACAAATGTATATTCACAACACCGCTTCCTCCTCTTACAAACCCCCTAGACAGTGCGGTTAGGAATCCTGTCCCCATATTGTAGCAGATCAGGATCAAGTTCATTTTCAATGCCAGCTTCACCCTCTTTCTCCATCCTTCCCCGGGCCCCCGGGCCCCCACGCCACCTCATCATTTCCCTGCACAGCTCCCTCTCTGCACTAAAGTAGCTGCTGAAGTTGCATTCTCCCCAAGATCCTGTTTCCAAATATGCAGCCTCCACATCTTCTGCTTGGTACCTAATGCACTTGTGTACTTTCAACCAATGTTACTGATGTTTAAAGCATGTTATTTATGTGTATCTTCCACCTTGTATGCCTATCTGTGTTATCTGACTTAGATTCTAAGATCTCAGAAGGCAGGGTTCAAGTTTGGCATATTAGGGGCCAGAAGAAAAAAAGCAGAACATCAGAAGCATGAAAGGTGTTTAGTAAACACTGCTGGCAAGTGAACAGAGAAGGAAGTGAATTTAAACCAAAACAAAGGCCTTCAGCTTTGCACTGGGTACCTCCATGTGAACTCATTCCCAGCAGGCCACAGCACAGCGATCGCCCATCCCAGCACCATCAGACAGATAACATTTTACATCTTCACAGTGCTTTATGCTCCCTTCTCAGGGGTCATCTGCATACATGATCACATCTGATTCTCACCATGAGAAATCCTCGGAGGCGGGCAAGGGAGGTCTGTCCTTATTTGGCTGATGGAGAGAATGAGGCTCAGGTAAGGGACCTGCCAACGCAGACTCTGAAAATGTCCAATTCTCCAAACAGTATTCTCTAAGACACTGACTCAAATGTATAGCTCCTGTTATTTCCACTGGAACTTTGAAAACAGGAGACATGTAACAATTTAACTTTTCATTTTCAAGTGCTGCAAACACAGACCTCTAAAGCACACATGATAAACATGAGGAACCTCCTTTGAATAGATCCCATCCACTGAGTGTCTGCAGACCCACAAGGGCTGTGCTGTTCCAAGTTTGGGAACAGGTAAAACTCCTGTGGCAGGTGTTCCAAGAAAACAAAGGCAGACTGGGTGTGCTTTACAACCAACATAAGAAGGCTGGTAACCACACCACACCACACCACACCCCCCTAGTGATATAGGTTATCTTTGGTCTTGACACTGGTTTTCAAAATATATCAATGCTAAGAACAAATATAGGTCAAACCTTTTTATGCTAGTTTGAAGAGAACTGCAATCGTCATTGCAGCCCCCTTTAGGAGAGAGGCCCATTTCTTCAGTGTCCAGAAGGGGTCGCCAAGTTTAGTGCCTCCTCAGCGCAAACACTGACCTCACTGGGCAGAACAGGCGAGGAGGCGCTGCATTTATTTAGTCTGCTTGCTGTCACATGATTTGAATTCACTATAAGGTGTCCATAATACTACTCTGCCTGGACATCTGAAATTCTGAACATATTCAGGAAACCTGGTATTCCTGAGTGACATAAAGGGAATTCTCCACTCTGTGAATTAAACCAAGACTAAGGGTCAGAAATCAAGCCCAGGCAAGGCCTGCTCTCCCACGCTCTTGGAGCTAGGGAGGGCTGCCTGAAAACATCCTTTGGAGACTTCATCTCCTGCAGCCCTCCTCTTCCAGAGGCACACAAAGGAGGACCAGCCACATTTTCACTCCCAGAACCCCTTGCCCTGCCTCGTAAGGCTGGCAGGCAGGTTTAACAAAGTGCTGGAACGTGGCTCTGGGACAATGATCCCACTGTGGACCCCCATTTCAGCTGTTGCAGAATTCTTAATGCAGGACACAGACTTTGATCAGAGCCTCCCAACTCTGCCTGCTTATCTGTTGTTTAAAGCATTAGCTGATCTAATAAAAAAAAGGACTCTGAGTAACAATGTGACCTAAGCCTGTTTTTAATCTGAGCTTCACTCAGGTATCAGAAAACAGAAGGGCCCTTGCTGTTCCATTCCTCACTCTAATTGGGGAAGCGGGGAATCGTGACTTCAGGAGTAACCCCTCAAGGGGGATGATGCCCCCTTTCAGGCCCCTGGCTCACAGATGGTTTCAACAATCCCTCGGCCAAGTCAAGTACAATGAAATCAGCCATTAGTAGTGACTCTCTCCTTTCCCTTGGTCTCCAAGCCCTCCTTTGCTGTTCTTAATAGAGCAGAGAGAGGCAGGGGAGAAGCACTTCATTTCTAGGTCTTGAACACACAGGGAATGGGATCACTGGGAACATACTCACGAATTGCAATTGGGTGGTCCTAGGAACGTTTACACACAATTTTTGCTTACAGGAGGTTTCTCATTCAAACATCACTTGTGAGCAACTCATCGGCCAAGTGCAAGGATTGGTTGGGACCTCCTGAAAGCCTCATTCTATAGGACTGGACTTGAAGGTGTCACGTGCCAAAGCAGGGTGCTCTCGGGGGTTCCGCATGCCCAATTGAAAAACAGCAAATGCAATGAATAATGTAAATCTAAACTTCGACATGTACTTTGAATAACCAAACAAATAGTACGCTTTCCCCCTCCTCATTGGGGAGGGTCTATTTTTTCTTTCTAGAACAAAACGAAACCTGCAACATATTCTTCCACTGGAAAGCCAAGGTTGCGCTTCACAGACGGGAAGGGGAAGGGCGTCAGAGCTGTAGCACCAGAAGGAGGAGGGAAAACACAGGCGATGGCTTCGTTTGGAATCATCAGGCTCTACAATCTATCATTTGGTTTCTCACTAGTTGCTTTTAAAGTTCCAAAACAGTCTTAGTTTCCTTGCTGTTAATATTACTAGTAAAATAAGTTCCTATGGAGAAAAAAGGGAAATAAGCTGTTAATAAAATGTCTTCAAATCTCTCTTCTCAGAAAACAAAGCAGCAGGTTTATCTACAAACCAGCCTCAAACACGTCTTCCCATGGAAATTCTGGATTCCTTCCAGCCCTGCCCATTCTAGACATTTCCATCTTTTGCCTTGAAAAAGGACCCTAATTCTGTTAGCTGAGGTTTGCAGTTTGTCTTTCGGGAATGCTGCTGGCTTTTGGCCAAAAAGTACACAAATCTCAACTGAACCCAAGAGGTCACGATGTTACCAACTTATTAAAAGCTCCGTGAGCTGCCACGTGACTCATAGCATCTTCTCAAATTGCAACTTGCTCCCTTCCGCGGGCCCCCTCCGACCATGGAGGCACTGGTCCTCTTACAGACACCCCCGCGGCTGGTTCCCTAGGAGTCTTGCTTCCATGGGAAGCGGATACTTGGCAAAGGCGCAGGGCGAGGCCCATCAGCTGTGGAAGTTGTGCACTGCGGTCTGTTTTTGGGAAAGCCGCAGGAGTTCCTCACGGATCGCCTTGATGAGCGAAGCAGAGGAGTGGCCAGGCTGCAGGTCCTCTGTGGAGCTGGTGGCATAAGCCAGCCCGGCACCCTGTAGCCCCCGGTGTGGGGTATTGCCAGGGGGCACAGAGGGCTCCCGGCCTGAAGTCCTTGGCACCTGGAACAGCGGTGAAGAAGAATACTCCTGGTGGCCGAGGATGTGTGTCTGAAAAACATAGCACATGGTACTGTACTTCCCACATGACGGCTGGAAGGAAAAATCAAATTCAAGCTCATGGTGGGTGCGCTTCCAGGACTTCCTCTCCTCCCACCTCCCACCCAACAAGTCAGCCCTCTGCTAGGACCCCCTCAGGCTGGAATGGAGAGTAATAACTATGGTGAAAGAGAGAACAGGGCAATAAAGAAACCTTTGACCTTGAACTTAACAGGTGCATCATAAATACTTGCTTAATGACAGACAGACAGGATGGTCTGGTCAGCCGTGTGTGTGTGTGTGTGTGTGTGTGTGTGTGTGTATGTGTGTGTAGAATTAAGTGGCCACTGGAGGAACAGGAATGAACCCAGAGAACTGGAAAGGAAGAGAGGCTGGCATACCCCATGGGGGTGAAAGGTCAATGAGGATGACAGAGTTGGAAGAGATAAGCAGGTACAGGCGGAGGGACTGACAGAGATAGCAACTGCCTTTGTCCTGGGACTACAGCCCAGGGACCACTGAATAGCAAAGGTCACAATCATTTTCCATTTTATTTCTATTGAGTACTTTATAGATTCTTTTCTTTAAAAAGTTACTGCACTGAAACATGCAACAGTTTTGCTTATATTTGCATAATATAGCTGGACATGCATTTGTTAAGAATTATTATTATACATTTCAAGGACTTTTTCCTGAAATGGATCTTATTGCCTAGTGAAAAATCTCTCTGCATATATACATGGGTTCTAACTCTGCGGCGTCGCCTATGCTAAGAGTAAGCTAGAAGCCTGGTAGACACGGCATTCAAGTCCCAGAATATTTCTACATTTCACTTTTCCAATAGTGATAAGCACTCTCAGGGGACCACTGGATTGGACAGGAAAACCCAAAACACGTCATGAAACTAAGTTGGCACAATGAAGGCAGAAATAGAAAAATATCAGCAAGTATAAAGCAAATGCCTAAGATTTATAACAATGTATCTTTCAGGAAAAAAATTGGATTCCATAGTTAATTTCCTTTCATTAGGTAAAAGCATCCAGTCATTAAATGAGTATGTCTTTATTATTTTTTTAAAGGTTATTTTTTTTAATCATGATTTCAAGCCTAAAATCTGCCCCAAGGAAAATTAAATACTTTTCAAAAGTTCAATCCCAAAACTCTCCCACTCTGGGTGGAAGGAAATCTACCATCTAAACACTGCAAGCAAAAATATACTCAAAGGGAAAAAAACTGAGGGAGGTTAAACTTTTATTCACGTAGCTTTTTAAAAGGGATCCCCAAAGCAGAAGCAGCTGAATGAAATGATTATGTCTGAATTCTCAGTGGCAACCCAACCCCCAGATACTCACAGCCTCTCTTCGGCCCGCCTCATCCTCCCCGTATGAAGGCCAGCCTGGCCCCCCGTACTGGCCAGCTCGGCCTGGTGGGATTTCCACTGGCTGAGCTCCGATTCTGCTTGCAATTCCCACCTGGGTCAGGTGCTGAATCTGGGAACCTGAAGGAGTAAAATAGAAAGACTCAATCAACAGAGGCCAGGGAGCAAGGCTGCCCAGTAAGGCCCTTTGGTTGTGATCATGACACTCCCTTAGGGACAGGGATAGGAGCATTGTTCAAACATGGCACTATCTTCAGAGAAGGACATTTCAAAACCAGATCGTGAGCTTCTTGGTTCACGGGCTTTTACTTCCTTTTAATACAGTGGCTGATGGTGACGGTCTCATTTTCCTGGCTGGACCCGAAAGGAATGGAAATAAAGGGTATCAACAGTCAGCCCTTTCACTCATTTCTGCAGAGGTTACCAATAAGGATGATCTTATTTATTAAGAAGAAAAGACTGAAAGGTTTTGGAGTCATTAAGAAGCTAAAACCTGGCTCCTTCTAGTTTGTGGCTTCGACACTCACAAGGAGCCCAAAACACAACGTGCCTTTTTCCTTTAACAGCAGCATGCATATTTATTTGGATTCAGAATGTTAGAGTATATTCTCATTAAATTCACAGTGTTTCTGTACCTCAGCTATATCACAATTCAAGCTTCAAAGCCACCCACCCAACCCCATTGGCGAGGTAACTGATGGCAAAGCCAGGAAGGGCTTGGGCCCCTACATTTACACGTGCCGTGGCCATGTGTGGCCGGCAGACCAGGCTTGAACCAACAGATTTTTCTCTCCCATCAACTTTTGGCATGCGGAAACACCCCTGTTCTGCAGGTTAGGGGAGAAAAAACTGATTTTTAAGCCCCATGAATTAAAAATACTTATTGCCAAATGCCCCTGGGATCCTTAAACTCATCTGTGATGCTCAGACTGGTCCTATTTCAGATTTCACAGAGGGAAGCGGGGAGCCCTCTCCAGCTTCAAGTCTCCCCCTCCTCTAATTAACAGCCTACCTTAATGAAATACATTAAAAAACAAAAAACCAACTCCTCCACCATTTAATCTGGATATACAGTAAAAACTAAAAACTACAGGCCAGGAAAAAACCCGGCAGGCTCCCATGAGAACAATGTACCCTGCAGCCAATCATGTCAGCCACTGAAGATTCCTAACAGTATAAAAATTCTCGGGACTCTAAGTTGTGTGGCCAGAGGATATCATTTGAGTAAACCTCGCAAAGAACATAAAGACAGCATGATGTTCTCCATCATTTACAAAGACTCAGGTGATTGCATAGGGAGAAAAGAACAACATGATGGTAGCTGAAATTGTGTTTCAAACACATTCTGTAAGGATACAATCCCCAGGCTTCCCCCACGACTGGGCGTGGGGCTCACACCCAGTGGGTTGCGTCTGCATTCCAGCCCAGCCATGAACCAGCCCCAGGACCTTGGGCACCCAGCTATCACTCCCACTGAACCTCAATGCCTCACTTCTCAAATGGGATAAAAAACAGAAATCTACCTCATGGTGTCATTTCAAGGATTAAAAGAGATAAAGTAGGTCAAGTACCAAACACAAAGGAGGCAACATGGAAAACTTAAATTCCCTTTTCCTGGCTGTTCCCAAGCTCTTCATTTTATGTAGCGACACAATTTTCTCCCTGATGCCTGCTTACTGGGTATTTAGGGAGTTCACAACCATTTGCTAGTTTGATTAATAGTCTGATAAACATCTTTGCACATGTAGTTTTTCTCCAAGATTTTCATTTCTTCTGGGAATGGCAGCCTAAACTCCCAGAAGCGGAATTAGCAAATCAAAAGCTCATTACACATCATTGCCAAGTTGCCTTCCAAAGGTCTAATGATTTACATAAACACCAGAAATAACAGTAATAACAATAATGGCAGTTAATACTTATTAAAAGTTTATCATGTGCCAGGCACTATTTTAAGCACTTGATGTCTGTTATCTTCTTTAATCATCAAAACAACCACAGGAATTGAGTACTAATATCATCTCCATTATATAGATTAAAAAAAAAAAAAACTGGATGCTAATTTCATCACACTACACTATGAAAACAATCCCATGATTGAAATGATGCCTCATCATGGTTTTAATGGGCATGTCTTTAATCACTTTAAAAACTGAGTGTTTTTCATTATGTTTACTTTCACATGGCACACACACATTTTTGGTTCGTTTTCTTCCTGTATTTTGACCATTTATCTTTTTTGTCCTTTGAAGTTGGTCTGTTTATCAATTTATATGAGCCATCATCTATAATAAAAATACCTCTTAGTCGTATCTGCTGTTAATCTTCCCTAGGTATTATTTTCCTTTCACTTTTGGTAATTTTTTAAAAAGATTTTATGATTTTTAGAGAGAGGGATAGGGAGAGAGGCAGAGAGAGAGAGAGAGACATCAATGTATGGTTGCCTTTCACCTGCCTCTAGCTACAGACCTGGCTGGAGACCTGGCTGGAGACCTGGCTGGAGACCTGGTTATGTGCCCTGGGTGGGGAATCAAACCTGTGACCTTAGGGTTCGCAGGCTGGTGCCTTATCCACTGTGCCACCAGCCAGGACTTGGCTTTTTGATTTTTTAGGGAGACACATGTATGACAATTTTATAGTAAAAAAAGGAAACCCTTCTAATATGTCTTAATATTTTTTCCATTACAAATTTTTATACAATGTAGTGTATCATTAGAAATTATTAGAGGGCCCTGGCTGGTAGCACAGTGGATAAGGCGCCGGCCTGCGAACCCAAAGGTCGCAGGTTCGATTCCCCAGCCAGGGCACATAACCAGGTTGCAAGCCATGTCTCCAGTCAGGTCTGTGGCTGGAGGCAGGTGAAATGCAACCATACATTGATGTCTCTTTCCCTCTCTGCCTCTTTCCCTTCCCCTCTTTCTAAAAATA